>JAVTVY010006235.1:0-425877 GCA_036873755.1 Hanleya hanleyi | reverse complement strand
CCAGTCACCAGTTTAATTGATACATCGATATGTACGAGAGTTGGCTAAATCCCGCTAATGAAAATTTATTTGATATTACCGGCTATAAGCCCTTTCTCTCATCAAGATTTAAAAAACGCGGCGGTGGTCTTATCTTTTATGTTAAGGATACCATCCATTCTTGCCAATTACGCGAGGATCTGTCATTCCTTGATGATGAAGGCGATTTGAATCTCTTTCTCTTGAACTTGAGCTTAATAATACCAAATATTTAATTGGCTTATTTTATCGTCCCCCTGGTAAGAACGTACATAATTTTAATCAACATTTATCTTCTATCCTAACCTCACCTGACATAGAAAGGAAGAAATGTGTCCTGATGGGAGATTTTAGCATTGACCTCTTTAAAACCGATATCCATAGCCCATCAAAGGATTTCCTTGAAATCATGAAATCACACTATTTCTTCCCCAACCAGAGTTGAAACACATACAGCAAATCTATAAGACAATATTTTCTAAAATTTTCATGAAGATAATTTTCTCTCATCTATACTACTGACTGATATCGCTGATCACTTCCCCATCTTTAACTTTCTAAAATTTGACCACAGCAACATATCCCCTAACCCAGCAATATCATACCGACAAGTCAATAATGAAAGAAAAAATGTATTCATCCAGAGGATACCGTTTGGGATGATGTTTATCAGGAAGATGCCGACACTAACAATGCCCTTGATAATTTTCTTACTAAGTTTGATGCTATTTATAACTACTATTGCACCATCTTCTAGGCGCATTATCAAGCCTTGGATAACTCCGGGAACCCTAAACTCGATCCATGAAAAGAGCAACTTGTACCGACAATACCTTTCTAACCAAGATGGAAATACTCGTAAACACTATAGAATTTTCCGTAACAAACTGAATCACAGTATCCGCCTCTCTAAAAGGAACTACTTTGAAACTAAATTTAACCAATGCAACCAGGATATCAAGGGACCTGGAAGATTTTAAACCAGTTGATGAATCAGAAGAAAAGCGCATTATCTAAATCATTTATAGTTGATGGAATCGAAGTAACAGACAGCCGTATCATTGTTAATGAAGTTAATATAGTAATAAGGCACCGTGGCATCTAACTTGGATTCTAAAATTCCTAGCGTAGTTCCCAAATTTAGCGAATATCTCGGCCCCCTGACAATTGAAGATTTTGATTTTACTCCCACGACTCCGTAGTTAGTAACTGCCTCCATCTCTGCTCCAATCTCGCATATTGTCAATCTATCCTTTAAGGCCGGCACGGTACCGCAAGCGTTCAAATCCGCGAAGGCTACACCTGTTTTTAAATCGGGCGAACCCATGTATTTTGAAAACTATAGGCCGATATCAGTGCTGCCATGCTTCAGTACGATATTTGAGAAACTGACCGTTAACATGATGACATCTTTTCTTGATGCGCATTTAATTATATCTAATAATCAATTTGGTTTCCGATCTAATCACTCTACTCCCCTTGCAGCTATCTCTCTTTATGAGATTTTGATCAATGCCAAAGAGTCTAAAAAATTCAGTGTCTCTACTTTCCTGGATCTGTCCAAAGCTTTTGATACTGTGAACCACGCTATCCTCCTTGATAAACTGTACCACTATTGGTTCCGTGGCGTATCAATAAACTGGCTGAGAATGATATATCTGATCGAGCCCAATGTGTTTCATTGAACAACATTCTCTCCGATCCCTGTGCTATCTCATGCGGGGTCCCACGAGGTTCAATTTCTGGACCTCTACTATTTTTATTATACATAAATAATACAACTGACTTACTTCATATTATTATTTTTGCAGATGATACTAGTGTTGTGTGTTCATTTAGTAATTTGAATGATGCTGTTAATAACATGTCGCATGAATTAGATAAAATCTATACGTGGTTCTCTGCAAACCACCTGTTACTTAATGTACGGAAAACAAAATATATGATAGTTAGCCCAAATAGTAAACATTTTAGACGCCATCTAAGTATGTCTGGACACGAAATCGTAAAGGTAAACAATTTTAAATTCCTTGGTGTTATTTTTAATAATAAACTGAATTGGACCAAACACATCGATTATATTTGTAAAAAGGTTGCCAGAAATATTGGGATTATTAATCATATTAAAAATTCGGTCAACAATAAAACTCTGTATATCCTATATTATTCCATGATATATGTTTACCTATCCTATTGTAACATCATCTGGAGTAAAACGTATATCACTCACCTGACACCCCTAATTTTAGGAAGCGTTTCCTTCAATCGCGAATTTTCCTTGGTTTTCTGGAAGAAATCCCGACCCTATCGGGAATTCATCGAGAGAATGTCGAGAAAATAAAATGGAAAAACCCAAATCGTTTTTAAAATTCTCGATTGATTTTCTCGATATCGGTTTTTATTCGTTCTTTTTGACCATTCGAGAATGAATCGGGTTTTTTTCGATCGAGAGAATGTCGAGAAATTTAGATCGAGAAAACGTCGAGAGAATATCGCGAAACCATCGAGAGGCGAATGAATACAATGACGTCATTATCAGGCTAACACCTGTTTACGCCGCTGTACGTGATTGCGCTATAAAGTATAGGTCAGGATAAAATTGAACAATTGTCGGCATTTTTACAATGAAAAACTAACGTATTATGTCCGTTGTTACTTTAAAGAACTAAGTAGGAGTTGAATATCACATCTTCATTAACAACTATCTATTAGTTTACCAAATTAATCAACGTGAGTAGATCAGTTCGGATGCTTGAAGTTGAACATCTGACGATCCCGTACGACCCATGAGTATAGCAGTACTTACAGTAAAACGGTACTTTAAACCACATGTTATCGCCGGCAGTTTATCTTTTATATTTATAGGAAATAATCGACAATTAAATCATTTGTACGTGTGTAAGTTACAACAGTAAGTCACGTATAAGGGACAAAGAGTGTTAAGTCTACAGTGGAAGTCCAATTTTGCCGACATTAAATGATTAGTATCTGGAATTTTCTGATCTTCCGCGAAGGAATGATATGTGTAGTCCATATATGTCATAAGGAATAAACACATACCGTTACATAGTATTTGACAACGGACGGACTGGTCTGTTGTTCAACAGAAAGTTACGGCATTTGCCCGACAACATGGAGAATAGCGACTTCTCTTTCTTCTTCACAGTTTTCGTGTAGACTATCAATGTAACTGAATTGTCTTATTGACTCCTTCCTACACCACTATTTCAAGAATTAGAAACGCAACTTGGCTGGTTGAGACAAAATAATTACAAACTTTACTGCTAATCGTTCACGCTAAACTTGACAAAGATAATCCCGAGGCTGCCGAATAATAGCCTGGTTCCGTAGCTTAGTTGTATAGGTAAGCAATGTGACAGTAAGTTAGGGTACCAAGCTAGGTGAAGTCAATAGCGGCACTACTTCCATCGGTTCTTAATCGTTGTTTACCCCTCAGCCTATAAGGTGTCTTCTCGTCGGCAAGTACGTCCGGTCGGTCGTACGGTCGTCTGGTTGTCAGTCGTCAACAATTCTTGTGACCGGTCTAGAAGCCAAACCGTTACTTCTAGAGACTTCAAATTTGGTATGCAGGATTGTTGGGTGGTCAGCCACAAGCCTATGGAATTTGGGTAATTTATGATGAATTTTGCGGTTTCCATGGCAACGTCACGGAAAATTCGTCAACAATTATTGTGACCGGTCTAGAAGCCAAACCGTTGCTTCTAGAGACTTCAAATTTGGTATGCAGGAGTGTTGGGTGGTCAAACACAAGCCTATTGAATCTGGATTCGATTGGTTGGAAACTTTGGCGGCCATCTTTAATTTATGCGAAACTGTCACAGCTTTCTCGTTACCAAGATATCTTTAGAACGACTTCAACCCTAGGCACACCAAACTTGCCGTGCACATCCATATGCTCGTGACCCAGAACCCTATTGAATCAGACCCGATTGGGCGGAAATTTTGGCGGCCATCTTTAATTTATGCAAAACCATGAATCTTGTGTATCTCGGAAACCATTTCGCTGTTCATTGTGAAACTTGGTATAGATTATCGATACAACTTGCCGTGCACATCCATATGCTCGTGACCCAGAATCCTATTGAATCTGGATCCGATTGGGTGGAAACTTTGGCGGCCAGCTTTAATTTATGCAAAACCATGAATCTTGTGCATCTCGGAAACCATTTCGCTGTTCATTGTGAAACTTGGTATAGATTATCGATACAACTTGCCGTGCACATCCATATGCTCGTGACCCAGAATCCTATTGAATCTGGATCCGATTGGGTGGAAACTTTGGCGGCCAGCTTTAATTTATGCAAAACCATGAATCTTGTGCATCTCGGAAACCATTTCGCTGTTCATTGTGAAACTTGGTATAGATTATCGATACAACTTGCCGTGCACATCCACATGCTCGTGACCCAGAACCCTATTGAATCTGGACCCGATTGGGTGGAAACTTTGGCAGCCAGCTTTAATTTATGCAAAACCATGAATCTTGTGTATCTCGGAAACCATTTCACTGTTCAGTGCAAAACTTGGTATAGATTATCGATACATCAAGAAACTTTAAAGGAATGACCAAACCAGTTTCCCTGATTGGGTGAAAGCCTTGGCGGCCATCTTCAATTTATGCAGAATCTTTAATGATATATTTCTCTGATACCATTGGAGTGTTCTATACGAAACTTGGTATACAGCATCGATGTATCATGAGACTTGCAATGAATAACCACATCAGTTCTTCTGAGAGGCGGGAAGGATAACCGGTCATTTTTAATTTATGCAAAATCATTAATGATCTCTATCTCTGATACCGTTCAAGTGCTCGATGTGAAATTTGGTAAACATCATCGATGCATCAAGAGACTTATGATGAATGACAGAACTGGTTTCTCTGATTGGGCGGAAATCTGGGTGGCCATCTTTAATTTATGCAAAAATTTTAATGATGTATATCTCTGATATCATTTAAGTGTTCTATATGAAACTTGGTATACAGCATCGATATATCAAGAGACTCGCAATGAATAACCACATCAGTTCCTCTGAATGACGGGAAGGATAGGCAGTCATCTTTAATTTATGCAAAATCATTAATGATCTCTATCTCTGATACCGTTCAAGTGCTCGATGTAAAATTTGATATACATCATCATTGCATCAAGAGACTTATGATGAATGACAGAACTGGTTTCTCTGTTTGGATGGAAATCTTGGCGACCATTTTAATTTATGCAAAATCCTTAATGATCTATATCTGATAACATTTTAGTGCTTCATATGAAACTACAAATCATCAATACATCAAGAAACTTACAATTAATGACAACCAATTTCTCTGATTAGGTGGAAAACTATACTGCCATCTTTAATTTATGCAAAATCTATACCTCTGGTACTGTTCAAGTGTTTGATGCAAGACGTTGTATACATCATCAGTACATCAAGAGACTGAAAATGAATGACCGAACCGTTTTCTCTAATTGGATTGAAACCTTGGAAGCCATTTTCAATTTATGTAAAATCATTGATGATCTATATATCCTTTGATACTGTTTAATTGTTCAGTTTGCTTGGTATACGTCATAGATACATCAAGAGACAAGTCATGACTGCCGGTTTCTCTGATTGGACGGAAAACTTCGCGGCCATTTCTGATTGCAATTTTTTTGATAATCTGTATATTTGTCACTTGACTGCTTGATGTTCCTGAAAATTTCAAAGCGTGGCTGAGGTACATCATTTTTAGATGACGACTCTATAACGAATATTATGGATTAAGAATACTGATCAGCGATACGGATTTGATATTTTGGAACATCGTGATGTCTTGCCGGCATCATTGAAAATTGTTGACCGCTTCTCTCTTGCAGGAAACAAGCCTATGTTTATGTATACTTTTGTCTTTTTGAATTTGGTGCTAATACTGTTATATGGAAATGGAATAGGTCTTTGGATTATGGACGCGGATATTCTCTAATGGACGACGGCTGGATTATGAATGACGGACTAGACGCTTGTAATGTATGGTTCAAATTGAATAGATTGTGAATGGCTGGCACCCAGAGCCGAGGGGTTTTAGATGCGCAGCTTCGGATTCCTATCAAAAACACCATATTACTTGACTCCCACTGAAAATCGGAAGACTTTGTTCAGAATATTTTTGTTCTTCCGCCATATTTTTCGCACGTAATATGTCAAACTATTTATTATTGTTCTTCAATTCATCCAACATCCCACACTGAATTTATCCCATTTTAATCTTTTACAAGCCACTGCTAAAGCATCTCCTGCATTCAACCAAATCTTTCAGGCTTTTACATATGCATTTTCCATTCAATGTGTACCAATAAACACTGACTAAAATTGTCTGGCTGAGGGGTTGTTGCACCTTTTAGGTGCTGCCTCATGTTTTTCTTCATTTGGAAAATTCTCGAAGGTTTCTCGACTGATTCTCCATATCGTTTTTCATTCGAGAAATTTCTCACGAATGAAAACCGATCAAAATAACGAAAGAAATCCGACTTCGCGAATCTTTCGAGTTTTCTGCAAAAAAATCTCCATTCGCTCTCATCTTTGAAAATCTCGATATCGAGAAACAAAATACAGATTTCTCGACGAAAAACCTAACGATTTTTGGAGACGCTTCCTTACTGCAAAAACGTGCAATCCGAGTCCTCACCTTATCTGATAAACGCGATCACAGTCAACTGCTCTTTCTTGCGCTTAACATATTACCGCTGCTTAAACTAATCCTCTACTTTAGTCTGTCTTTAGTGCATACATTCATGTACAACTCTGATATCTTGCCATTACGCTTTCGTGACTACTTTACTAGACTCAGTGCTGTCCATCGCTATCAGACAAGGAATCAGCATACTAACTTATATAGGCCCTTTTATCGTTCGAGCCTTTCATTCTATATCATTAAATGGAATAAACTCCCCCAAGCGCTCAAAGTTATTACATCCTCCTCACTTTTTAAATCTTGATTACAGAAATCTCTTCTCCATAGCTAACCCATTTCCCCTTAGTCCTATCCACTTACTGTCCTCTAGTTTTTAGCTTAGCTTTCGCCATCAATATACCTGTCGCCACCGTAAACACATATATTTTCATGGGATAGAACAAGCCCCATGGGGTTTTATTCCCGCCAGTCTATTTTGATTAATTACGTATTATCTTTGTATTATTATTTGGTGAATAAAAAAGTTCATGTAAATAAAGAACTAAGGTGTTCAATGAGATACCGATGGGGAATATGAGTATAGAGAAACGAGAAATTCCACGTGGATGCATATTACCCATATTAAGAAAGACCACCAGTAGAGACTTCCCATTAATCGTTTAACCTTCAATTGTCTGGATTGAAAAACGAGCACTCGTGAATCAGAGGATATGGAGGAAAACCCGTTCTGTCACGATACGCTTTTTTAATCGTTTACACGATCCGTTCGTTATCGTGAGTCGTCGATCGCGAGGGATCGGATTTTTTCAATGCTCGACAGCATCGTGAATCAGAGTGATATGGCACAGAGGCTGTGTTCTCACTATGATAACCACTATACCAAAACTATACTATGATTGTCTTTTTGAATTTGGTGCTAATACTGTTATATGGAATATGGAATAGGTCTCTGGATTATGGACGCGGATATTTTTAAATGGACGACGGCTGAATTATGAATGACGGACTAGACGCTTGTAACTTGCAGTTCGCCGCTAGATCCACGAACTTGGAACTACAACGAATATCGATTACGGATGTATCGATGGAAAACGATGGATATGACTATGCTGTACTGTATAAATGTGTAAGATAATCGGTTAATATACATGATTCATGACTTATCACATGTCCTCACAGCTCCCGAGCTAGCGTATCTAATTCCGCTTAAGCCGGTGCTAGGGGCCGTTGGGATATTTCATAGTCTCCACATGAACATGAACATCTGCAATAAAAGCTGAGATGCTAAGGCTACGTCCGCTAATCCACCGTATTCTCCGGTCTGAATGTTAGGTCCTGAGGGATGCTTTCATGTAGAGTCATATGGCTGCTTTTTAGTCACCAGACGTCAATTTTCCCCACTTCTTGCATACCGCTCCAATGTATAGTCGTATACAGGAAGAAGTGGGGCGTATGTTGGAAATATCTATGAATAAACCATCTAAAGCGTGCACCCTCAAACCACCTCGCTGTGACACTGTGACGAAGCTTTCATATTAAATAAACGCGTATGCTTATATTACAGGTCTATGTAATAACCTTGTTGAGTGACAATGAATTAATGTACAGTCAATCCCTCATATACTGATGTCACTCTGGATAGAAAATATAGGATAGTATAGCAACAGGTTTTTTTCCTGTATGTCAGGACTGGAGATTTTCATTAATTCCATTATCAGAATAATTACTGTATGAATCTAAAGTTAAAAGTATTGCATATAATATGTATAATATATATTATTATAGTAAATCATATATTAGGAAGGGGTTTCCACAGTCAATCACCTGAACTTCAAACTATTGAAATCCTGATCAAGTTATTTTGATTAATTATAAGAATATTCATCACAGTGATTTTATATTTATTGTAAAAATCATATAGTATGACAAGAATGTATTTGTGGTATAATATAATAAAATCGACTGTGTATGCGGATCATTCAGGCGGAACCTTGCCGCACTACTTTCGGCTATAATTCCCAATCGTTTTGTAATTATTTGTTTTCAGTCGTTATTTTTTTCTCCATTTAAAAGCATCCAGTTGCGATATTGTATTTTATTCTATAACACTTACACCTATTACACACTGATAACCGTGCAATTATTACACGATTTATCACGGTTAAGAACTTTGTGGCGTATGAAATCCACACCCGTGATCTTGACACGTACAGGTGTTCGCTCGGGAGAATCCATTTCACAGGGCGGGTGATAAATGGCAGGACAAAGTCTCGTCTGCCTGTACAATCGAATAAACAAATAGATTGGATACCCTGCAAGTAGGTATTTTATTTTAAAGGCAGAAAATGTATAATCGCAGATATTTACAAATTAATTGGGACATACGAGATCAACAGGAGAAACAAGACGTGCTTTCAGATATGAATTATCTAGAGAAGCGGAGATCGAAAAGTTCATGAGAGACGCAGATGATGAATCTCTTCTTGCTGTTTTAAGCGAGACACAACACGAGTGTGATCAGCTGCACAAAGGTAGATTTTTCTCCGCTGACGATGAGAAATTAAGAGATCTGGCTAACAAACGAGATGAGCCAGAGATCGACAGGCAAATGAAATAAGAATCAAATTCGTTTTATATTATAATCAAGTCTTATAAATAAATACATCTAAAGATTACCCACCCGTTACATCAACCATTTGCATGAGATCAACAACTGCCACGGTTCCGCTTGAGAAGGGTGTGTCTATCATTGATGTGATGTCGGTTACAGGCCACAGAAATTACAAACGACATCAAATGTTTGTAATTTCACATCTGTTACACAGTCATCACATCTTGGCGTGTGTTTTTTTCCAAAATGCCAATGTTTCCAGTAGCACCGTGAATATAAATTTCCTTCCTAGTTAAATAAATACTCGTAACATTTTTCATTGTTTGAGAAAAGGCTGTAAATTAATATTTATTAAAGACGTAAATTTCTGTCTCAAGTTTAACTGTTGGTTCCATCTTGATTGATTGAGAATGCCACACAAACAGGCTTGTATGTATGTTTCACTGCGCCCCCTTCTGAGAGACCACATAAACTCGTCCATTGATATTGACAGGCTGCCAACTGAGGCGGACGGCACATTTCAACAAAGGGAAGAAAGGTGAAAGTTTACCATATTTTTTCAATCTTTCATTGTAATCTTTGTTGATAATCAATTTGAATAGTGAAATAGAATAGAAATAATGTTTTCATAAGCGTGCTAAATCGTTAATTTACGCACGGTTAGTGTGGGAAAGTTTATAAAGTTTAGGGCGCGGGCTTTGCTCTTGCCCTAAAATATAAACTTTCCCACATTAACCGTGCGTAAATTAACGATTTAGCACGCTTATGAAAACATTATTTCTTAATTTGAGAACATTTTATCGGTTTTAAAACGATTGCAGACCAAAAAAAAACAATTCTTACAGCGGCAGGAATCAACTGTTTATTTGAAGAAAAACAATCAATCACCCTCGTTCGCCAGTCATTCTCGAACGAGAATTGGGAATGCTCAAGTCGGTGTGGTCACATCACTCAAGGCGTCCACATTAATATCCGCAGTACAAACAAGCCTGAGAACATCCGGGAATCTTATGATCCTTCAGGTGTTTTTAGTAACAATGCGCTTTTGAGGTCTGGTTACACCATTTCATGTTCACCCATGTCTCTCAGTCTGTGTAATCAAACAGTTTTGTGTCAGTTTCTAATTGGGTTACTTCTATTTCCTTCTCCCGCAATAAATGTGATAATACATTCGCTTATTTCGATTAGACAATAAGACCAAAATAAGAAACAAGAGCGTCTCGAATCATGTTTGGGATTGATTCAATATCAAGCAATGACTGCTTTCTGTAGCACATACAGAGTTGCAAATATCACGTACAAAGTTATCTGTGATTCTGAGATGGAACGACACCACTACACCGTCTTTCAAGGCGGTTAATATGTACAGCAAGTATCTTGTCCGACGAACTTAGAGTGCATCTCGATCAGCTCTAACTAGTATCGGGCATTTTAAAAACAATTGTTCCACAGACTCGACAATACATTTAACATGCCCCAGGACACAGCTATCGACAGCACTGCCATCAAAATATTAAGTCTGATAAAAAAAAACGCGACCATCCGCGTCTTTGTTTCTAAGTGAATAGTCGGGTGGCATTTTTGCCCAAGGAGCTGTCGGTATCTAAACATATCCTGGCATGGATACTGTAGCAAAGATTGATGAGAGAGGAATGTACTCCCTTGTCGTCTATGTGGCACTCAAGAACTTTACATAATGTGCCTGTATGATGCAGATGCAGCATTAGATGATTTGTAGCGTCGCACTTCATGGAATGCTAATTATCACGATGCGTATACGTAGGATAATAGCCTTTTCATGTTCTGCCCGACTCGGAAATTTAAATTTACAACGACGTTTGTAATTCCAATAATCGTGTTTACTTCGGTTAGAGAAAGCGATATGTAAATACCACTTACCACCGCGATAAACAATTCAATATATCAGTTGTCATCCTCTCTGGCTAGATTGTGCTCTTCAAGCTGATGCGTCGTCGTGTACTCAGTAACGTACACAGTAGTTATATCTCGTCTGATACAGATCACTGCTACCCGAACTAAGCTTATGTCCAAGTAAGATCTTTTTTTTTCTTCTCTGGTTCATACTCCCTTCAGAATGTGATTCTGACAACCAATCACGTTTCGGACCATGCCTTCTATTGTGCATTCGAGGTCAAGTGTATAGCTTTCTGTTGGACAGTTTATCAATGTAAATACATCATCTTGAATTTAATGAAATTCGCAGCCGTTTATGAAAGCTGAACTCTATCTTCCATGCTCCGAATTTGACTCTTGCCGTTTGCTGTGAGCCGTGTGGTCAAAGTATCCACATGAACAGCTACGATAAAAGAAACCCACAGAAGTCATTCTTGAACCTTGGGATGTCCTTTGGTATAACGTAGTCCGAATATCAGCATGCGAAGTCTTGTCAGTACGCCGACAATGTTACTTCTAATATTTCTAATCTAAATGCCAACATTTTGAAATGTTTCTAATATTTTATTCCCTAAATATGCTATTACTGTAGTGACGACATTTAAAAGTGGAATATACTCTTAGTTTCCGTGACGACGCTGTGGTACAAAGGAATGTCAAATATTGAACTAATGTGATGTACAGTAATGAGCATGTACACTCTGCTCAGTCTTGCACTATAACAGGTTTTAATTATCTCGTTTTGAATACGTAGTATAATTATAGCCATTTCAGTTTCGGTAAGAGTCGTATAGAAAATTGCCTGTACGTAAGAATTTCAATCAACCGTGTAGGCTTTGGCAAGGGAAAGCGATATCCAAATATTTGATGTGATCAGCACCGGGAGTAAATCTAATTATTTCAATACACCAAATGCCATCCTGTCCGGCTGCCTGGTTAAATTGCACTCTAGGGACTCATGTATGATGTAGTACCAGGTTACGGTACTTCTCTCATTGATCATTTCGATGGGAACCCTATGTGCAACACATCCAAATCAGAAAACCAGACAGAAACCAGTTTAGGGAGTGAAAACTTGACTAGCAGCCAGTGATGTAACAATATACATAATCGAGTTGAAATGTGGAAGCAATAGGCCTATATTTTATGATGATAAAATAACATCGTTATTCGTGATATTTATGGCCGTTTAGATCTGCACTATTCGTTCCTACAAAAGGAGCAACTCGATCTAATGGTAACAAATCATTATTATCATGTATAACCAATAGATACACGTAAAACCATAGAATAGCTAGTCACTGCCAATACCGCAGACTCATAACTAGTTACATCATACGAGACTCGCAGAAAGGACTCAGGAATATTTTTTTGCTCGTCAGGAAAACAATTTGACATGGACATCGTGTTTTTGTGCCATATTAATGCCTTGATTTGGAGTGATATGCAAGAGGTGGGGAAAATTGACGACGTCTGGCGAATAAAAAATAAACCATAATACTAAGCTTGCCTCGGCACCTCACATTCGGACCCAAGAATGCGGTGGATTCTGGGACTTATAATTATATTCTCTAATGGACGACGGCTGAATTATGAATGACGGACCAGACGCTTGTAGTTAGCCTTAGTATCTCAACCTCGCTTTTATTGCGCTTGTTCATGTGGAGATTATGCAGTATCCACACGGCCCCCATCACCGACTTAAGCGGCATTAGATACGCCAGCTCGGCAGCTGTGATGACAGATCAGCTCAAACTGATAACTTCTCTGATTTTAATGGATGAGCATCGAGGACGTCTGGTGGAGTAAACGCCTGAACATGGGGTAACCCTGATAAATTCAGGAATACCCTTTCATACCTATTGAGTTATTTCATCACTTTGTCATAGTTTTTCTTAATTACCGGTACCTTTATTATTATACAGGCCTAGTGGTGTAGATGCAGTTTCATGCTGAAAGGGTCATAGGTGACGTGGAATTACAAGCGTCTAGTCCGTCATTCATAATCCAGCCGTCGTCCATTAGAAAATATCCGCGTCCATAATCCAAAGACCTATTCCATTTTCCATATAACAGTATTAGCACCAAATTCAAAAAGACAATCATAGTATACAAAAACATAGGCTTGTTTCCTGCAAGAGAGAAGCGGTCAACAGTTTTCAATGATGCCGGCAAGACAGCATGATGTTCCAAAAATATCAAATCCGTATCGCTGATCATTATTCTTAATCCATAATATTCGTTGTAAAGTCGTCATCTAAAGAATGATGTATCTCAGTCACGCTTTGATTGTGGCTGTTCATATGATTACCATGAGGTTCTTGAAGTACATGGGTTCATACGGCCCCTAGCCCCGGGTTAAGCGGAATTAGACACAAGTTACGAAACGTAGCGCCATAGATTTTGCACGCTACGTTCGTATTTTGCTATCAGTATGCGATATGTATTTCCAAATTTGAGAAACTTTGAGTGTAGGCGCTTGGTGGAATAGCCCTGTTTTTTAAGTTTCTGCACCAGTGTTTTGTGACGTTGATTAAAATCGTCACATTTAACACAGGATCTAGCAAATACTACTAAGCGAGATATGTATACGCCATATGCTACCAAAACACTATGTAATTTTCTGCTACTGGTCTCTTCTTTCACCATGTTCACATCACCTGGTTACCGTCCGAATTGGTTATATACATTGGAGCGATATATCGAATGTCGTATCTGACGCATATACGTCTATCAAGTTTATCATAACTCTTGTTTAATATGACACAAAAAAACGCACGAAGCTTTCACAGAGGGAATGTTAGCTGTGATGTGTCTTCTGGTAATGCTCCTTATCTTGATAAACGTGCAAATGATTACCTCACATGCCGGGGGGTAGCTATCTTTAGTCCGGTTTAATGAAAATAAATAATTTATCTTACGCAATAGCCATGTGAGCGCTCGAGGGTTTACTTGCGATCAATTGGAAGCATTTATTCAGTGATGGCGTGCACCATGCTCCGCCGAGGAAGACGAATTAAGATTTTTCTGCTTTCTAAGCTCTTCTCCTTGTAGGTATTATTGAACTTTTATCAGCTTTATTTCGTGTTATACTAATTGGTTCGTTCGCAATCTTTTCCCTCTGGTTAGTGGGTATTAACACATTTGAATACCAGAGAGATGAAAACGAAATCTGAATAAACAGACTGTTAATCACAAGACGAAATTTATTATTTCAAAGCACTCAGAAGTTATTTACATTATTTCTTCTTTTCTTTTTTTTGAAAAAATAGACGTTTCTGTGAATCCACAGCTGCATCCGTTTTAGCCACTACAGTGTTTTACATATTTGTCAGATTCAGTGGCCAGTCAACAGCCAGAAAAAAAATGATAGCTATCACCCCGGGAAGGTGATAGGTGATGAGCAATGAGCGTAAAATTAGGTCATCACTTTTTAAGGACGAGGGGGCAAAATTAACACACTTTAAAGTTGAAGGCCATCACCATCTAAAGACGATGGCTCTAACTGATCAGCTTTTAAAGGTGATGACCAGGTCTTCTTGCCATTAATGGGTGATGGATCATCACCATTTTTCTGTCTGGGTACGGTAGAGCCAAACATAAGCGATGGATAACACCGAGGATCCTTGAAGGGTCAGTAATGTACATTGTTTGTAGTTACAAACCGCTTCTTTATAGTAAGAAAGTGTCATCGTGCATACGCCCGAGAAAAAAATATTTTGCTTGAATGGTATTCTGCGTTCACGACGACACAGGAAATGTATGCAGTCGATTATTTCCAATAGTTACAATGCATGCGCTTCCCCTCAGGTGTTCACCTCAGTAAGATTTTAACAATACAAAATCGACATGCAATGCGAGTTTTCTATACGTTTTCTGGTATCTCTTGTGGGGAAAACACCCGACGTGTGCAGTACTACCATTGACCGCAACCTTCACTATTTGTGCAAAAGGACAAATGTAAACAGAACAGGGATGGGGGAGTCAACTTTACATTGTAGAGCTGTCTATTGATTTTCCTGGTTTGTGAAGGCATTCACTACTCCCTCTGCAAGCAGAGCAACATTGTTCTTGTCATGGCGTATTTGGGCAGACAACCTACAATGAATAATAACGTCTCTGCTCACAATCGCCATTCCAAAGAAGTAATCCAATTATTGTTCGTTGAAGAAGATGACTTTCAAACATGTGAATCAATAATTCACATTGATATAACGTTTTGGATTTGGAATTGTTGTAGGCAGTCTCCCTGGATAATTCACAAACAACAAACAGACTGGAACATCAGATGAGTTGGCGGGTGGTTGGGTGGGCACTGGTTCCTGTTGCTTCAACGCATTTTGCTGCGGAGCAACAGGAACTAGATAATGTGATGTCTAGCACTGTAATATCACTTGTCTTTATTGCACCATGTAAGCGTCCTGTCTGTGTCTTGTGCGCTGTCCTCAGTGTTTTATAGGGTGGATGGAGGGTGTCTGGTTCCATGCTGCTTCAGAGATTTCTTCTTTGAAGTAGCAGGAACACAACTGGGCTGGGTGGTGCTTAGTTGTTTCGTCGGGATATAGCTGAAATAATGTTGAAAGCGACGTTAAATTCTATTCACTCACTCACTCACTCAGATGAGTTGTTTGAGCTGATCTGTCATCACAGCTCCCGAGCTAGCGTATCTAGTTCTGCTTAAGCCGGTACTAGGGGCCGTGTGCATATTTTACTGTCTACACATGAACAGCTGCAATAAAAGCGGGGCTGAGATACTAAGGCTACTTCCGAGAATCCATCGTATTCTCGGGTCTGAATGTCAGGTGGCGACGAATACTTTCCTGTTGATTCATATGGTTGCCTTTTAATTGCCAGACGTCGTCAACTTTTCCCACCTCTTGCATATCGATCCAATTTGCAACCTCGGACAGCGCTCATGCAAACTTTGCTGTAGAAATCATTATCCATGATCCATATGAAGTCACAGAATTCAATAGTTCAAATACAATTCAGTCTGGAACTTAACGAAAAACATAAAGCGGCCGGATTAGAGCGCCGCCGTCTTTCTTTTCTTTTTGGGAGGATACATAAAGTTTCTAGCTTATAAGGAATGTTGTTCAAATATTATTTTTTGTCATTAGTATCGGTATACTAGTAGAAAAGTATTCGAAATTGATTTCTTGTCTATTGTTGGCTTTTCTTGTTTATGTAGCAAGTCGATCTCTCCAGGAGTTCGAAAGTTAAGAATGGTTGACCAAACTCACGAACTGACACTTCTCAAACTGAGGTACGAGTTAAGGCCTCGGCTATTTACTTCCCGTATCAGCGTCCTTTGCCTATGTAATGCGATGAGACACGTTATTTTGCGTTACAAATTTATTTACGCTGCATCTGCAAAGGGGACGATGCTCGATTGCTATAAAGCGAAGTCAGAGTTGAGACTTGAGATAGTGTTCGAGAGTATTTATGACTGTACTGTTTATCGTTTTCGGGATTCGTTGTTGATAGACAACTTGAAACTATTGTCAGTGGACTCCTCTTAATGTAACCTGGATATGGAACCTGCCCTGGTCCTTCCACCGATTAATAGCTTCTCCATTCCATTTTCCGCGATAATGCTTCACAGCTACTGAACAAACGCCATTTCCATGCACATTACAATGGTACAAGAGAAATTAATGATACACGACTAATGCGTGATCCCCGATAAAGCGAGATTTATGTTTATGTATACTATGATTGTCTTTTTGAATTTGGTGCTAATACTGTTATGTGGAAAATGGAATAGGTCTTTGGATTATGGACGCGGATATTCTCTAATGGACGAGGGCTGGATTATGAATGACGGACTAGACGCTTGTAATTGAACTTTAGCATTGGGGGAAGAAGGACGCAATCTCATTTAATGACTTCATATTACTGTCAGAGTATCGGATTTATACATAAACACAAATCACCTAATGGCGGGGTATAATATTATTATATAGAATATATCATAATTTCATTCCAATCAGACAATGCATAATAAATAGGGCTTCGATTGCATCGACTTTTATTATTTCTTGTATCGTTCTCGCGAATGAGCAATCCGCAAGAGCACTCGAATATAGAAGTCTCAAAATAACGAAAGACGGCAATTCTATGGTAAATTATGATTGTCAATTATAACGGTCGAACATTTTTGTCTGAAATACAAAAATCAAAGCTGTTATACTTCCTGGTCATTTTGTTAATTACATCTGACATGAATTCGGAGTAGTCAGTCTGATATGGAGGATTTGCGGAACTGTCAAGTCGATGCGCTGCCTGGTAACATCTTGTCTTGGTTTGTAAGATGTCCATGTAATGAACATATGATGAACAAGGGCATTGACCTTGGTAATAAGCACAAAGAATACTTCATGCAGATGCGCGTATACGCGAATAAAACATTACAGGCGGAAACATGTGGTGGAGTTACATTTTGCCAAATTATTTTATGAGTCTATTTTGTGATTGAATTTGTTTATTTTTGGTTTTTCTTATCTGATTCTAATCTTCAGTGCCCTCAAATGTCCGTCTAACGAATTGTGGACATTTCCCGTGCATATTGCATCAGATCTACCTGATATTTGTATCAAGAGTACCAAAGGTTCATGTCCTATAGAACCGCAGACTAGAAACTGCATGCATTCACAAAGATATGTATTTCAAACATATCGTGTTTTCTACGATGATGACATCGATATTGTTACTTCTACAGACATCTAATAATCTTTGAAATAGAGTTGATCCCGAATCGAACCATCGGAGCAGATTTTTTATCATTTCAATTATTAGTATGAAGTGACATGTTACATTCACGAATTAGTCATATTCCAACAGTTATTCTTCAGAAGTGACATATTCCAAAATTTATCATTTAGGAATGTCCAATAGTAATTACTCCTTTTAGGAGTGTCAAATTACAATATTTATCATATAGGAGTGTCATATTTCAAAAGTTATCATGTAGGCGTGCCATATTCCAACTGTTATTATTAAGGAGTGTCACATTCCAAGTTTCCATTCAGGAGTGTCATTTTTCAACAGTTTTTATTAAGGAGTGTCACATTTCAACAGTTTTTATCATAATAAATTGTTTTTTTAAATTGTTCATCCGATTCGGAAAAACTGTCCGACGATGTAATTTCGGAAGATTAATCTCCATTTAACGTCATTGCTTACCTAGCAATAACGTCGAGGACAAATATAGACAATAGCTTTAGGTTTCTTCGGAGCGCTGTGTTTGAAAAATATGATCGAAAACGTGTTCTGTTTCAATGTTTTATGTCATTTATCAAAGTTGTAGATTTTTTGTACAATTTTTTGTTACATTTTAACCCTTGAAAGCAAATTACCTGTCTGCTGGTTTTCTTTTTATTTTCTTAAACAATAGATAACTTTTGCTCTGAATTATACCTGCTTTATAATAAATGAAGTCATTTCTAATATTTAATCGCCAAATTGTGTTCGCCAACGATATTTGCGAGAGAAATCTAAAATGAAACCTACACATTTCTTCACGTTCTACACGTATAAACACCAACGGTTTTCCTAGTAAAAAGTTAAGGGTATACTCAGCTGGCAACTATCTTGCCTCTCAATTAATCCTACTACAGTTTTCGTATTCCATCGTTGTCAGCAAAACAGCCAGAGCGAATCATTCAACAGTTTTCAATCATGTCAATATGACGTCATTACGCACTGACGTAACAATATTTCATTCAAATGGAATAGGTTTCTAGAGTACATGTATAATTACTCACACCTCAAAGAGAACAAGTCTCGTCCATCTCTGGTACATTGCATTGGAGACTTACATTTTATTAACTGCCGAACAGTAAACATAATTCAGTTATTTTGAAATGAAATGATTTTTAAAAAACAAACCATGTCGCAATTTCAACATTATTTCTTACTTCCCGTTGGGTTGTTCGCCAGTAATTTTCACTAATGTTATGTGGCCCAAATTTGTTGCAGAATGCGACGTTAATCTTCAATTCTCTCTCTCTCTCTCTCTCTCTCTCTTAAATGAGTTGCTTTGTAATTAGTTTGCAATGTGGGTGAGTTTATATCTGTTTTGGTCAACATATACCTGGCTTTCCGGTATATCAGCGAAATTCATAATTGCCCTTATATTTATCAAAATAATGTGACGATTGGGTTCCTGTTTATTATTTAGAAACGAATCACTTCAACGTATTCAAGCTAGCTTGAAAGCCACACCCAGATATGACGCACAGAAAATGGAACGCGGTTTAATACAACTTTGACAAACGCTATTAACAATTCAACGACTGTTTATTTCACATCAAAAGAGGTCATTTTTGAAAAATACTGTATTGAACATCGCCATGCATGACGTATAATAGTGAACAGCTATTGCCCTCGCTCTGTTTGTGTTCAAAGTGGTGCGTTCTTGCTTTGAAAATGGCCTTACTATATTTAATATTTGAAGCGCGTTTGACACATTAAATTCTTATATTATCCTTTCTTGTATGTCGCTTGGATGAACGACAACAATACGTCCGGCCATTGCGATGAAAAGCTCAATCGATTCCACCTTGTGAAATGGATAACCCCTCTGTTTATATAGATTGCTAGAGCATCATTTGATGCTGGCATGCTGCTTGTTTATTTAAGCAGTCAGAATGAAAATTAAATTGTGTACATTGTGATGATCGCCGATTTAGCGTGCAGATATAAAGGCATATTCTGTTCAAATTTCCATGGAATATATATTGTGCGTGTGCATGAATCGTAAAAGTTTATTAGCCGGGTCTTATACAAAGTTTCTTTGTTGTTGTGCTTGAGTCTACATTCTATTTGCCGATTTTCCATGAAATCCACACAATGCTCAATGCGCAGCCTCCTCGAAAAGAAGCCCCTATCGGACTAAGATAGCATATCCCCCCAAAACTGCAACGAAAGTTTGTTTTCATTTTCTGCTAGGTGATGGCACAAATATGTGACGCATTCATCTCCAGACAGTTTTTTTAGGTTGAAATCCACCGGAATATTCCCACCTCGAAGTTATTCCACATGTTCTCGCATTTTTTTTGGTACTGACAGAACCCAATAATGTGTTTAAGTTTCAGCTCCAAAGGGCAGCCCTCCCCCACCCATTCACCTTCTTCTCTCCTTTGAATATTTGGTCATTGCTATTATTTTACAATTTTGTATCTTCACAGTCTTACAATTTATGGTAAATATTCAAGCATGATGAGATACGGCTACGTCTCCTGCATGAACGTTTTTCGGTTGACTTTTTGCCCTCACCCATCTGTTACGATGTTTGCCTTTGTCTTTATCAACAACACTATTACTTACAAAAGAGCTATACTGCTCAAAAGTGTTCATCTTTGTAACTTTCCTGTAACGTATCTACGTTCTGAGAGGATTATGCCAATACTATTATAGATATAAATTTATGGAGCACTAATACGATATTTATTTGGCAATCTTGTGAGCGATTCCCTGGTGAAAAATTTGCTCCGTCCTCCTTCAAGGAATAATAGCCCATTTACACCCGATCGAGCCAGTTCTCACGGAAGTACGTCGCGATAACTTGAAAAAATCCCTGTTAAATAAACATATATACTGGTACACGATATATTAATGATACAAGACTGACGAGTAAAGCCAGATAAGACGAAATTGCAAGTTGGAAAATGGGGGACGCCATCCCTTCTCAGTGGCTTCATATTAATGGCGAAGTATTGAAAGGAATACATAAACGCAAATCACCTGACGGCATGGAATAATTAAATCAATATATCATCTTATATTACATCCAATCTTTACACTTAAAATGAGAGGAAAACAAATGCAACTGTGTTGAGCATTCTAGAAGGTCTACTTACTGACAGTGATTACATCGTAATATAGTAGTTGTATAGTGTAGAAGTTTTCATTATTTAAATTATTTCCCGTATCGGCATATAATTCAGTCAATAATTTGTCATCTAACAGTGCGCGTAAAAGAATCAAAGATGACATTGGATAATATTGACATCTAATTAATTTATAATATAATAATTGTTAGATATAAGAGTAGAAGGCTTTAGTGACATTGCTGGAAATTATTTCCTGTTTTGTCTGTTGGTTTTGCTGTAGTGTTGCAATATAAAATAGTAGGCTCCAGCCACATTGTCGAAATTTATTCATAGCATTGCCTCGTGTTTCTGCTGATAATGAGCCAACAGCACACAATATAATCAAAGGGGGCCACCTGGGTCGTCTTAATTGGATTGTGAGTATTATTTAGGGAAAGTTATGAGTTCAATAATCTGAATTATAATGTCTCAAACAATTTGATATATATGGTTCATGTGCATAACTTACACTGCTTCTGGGGAGAACATTCCAACTTGGGGCGTGATAAAAGTTAAAATTGAGATATTGATCTACATTCATTTATCAGACGATTTAGTCGACCCCCCCACACACACAAACACAAACACGCACACACGCAAACACTTAAGACAAAAATAAGAACATGCCGTTATAATACTGGAAGCGGTCTATCGAAAATTTTGGCGGAATTTCTCGTGGATAAGTAGTTTAATAATAATAATAATATTAACTAGACATTGTTAGTACAATGTCACGGTCTTTCCATGACGTCCCCCAAAGGTATTATTTCGCTGTATTGTGATGTGGCATATACTACACATTTTCCGGAAAGTTTAATTTGTCTAGATTGCGAGAGCCTTAGATCGAGTGTGAACTTTCATCGTTATGTGCCGTTGTTCAAGCAATTGCAAAAAGTTAAACTGTTGAAAGTCTATTGTTTTCTATTGGAGTCCGCTCTATCTGGCCACTGAATATATGTCGCTCAATACAAATTTCGTCGTGTACATAAACATACTTCAAACAGCATGCTAATTGGGGGCGGACATTGTATCCTGCCTGCAACAATGCGAATGCATTCTTACTGTCAATTCCAAACACATAATATTCCCTCAATCAAAACTGATTACCTGTACCGGAAACTTCAGTCTAGTATTTACAAATCGCGTGAAGCCACAACGAGATGCAGTCATAAACCGGTTCACTTACGTATTGTGGCGCGCAATTTTAGTCGACTGGATGTTGCTCTTAAATTAGAAAACAAATCCTTACCTTCTTTGTACAATCCATTCGTACTTCATCTCGGAACATTCCATATAAACGGCGACATCAAATATTCCCTCGTTTTTGGCGCTTTCATCCTAGACACCTAATGCCATCCCTGCTGAGCTGGCTTGGAAAACAGCTATATTCCTACGCTCGCTGTCCGAAGAACAGTGGCGCGTACCTCAAGAACAGTCGCGCGCACTTCCGCCTTTAGTTATTCCCCTTGTTAGTTTTCGAATACCAGTATCACTGAGCCTTTGTCTACGCTGTATTATGGCAAACTAACGGTTTTCTCGTAACTTTTCAAGTTTTCCACAATTACTGTTCTCTGTACGAAGTCATTGTCAACGAAAGAACACAGCATTGGAAGTAACAGGCAGCAAATTCGTAACTACTGCAGTTCAAGAGATAAAAAGTTTTCAAAATTGAGCCGGCCCCGTCATGTAACACGACGTTTATTTAATTGCGAACATTGGATGCCTCGAGTGTTACAGCCGAATCGCTATAGCGAAATTGACAACATCCATTGAATAGATGAAATCAACATGTGATCATTTAACGGCTTAATGGTTCGGGAAAATTGTTTCTTTAATTTCTCTAAACCTATCAAAGCTATATTCTTGAAATTTCATAGGCAAATACATATATATATATTCCCTCGATAATGCCTAAAAATAGTGATGATTAGATGCATACTTTCTGCAAAACTTGAATACATCGTAAATTGAATATATCGTAAATTTCAGAAATTGCTAATTATCTCCCAATCTTTCTGGTATCTTTTTATGGAGTCTATTGATGTTCTGTTACGTCATGTAATGACCTACATTCATGTGCAAATTTCAACTAAAAATTTCCAACAGTTTTCCAGTTATGGCACTGCAGTCGTATAACTGTTCGAGGCCATATCTCAAAAACCAAGGTCACGATAAACTTGAAATGTCGGTGACGTCATACCTGTATTATGAGGTACAAATGTTTTAAATTACAGATTCCTGCAAGTTATAGTTTTCGAGAAAAGTACACACAACACTTTTTACATTATGTGATATTCAAGGTCAAGGTCACATCGGATGGTTTTATAATTAGCGGCAAAATAAAATCAGCGTTGCACTCACTATTGCTTCATTGTTTTGTGATTGTCAGTGTGTTAGTTTTTCAGTAAATGGAAGCCGTATTTTCCATATTTAGATGCTTACCACTTCAAGGCCGAGTTCTGATACAAGTTCTGACCTTGAGACATCATGTAGATCATGTGACCTTATTTTTAGGCTGGTCACAGAAGCCGTTCAAGAGTTGACCCCTAAACTTGCACTCATATAGAAACGTTGCTGGAGGTCAAAGGTCAAATTTAAGGTCACATTCTTTTCGGTCATTAAAGTGTTCATAAACAGTAGAAGAATCAATGCCGTGGCTTATTTCCTTACAAAATAACGGTTTTTTAAAAACATTAAATGGGAGATAACTACTTTTTGTTGTTACGTAATAATTCAAAAATATAACTACAGCATGGCCATATGCAATACTTACCAAACAGTAACTTTCTCTCAGATATTTTCTTTAGTTTTGACTACACCGCTAACAAGGAAAACAGCACCAGGGGAGAGAACTCGAAAACTGCTTGTCTGACCTATTTATTTTATTCGCTTGTTTTGTTGGGTAAATCTTCAAACTTTTACATTTAAAATTCCAGCTGTGTTCCCTTAAAAGTTTGGTCAATAATCGCAAAATGAATTTTCCCTTAAAAAGGCTAAAACTAAAAAGGTCAAGGTGAAGGTCAAAAACGAAGACCGTTATGCAAAACTTCAGACACATATGTTGACCTGTAGCAAATCTTAGACGTGTACAATAAACCGTAAAGACGCCAGGCCGCTGACAAATTTGGACAGTATAATAATAATAATAATAATCCGCAGAATAACAAAATGTCTTTCCATTTGTAATGGAAAGACCTAATTAATATTTTCGGAGTATACTTTATCAGTAGGATGCTGATCTTTCCCGAGACTCTGGATATGCACCAATCTAAAGATACCTTAGAACAACATATACATTATATCTGTATACCTATTCTACAAAACCTAAACTACTTGGTAGTAACATGCATACAGATTGCCTTACACAAAGACCCTGAAGTTTATGTACAAAAGTAAACTATTTAGGACAAGATACCGAATACATTATATATAACACACTACTCACTATCCAGTAGTATAAATAACACACTCACGGAAGTTATTATCAGACATAAATTTTGCAGAATCCCATTTACTCAGTTTTAAGGCAGATTAAATTTTCATCTGTATGAATACCAAGTAATTCTTGGCGTGAAACCTTTTTCATTAGAACATCAAAGATTGTGATTTTGAAAGTATGTTTTTGCAGTGCTTTAGTTTTGGGACAGTCAACATCGGCTTAGTCTTCCCTTAGTGGATTATCATTCCGCTTTCTGAACACCACATATTTTCATTTTCTTTAATAACCGTTATAAGTTTGAGTGACATATGTAGAGTAGTATCATCAGTAGACAATTTGGTATCACAAATTGTCATATGTACATGTACCACATAATCATTATGTACAAGATAAACAAAATGGTCCGAGCATAGACTCCTGCTGTACACCTGCTTTACTGATATGGAAATGGATAGTGTGTTACAAACCAATAATCGTTGCAATCTGGAGTCAATGTTCGAGCAAACCCATTGGAGAGCATTGTCACTTTTAGAATTTCATTATCAATCAGATCAAAAGCCTCTCGAAAGTTTATCATGACTAGCACTACTAATTCACCAGTCAATTGCTTTTATCCTCTTCAAAGATATGTGGATGAAAGCCAGATTTGGAAATCGCTTAGCAAGTTATGTGAAGAAATCTAGGTGTATAGTCAGTCATGAGCATACCTTTCAAATAGATAGAAAAGAACGGGAAAAATTGAAATAGGTCGATAAGTTTACGCTTGGTTTACAGGCCAAGATTTGTTTAATGGGAACACTTCAGGTTCCTTCCGTGCGCGAGGGAAATTACCTGTGCTTATACTGAGGTTGCTTTTTATGATAGATGGAGAAATGGTATCTGCATGGCTTTACGAAATCTCGGAATTATTTCCTGTGGTGGTGTAAATGTTAGCTAGATAGTTGAAGCAAAAGTGACTGGTGTAATAGTAAAGAAATTGTGTGGAGAAAACTTATCAGATACAAATTCGCTTAGTTTATCAAGAGATGGTATAGGATCGGGATTGTCTTTTGGTAGCAGGCGTGAGGCAGCATCCATAAAATAAGATGTTAAGTTTATTAGCAAAGTCGTTTGGATCAGTGAGTTGGTTGTCTTTAGTCTGACTTGAGATGCATTGTGTTGTTGTTTTCGGACCTAATTTGTTTACAATGTACATAGATTTTGGTCGTTTTCATTCTGTATTAAAGTCTCCAGAAAGCCCTGCTTAGATATATGTATGAGACTGTTAACAGAGTTCTTTATTTGTTTTGATTTTTTTGTGTCCTTGTGTTTGGAAAGTTTTTCTTTATCTTGTGTGGTGTTTACTTCTTCATTCAACCATTCGGGTTGTTGTGCCCTTTTCACTTTTTCCTATTTTCCCGGGTCATTTTTATCAACAAAAGTAATGGAAGATTAAGTCCAGAAATCTTAATTTTGAATTCTGAATTCTGCTGGAATTTCACTAAGGAATTTATCAAAATGTAAAATTTGCAAAGCTCTATAAGTTGTCGTTTTGTGAATATGTGTCCCGTTGTTACTTGCAATTAACACAGCTTGGCGTTCACTAAGGGAAAATACCAAGATAGACGGATGGAATGTTCATTTATCCAGGATTACACAATTAGTTCGAGAAATCGTTTACATTACCACCCAGCATTTAACACATATATAAAATATTTGTAAAACTGATTATAATATTACGTAAAAGATGAGAAAAAAAATAAAATCGATCATATTACTAGATTAAATTCACATCTCGTTAAACATCACAGTAGTTACCATGATCGCTTCAGTGTTCGAAGTGTGACTGACCATACTTAGAGTACGGGGGTATTCAATAAAAGACTTGCAGAGTGGATAAAACTTCTTTTAAAATATTGTGTGCGCTGTTTGAGTATATATTAGTTTCATGTTGAGCAGCACGTGTGCTGCAGCTATGTATAGTGGTAACAAATGTAAAAGTATTCAACTATGGTGGAGCAATGGTTCTAAAAAGTTTAAATGCCAAAACGACTCCTTTGTGAACGAATCCAATTCTTGAATTGCCAAGCAGTTGAGTATGTTAAAATGATCAGCTGTGGGAGCTGAAGGTCTTTAGGATTAAACATGATTCTGGCAGCTCTTTTGCAAGATTATACACCATATTGATTGATAGTTGTTTTGAAACATTGCCCCAAGCAGTAGAACAAAATTAGAAGTGTGGGAAAGCAAGTGAATTGTAGCAAAGTATTGCGAGGCATAAAATGACCCATGTTTCTTAAAACACCAACTTTCCTTGATATCTTTCTACAGAGTTGCGGCAAATGATGCCCTGAAGTTTAAATTCTCTCCTATTTTTACGTTGTCAAAAGTTACCGATAATTGAAGTGATCTGACCAGCTTTTGTGTGGACATTTAATTTTAGACATACTGAGACATTTATGAACATCCACTTCTGAATACTTTATAAGTCAGTGACTGTTAAGCTTAATTTCTAATTCAGTTACATTTTTCCCACCACAAGACCTAGAGCTCTAGTCTGCATACAAATCTAGAATTGATCATGTTAAAATACCAGGGAGATCGTTAATATATAATATGAAAAAGAACGGTCCTAAAATAGACCCTTGAGGGACACCTACTATTTACTACTTCGTCGAAGATATTATTGTAGATGTTTTCAAGATTAGTTCAGAAAGCAAGATAAGTAGTGTGACTGTATTTTTAGTCACGATGTGGTTTACCGATAATTTGGGTCAATGTATATGTGAGTATCTTTCAACAGGTTAAAATCTCCCAGAATGAGTATTTCCATGTTTTCCGAATACATTTGTTCTAAAATGTTTTCATATTCATTTATCCATTTTACTGCGGCATTTGGAGCTCTCTAAACGAAAGCAATGATGAATGGTTTATAATTAATTAGTTGAATTTTCAGCCTTATATTGTCTAGTGATTCGTTTTAAAGATCATCTCTACAAAGAATGGAACAGTCTGCAAACAGTTTGGGCTATGTAAGCTGTTCACCACTTCCTTCTGTCTTTCCTCTCCATTACATAACCCGGAATTTCGGTATGTTACAGTGACGCTTGTTAAAAATATTCCGTGGGACATAAATACTTCCCTGTTACGTTTTGTTATACGTCTAACTGGTCAATTTTCGGAATCAGATGGCGTTATTTCAGCTGTCCATGGCTAGTTCTCAAACCTTTACTGAGCAAACCAAAATCAATGTTAAGTGTTTGTGGGATCTAGTGGGAAATATCTATGTCTTAGCAATGTCTTGGAAGCTTTATATTGGTGTGCTAATTTCCGTAGCCATATTGGCAACAACAGCCCAGGTCACTATCAGTCGATTCACATTGGAAGGAGTGTGAGGTGGATCAGAATGCAATGATTACACGTGCGTGTATGCACATAGTATCTGTTATTGTTATACGGGTTACCACGTGGGGTGATCCAAAGGAAAAATGAAGTATATAGACTCGATACAGTGCAGAATGTGTATGTATGTATCAAGCTAAGTACACATGGCCAAATTTCTCGAAAAAACAATTGACTTTATCTGCTCATTCTCCACACGTCGCTCAAGTGCCGCTGGCCCGTCCAATATGGTTTAATAGCATCGGACCAGTGCAGCACAGTCCCGCATTATCCTTTACAAAAGTCAACATGTTTCCAAAAGCAGCTATTGAAAAATAGTGGTTTCACTAAACTTCAGTTGAGATAAGAGATATTTTGACCGTTGTTCAGCTTTTACCAAATGATTCAAGTCCACAAATCTTAGAGAGAGATGTATTAATTTCACCGGTTTTGCTTTTCTATGAGAACATTATCATCGTCTTCGGGTGGTACACGAATGACAGAACCGAACAAGGCCAGACTAAAAACTGTAAGCGGAGAAGCCAGAAGTTGGGACAATTTACTCGATGATCGCGACCAGGTTGTTCAAACAACAAAACAGCTGTTCAAATCCTAAAATAGTCTGCTCATTTTTAGTTACGAGAAAGGCACAAACGACAGGTTGAAATGTGTGCACGAAATCGTTAAAAAAAATGTCTTGAAATGTGTAATTTATTCTACAGATTCACACTTCTAATACCTGCACTGTTGAAAAGATGTTCTGCTCACGCACCTTAAGTACATCCGTCCGAAGTTTTCGTTTTACTTCATGCGCGTGCTCTTTCAAATTAGCACAAATATCGCCAGCATTTCGCTATATACCCCATATGATTAATTTGAAAGGTTAGAATTCACTGTGTAATGGATGAATTCCCGTGTGGTCATAAAACGTTCATCACGAACTGGAGACAAGAAAATGGATTGTTGCCGTGTTGCATGATTGACGAGCTCGGCTGATCACATAATCGATGTTAAATAGAATGAGCTGAAGTAGTTTGATGACAGACTTCAGGGTACAATAACAGTGAATTTGGGCGATTAATCCGGGAACGACACGTTCACCAACTAAATAGGTGCCAATGAGTATGGTAATCAAGGCTAATGAAAAATGATCCACACGTTTATGCTCTTGAGACGGAGCATTGTCCTTCAGACTGACACCTTGATTTATGCGATTGAATGCTGTATCACCCTCTTGTACTCGAGATGTCGAAAATGTCTAAGAAACTCAACAGAGCAAGCTTTCCTCTTGACATAGGACGTGTTAGCTTGAAGGTGCGACTTAGTTCTTCGGGGAAGCCACGGCGGAGGTGATTAAAACTGGTAAATAAGATGATATACAAGAATCTAGAAGCTCCATGATTGAGCACACAGGATAGTCAACTGTGGTCACAAATGAGCTTTTGACTCATATTTGACGTTTGTACAGTCCATGTCATCCGAATGTAGAATAATAATAATCGCATGCTATTTTCCAAGAAAATGCATCTACATGTATGATACGAAGCAATCTTCAGCATGTTGGTAAATATTACGATTTGAGCTTCACTCGATCAACGACATCATCAGTCATTTTGAAAGTGATGAAGTTTCTTCGTCGAGCAGAACTACAATCATAAAGGGTCTGGAGCACATATTTTGTTCCTGGGTTTATAACCCAATAACTTGTTTATTAAACCACACATTGGTGCAGTCGGTATTAGTCCGATTGATCAAATTTTGCCGAACAAAGTTCAACTATTTGCACTTTGGCAGGGCAAAGTATGATACGCATCAAGCCATATTTACTGATAGTTCCAGATATGATAACAAAGTGTCAAAGTTCCGAAACCAAAACCCATCGATTGCCAGACAAGAGGTCTACTTTTTCTGCTGAAGCCAAAGCTCTTTTTCGGCCTTGGAAGGAAGTTGGTCCAGCACGAAGAAAAAGTAAGTCATGTTCTCAAACCCGCAACTGACTTCATACTGATATTTTAAAGTTATATGACCGTACAGTTGAGCAACAGTTCAGTATTGTGTTTTGTTGGCTGACTAGTGATGTTGGCGTCGCAGGAAATACTGATGCTGATACAAATTCTACCGCAGCCCTTGGTGAAGTTGATCATCGTGGAGTGCCACATAGCGATTTCAGACCTTGTTTCTGTGTATAGACGAGAACAATTTCATTCTTTATGGGACGAAGATGTTAAGAACAAGCTCATGCGTATAAGAATTAACTACAGGTTATACTCATCTTAGCAGTCAGAAGCGTTTTGATCAAGCTACAGCCAGGCGTTTTGGAATTAGACATTCGCGACTGACTCACGAACATTTACTAAAAAAGGAACCAGTCCCGATGAATACAGATTTTAAGATTGAGAGAGATTCCTTTTACAAAGCAGCTAGTTTAGAAAGATGTTCTTAATCGGATGACAGAAAATTTGACTTCAAGGTGTTTGAGAGCTATTGGATTATTGAATAAATTTTGATGTATGTACCAGGTTTTTGGTGTGTTTGTCACTTTTAGATGATTGTTGACTTGCCGTATTGTTGATATTAGACATACTTTTCTTTGATCGTCGCTATGTTGCTGAAATATTTCTGAACGCTAAGCTAACTCGATTTCTATCTCTCCCAATACCTTGAGGTGCCATGAGAATCAATCAATATGCAAAATACAAATAGTCTTCAATTATTCCAGCATCCCTGATTACATTGAAGCTATCTACTCCGACATACATGCTACATGAGAATCCGAGCATCTGCTATATTCATGCTTGTCCCAAGCAATTTATTTTTAATAATTCGGATGCGTCTATTTCCAAACGTACAGGTTCTTTAAAAAAACGTGATAATGTACTTGTTATATACGATGATAACTAAAATACAAATCCAGTCTGTTGAAATCAATACAAGTGAAGGCACCCAATCTAACTCAAAATATCATTACTGGAAATCAGACGCCACTGAAAACCTCGAGCAGACTATGCTATATAATATTAGCTATTTTGCAGATTCAGCGTGTCAGTATGGATGAATGAATGAATTCATGAAGGTTTAGTCACCATCCAGTATGTACAATAGCGTGCAAGTCATTGAAAGAAAACACGTCATATCCGTGAAGATATCAAATATAATAAAACACAGTGGATAACCAAATTACAAGCGTCTCTCCGTCATTCATTATTCAACCGTCTTGGCTGCACTGTTCTATTTATATTGGACCACCACATACATTAATTGACATTGTCTTAATATTGCATGGTTTCATTTTTTGCATAAGAGGCCCAGGTAGCGAGAGTCACAAGTGACGCATATTCTCATTCCTTTGCCAAATTCACGTTATCATTTCGTTATTTAAAAGCGTCAAATGTAATACGTGTTAGAATGAGCATACAGACGTAAGAATGTTCGTTGCCTGTGTATAACAACACATATAAGGGAAGTGGGAAGAGGTGCCGACATACTGACAGAGCCACATGACTTCACAGTATAGCCTTTCGGTTAAACTATTCTAAAGCACATACCAAGAATCTAACGATTCGTGGTATGTGTTGTATCTCAGGTACGCTTTTATTGTACCTGTTCATGTGGCAACTTGGATGATATGACCACACGGCCCCTAGCACCGGGATAAGCGGTATTAGATACAAATCTAGAGAGATATGATGGAAATGCTCTGACAACTCGTATATTGGTAATTGGTGAGCTGTTTCGCTGTGACAACTCGTACACTGGGGATTGGTGAGCTGTATCGTCGTCAGATGAAAATGACGGTATTTAACACAAAAGACTAGTCTGTAAGGCCCGATGTCGACCCAGCATCAACTTCCCACAAATGCCAACATATATCAAAGACCAAAAGGTCTGTACAGGGGGCGGGCCTCGGGGACGAAACGTCCACCAGCAGAATCTCGCCATATACAGGTAAAAATTACAACACATATAAGGGAAGTGGGAAGAGGTGCCGACATACTGATAATACCGATAATACATACTGTATTACCGGGCTAGCAGTAGGACACGATATTTCTTCTGTTCTGTCTACCTGGTCGAGTAATCACACGGATGTACTACTATAGAATTCACTCCAAAGTATTGATTCTTGATTATGACTGGCTGGGAAGATGGTAAATATAGTTCGTTGTATAACCTATAGGGATTTGTAGAACGGTTATTAAGTTCAGGTTCCTAGACCTGGTGTAATCGTTCGCTGACAGGTCATTAACTTACACCCAATGAACTTCGATTTAATGTGGAATCAATTATTCTCTTAGGCACTCTTATGAAGATATTAATTGTAGACAGGCGTTAGGCAACCCCACTGAATGTACTTGTTTTCGTAGTCGTGTTATACATTGTACGCTTCGGGGTCTATTTCGCCTGCAATATGGGATTATATGCGGATTATCCACTGTGTTGATTTCTCCAGTTCCACAATTCCATTTGTTCCATAATTCAACGTTATTTGCTTCCATTGCGTATTTAATCTCCGTAACATTCTCTCAGAGCCAGACTTCTCCGACCTGGAAGCCTTTTGTAACTGGCATGAGTGAATGTTTATTGTATACATGTATATCAAAAGAACATTTTTTAATCAATTTGTTTAGAGGTATTAGTATAGTAAATCTGACTGGTGACCTTGAACTAACACAATCTGACATCTCTCTTCTCAGTCGGGGCTTTTCCTTTTTCCCCGACAGCAAGATCAAAACCCGCACCTGAGGACCCCATAGATAAACAAGATCACTAACGAATTTAATCGTCGGGTGAGTCTGGCAGACCGCTTCAGATTTTCAGCTGGAGAAAGATCACCCTTCACACAGAAATCTGGATATGTACCACCAAATGTTGACCCAGAAATTCCAAAAGCTGTTAAGGCCCTTTCAGAACGAATTAATGACCTAACTACAAATGGACGATTTTGAAACATTCCAAACTTATCCTTCACTGAACGCCAATCTTTAACAAAACTACGCAAAACCCACAAAATTGTGTTAAAACCTGCAGATAATGGCTCAGCTACAGTTATAATGTCAAGGGAAAACTATGTCAAAGAAGCCCAAAGGTTACTTGGCAACCCTAAACATTACAAAAGACTGGATGGAGAAATATGGCCCCAAGATCATCCAAGGCTGCTCAACATTGTGGCAGATCTAAATAGGAGGCAAATCATTTCGATCAAACCGTGTGAATACTTAGCACCCAAAGAGATGCAAGATCGAGACAGTTCTATATCCTACCAAAATTCATAAACCTATAGATAAGTGGACAGATAACCTTACACCCCCTGGGCGCCCTATTGTTTCAGACTGTGAGGCAAATTCGTACCACATTTCGGAATATATTGACTACTACTTGAAGCCTATCGCTAATCGATATAGTAGTTATCTGAAAAACATTGAAGATTTTCGGTCAAAACTGTCCAGCATCCACGCTCCTCCTAACACCTTACTTGTCACCATGGATATTGAATCTATGTACACTAATATTGACATTGATAATGGTATAAAAGCTGTTAAAGATGCTTTTTAAAGATTTCCCTATCCCTATTGCCCAGACTAGGAACTTTTGGAATTTTTAGAAATTAGTAAAAGGTAATGATTTTGAATTCAATGGAGAGTTCTATCAACAAATTAGTGAGTGTGCAATGGGTAATTGGTTCAGTCCAAATTTTGCCACTATCTATGTAGCTCATCTGGAAGAGCAGGCTTTAAGAAAATTAGAAATACAATCTCTCTTATACCTCAGATATTTAGATGACATTTTTGTACTTTGGCACCATTCCAAGGAAGATTTCGGACTATTGTTCCAAACTCTGAATTACCATGACCCAAATATCAAACTCTAAGTAGTTATTCATGACTCCTCTGTGGACTTTTTGGACCTAACAATTTTAAGGGACCTGGTTTCCAGAACACTGGATATGCACGAACTGATACCCACGAACTCCTACATGCTAAATCTTTTCACCCGACCCATATATCTAAGGGCATAGTCAAATCTCAAATCATTCGATTCCATAGAAATTCGAGCGATATACGGTATTTCACCACTTCTGTGCGATCCTGTTTCTGGCATTTAAACCTACAGGCTATTCCGCCCGGTTCTTACGGCATATTAAATCTGAAACACTTCGCCAAATCACAAACTAAGAGATAAATGACGTTCGTGAGGATAAAACATAAACGCCCTAATCATGGCAATGGTAAGAGCTCCAAATGTCTCAAATTTCAGTGTAAACTGGACGAAGTAATAGCTATACAATCCACTTTCAAAAGCGAACAGACCAAAAATGAATACAAGCTTAAGGATCAACTAAACTGTGACACGGAGAATGTAATTTATTTAATTGCGTGCCGAAAATGCCTGAAACAGTATGTGGGCGAAACTAAGAATGAACTTCGATATCGTGCCAACAGACATATATCAGACATCAGATTGGATAATAAACACCCGGTCAGTGAGCATTTTAATCTACCGGAACATTCATTTCAGCACCATTTTCAAATTATGCCAATAGAACGAATTCCTACATTTCCAACACAGGAAGAAACTGACAATCACCGCGCACCTCGTGAATCCTTTTGGATCAAAACACTTCAAACACGGCAACCCTTTGGTATGAACATAGAACCAGGTAAAGTTGCTAACAAAGAGTTTATTCCCTCCGTTCTCCAATATAGCCGTAGAAATGTTGAAGCGGCCCGTATACTGAAGGAGGAATACGAAACACTCCAAACAAAACTCCGCTTGCCATTTGATCTGAGACCTATCATAGCGTACTAAAAAAATCGGAGCTTACGCGATTTATTGGTAAGGAGTAAACTTCATCCCATATCGTGATTATTATCACGTGAAATTCTACATGGCATAAGCTAATATATAGCGGCCCTATTTGAACTCTATACGAAACTTGTCTCTAGGAACAATTTTAAGATAAGAGATTTATAAATCCCTGTGTCCGTGACTTCCACTTTTGAAAAATGTATATCAAAAGCACACTTGAATCAATTTGTTTCGCGAATCAGCGTCTCGGCGCGAGAGATTTGACTATTGTCCGCCCTTGCTGGAATGTGTTGCTTACTCGCCAGACGCTCAGTCTCAAGAGGATAGATCAAGAACTGGCTGGCCCGATGTCAGGATAATGTGACTGGGTCAAGTATCAGGTCTGTCTACGGCATGGTGATCCAGAGTTGGCACATTCATGACATATCTGGAGATTTTTTATAGTGGCGTTAAATCCTACTTGCTCTGTTTGAAGTTGTACCCGTACATATTTCGCGGCTTATTAAAGCAATGCTTTATTTAGATTCCACAGGTCAGTTGATATCTTCACAAGAGCTATATTTTTAACTAAACACCAAACGGACAGCAAGGATTATTCTTATTTGGGTCATCCGTAATATGTTCAGGCCTGTCCCGTCTGTGGTTTTAGGAGCCCTCGGTGGCCGGGGGGGGTCTAATCCATTTCGCTGGTGATCGCTAGCCTCACCCCACTGAACCGGCGCGGGTTCGAGCCCAGCTGGTGCATATGTGAAAGTTTGTCATTTACTTGACGACGGGCGGTGGTTCTCTCCGGGTACTCCGGCTTCCTCCACCATCCAAACTGGCTGTCACCATATGAGTGAAACAAACTTGAGTGTGACATTAAACCTATCCCCCCGTTCGTGGTCACCAGTGTTTTTTCTGTATATCAAATAAATAGAAGAATGGTTGTAGAGTTTGTGTCTTTTAGTATGGGTAAATGGGGGAGTTAAACGGAATGGCATCTAAACGCCTCAAATATAATCATCACATAAACAGGCATCCTCGTAATATGTATCTGATATTTCCTGCTCGCAAATACAAAAAAAAACTACATAAATAGACAAATATAGCGAGGCATCCTGGATCAGCAAGCAGGAGATGTCGCGTTCAGCAATATTTCAGCTACATAGCGACGATCACACAAAATTCTAAGTACTCAAGCCAATAACTTAGTAACCCAACACATTAAAACATACACACATAAATACTTATGTAACAAACCGATTTCTCTCAAATAACCCAAGACACAGTCCTCTCTCGCCCGGCAAAATAAATCTTACAAAGTAATCGCTTGATAAAAATAATACAGTCGATAAGAATATGTTTCACTGTGAGATCTTCGTGACATGGAATATACCTTGTGACTAGCTCTTTTTTCAGTAAATGTTCTTGAGTTAATGGTGTACGGCCGATTCTACATAGCCTGCTCATGGTTTGATCGAAACGTTTCTGGCTGTTCAGATGAGTATAGCCTACAGGTTTTTTTTGAACTCCCGAAGTTTGTTGTTATTCACAGAATCTCATAAATATTGAAACAGTCGTCTCACATAAGTAGAGGTAGAGGATCTGAAATCGCTATATGGGATTCCAACAGGACCAACCTCATCATATAGGGCTGCCATAGCCATTCTATCAGACTCGGCATTACCTTTGAGGCAAAGTGACTAGGCAACCAACAAAACGCAATATTAATCTGTTGATCAAATCTACAGTCATGTGATTGTAGAGTATTCAAGATAGTGGAATGAGTAGAAGTTCCACTTTTAGTCGCTTGAAGGCATGGCAGTGAATCTGTGAATATGACATTTTTTTTCCTTTTAATGGACCCAATACCTTCCAAAGTCAACAATACAGCTTTTGCTTCTGCAGTGAATCAACAAACAGTTAGTCGAAGTCTTACTGTTTGATGTCCATAGAGTTTTACTAAACAATGGGACAGACGGCCCTGAGAACCGCTATCACCATTGCATATATTTCATGTCGAGTATTTTCGCCTCTTGAGCTCTGGCAGTGATACTGTGCCATGTGTTTATTTACATTAGATGTAATGTGGGGTTGAAGTGGAGCGATATTTTATTTGCACATATAGTGTGAGATAGATGTGGGGATCATGCAGGCAGACTGTGAACTCTGTTTTCTTAAAACAGTAAAGATTTTGGGCCAGTTTCAGTTCAGTAGCGTCGAAAAGACGGATCCGCCACCCCAAACAGTCAGAAAACAGGTGATGGGCCATCACCTTTTTGGGGTGATGGGGTCTGGTCATCATCCTTTTAGGGTGATGAGAAAAGGTGACGACAAAATCCATCACCCTAAAAAGGTGATGAAACCAGGCCATCACCATAAGGGTGATGAGATCCAGTCATGATGAACGACGAGTGACCATCCTTGGTCATCACCCTAAAAAGTTGATGAAATCTCATCACCTTTTAAGGGTGATGACGGATGAGTGGTCAGACAAGATCATCACCTTTATAAACAGCTATATCCAAATAAATATTGGTTTCCTAAAATATATTTACCTGTACAAAATTCCTGTAATATATCAGTTTCATTATACTGTAAATTGATATAATTTGTAATTTTACCCATATTAAAATGAATGGCTCGACAGACGTAATAGGTATAAAAAGATTATTTTTTCATTCACTTGCATTACTAATGGAAAATTTATTTACCCCTCAGCAGAAAGATAAAGATTGACTTGGAAAGTGTATGTAATACGCATTATCTGAGATCCAGAGTTGGTTGCACTCGACTGAAAGCGGTAGGGCCAAAATCTGACAGCGGGCGATAAAATGCCAAACATTTTCTGTTGTGTTCCGGGCTGCAATGCCGCTGTTAAAAAACGGAACAAAGAGAGAAAATATCCATGGTTGAAGGATGTGACTTTTCACCCATTTCCCACCCGAGAGAAAAATGCGTTGCGTCGAAACTGGGTTCAAATGGTTCGACGCGAACCGACATGGGGACCAAACAAGTTTACACGGATTTGCTCCTTACATTTTGAAGGAGGGGTTGGTCCAACTTCGCATAACCCGGTGCCAACATTATTCCCATGGAAGGTGGACGCCAAGAGACGGTTAGTTTCTTTCCCTGTGCCGTAGACAATCATTGTTGTTATATTTAGCTCTATCGCAACTCGGCATGGCTGCACGTTGTTGAACAATCAAAAACACTGCGAGCGGTTTGAGGCAAGTTTCCTGCTTGTCAACTGTCATCAATCTGAGGATTTGGGGTGGGGGCGGGGCTTGAGTGAGTCGACTTGTACACATTATTTTTTGAAAAATAACACACTTCTATCAACTTCACGTTAAATATATTTATATATTATAACTTTAGTATTTTTATTTTATTTAAATTTTAGAAAATAAACAGGGGAGCCTGAAAGACATTTTTTTAATTTTAAAGGGGGTACAAATTAAATTGAATATAAACTAAACTATCTAATGTGATAGTGGCTCAAGACCTTATTTATTATCATTATTTCCAGCTCCACAGCTTCTTCTATAAAGGCAGAATATCCAATTCATGTGCCAGTACAGACAAATGAGCAACAACCTATTGACCCAGTGGTGGTAATAAACCCGGAATACTTGTATGTAGTTGGTGAAACAGTCGTCAATGAAGAGGGTATGGGTATCACAGAAGTGTTGACTAAATGTAAGTATACATAATCAAAAAATACTTGGGGAAAATACCTTGATCGGGGTATTATCCCTTGATCAGGGTATTATACCTCGATCGAGGTATAGGCCTGTACCTCGAATGGGGTATAGGGCTATGTCAACTTCAGTTTTTTTTTATTTATGAAAAATGTGGACATCCATACATACCCTGGACTGCATGGATCTTTCGACAACATATATGGCTTCATTGTTCCATGATTTTCAAAGCAACTTATTGCTCCGTTCATGCCACTAATCATTCAAATTAGCCACTTTAATATTTCAAAAATGAAACATGGCCTCAAATCACATATTCAGGGAAATTTATTATGTAACTAAATAGCATGCTATGGGATAATTCCATCCCAAAGTTGCATGAATGTAGATGCATTGACTGATGAGTAAATTAGATTAAATGCACAATTTCCTAGCATGCACATACATGGCAGGGTCAACATACCCAGAGCAGAGGTCTGCTTTTTATGTGCACATGCTAGCAGATTAGTTATGGGTCTGTCAATTAATGTTGATTTATTAACTAGGCATTAGCTCTCAAATCCTACAATTTGCGCATGACCTTCCGGACATTGAAGTATACCATCACATGCCATTTTCATTTACAGAATAAATTTCACCAAATATGTCATTTGAAGCCATCTTTCATTTTTGAAATATTGAAGTGGCTAATTTAAATGATTAGTCGCATAAAACGAAGCAATAAATTGATGTAAAAACATGGAACAATGAAGCCATCTGTGTTGTTGAAAGATTCATGTAGTCCGGGGTATGTGTGGATGTCCACATTTTCCATAAATATATAAAAACTGAAGTTGACATAGCCCTATACCCCATTCGACCCTATACCCCATTCGAGGTATAGGTCTATACCCCGATCAAGGTATTTTTCGCAACCTGATCAACCTGTGTAAGTTTCAAGAGTTATATGCAAAGCTTCCAAACACTTTTTTTTTATCAGGGACTGTTATCCTACATGTCCAGTGCTATGTATTGCATAAAATGCCCACAGTGACGCCACAACAGTCATACATGGGAGATAATCCAATAATAGGTAGTTGAGTGAACATAAAAGATTATTTGATACATGATGTATACTGGTATGAACTAGTCAAGTTTTGACAAATTATTCCACCTAGTCACAAAACAATTGTAAACTAAGTTGCACATGTTTTTGTTATTCGTCCTATCGCTGTACTAGGGCTGAATTTAATCGGATTTTATTGATTATATAGATACAAATAGGTCTGTTGTAACTGCGAGATAAATTTGCAAATGTACATGGAGTTAAATATGTTTAATTTGTCGATTAATATAATTCAAGGACGATTATAGGTAAATATGCGATATTGCTGTCTCAGACAACCCAGCTTCACAGCGAGCTGTTCCCACCCGTAACTGACTTTCATAAGATTAACTTTAGGAAATACAGATAAATTGCTATGAATAAAAATTTAAAGAAATAAAATGTATCCTCCAGTAATTATCGGAGGACAGTTAGTTCACAAAATACACTGTACTAAAGTTTAAGAACTTTTTGACATACAGAATTAATTTATTAAATAAAATTGGCACCAGACCATGTAGCATTGAATCTTTATCCCAGTTGTGCGGGTCATTAAAAGTTGATGGAACAGCTGATTGGTTATTGTCTGTTCTTGTTCAGCGAGAGTACTCTATTTTGGTAGTATCTCTAACCAGTTCATGCAGTAACAATAATTTGCTACAGAATGTATACTGCCCTGATTGAGTTTTAGCTAATATAAATAATTGTGTTTGTATTTCAATGATCTATAGGAACAGGCAAATACTGGACCCCACTCATTGTGTGAATTGGTAACAGGATAATGGACTAGATTGGCTTGTGGACCTCATGTGAATACCAGTTATCCTCTCTACAAGGAAAGGAAGTTACACCTGGAGGTGAGGAAATCTTATAATCACTGCATGTCTGAGATAAAACTGTGATATCCTGTTCATTTCTAAGAGGTGGGATGTCCCACCAGTTGTGGGGAAAGGGGTGCCAAACCAGTTATTTGTAGCTTATTTTGAAAAAAAAACATCTAAAGTGATGTCCCCCAAATTTTGTTGTTGTTATTTACCGGGCATGTTTCAGGGCCAGCCCCTTGACTTACTGTACATTAGGGGTTAAGAGTTTCAAAGTTGTTTCAAATATGTTCCCAGTAACAGATCCATATTGCCTTCTGATGAAATGTTTTATAACACTTTTTTTATTGTCTTTTAAGGTGGCTATGTATGATAAAACAGGTCCCTGTTGGTACTGCAGTCTTCACGAACAGTGATGATGGAAAAAATCACAAGGTTGTATTTTCTGGAGAAACAGTATGGCAACAAACTTCTCCCAACCCAGACCAATGTAGACGCACCTCTCCCAGGCTTTGTGTCACAGGAACTGGCTGAGCGACATAGTGTAAGTTGAAGTAAATTATTCATATCTGTTAGGAAAACATGGAACACATCAGTTCCACATTGCCAAGGTTGGCGGCTGTCAACCCCCCCCCCCCATGAAAGGGAATACAGAAATCACTTTTGTATTGCCTAACTGTACCGTGGATGATATCTCAGCTGCTATTTGATCGAAACATGTATCTTCCTTATTAGTTGGTCAAGGAAATCTTAACTTACATGAAGATGCTCGGATATCATTCAACTGTTCCATAGAAAGTTGGAAAACATCATTGATATACCAGGAAACTTTCAATTTATGCAAAATCATGTGTGATACATATCGCTGATACCATACCATTCAACTGTTCGATACAAATGTTGGGATACATCATTGATGAATCAAGAGACTTTCAAATCGGCAGAAGCCTTGGTGGCCATCTTTAATCATGTAAATCATTAATGATACCTACTATTCAACTGTTCAATACGAAAGTTCTCGTTACCAGCATGCCATGAGAATGATAATTCCTAGGCAAGCTTAACTTGCATCACACATGCACAGGGCCAGGGCCAGAGAAAGCCTCTGCAAGATCAATAATGATCCATATTTCGAATACCATCAAACTGCTCACTATGAAACAGGTTTCAGTAGTCTGATAACTTGGAGTTATCGAAGAATCGAGAGGTTTTCAGATGCACAGCTTCGTATATAAATTTGAAAATATATTACTTGTTCTTTGGTAGATCTGTATATCTCGAACCCTATGCTGTTAGTTATATGAACATAAATGGTCTGATCAGTGATGAGAGTGATCTGAATTTATTGTGTTTTGTTTTAGCCAGTTTTGTAGGGGTCAATGTTTGACTGCCATAATATAATATCTGGAATATCTGTATGCTCAACCATATTTGTTTCCTGTATTAATTTATTATGATAACTCGGGCATTCAGAATATACTAATCGTTTTTCATTGTTTGACTTCCAGCTTATGTTTGCAGCCAGTTCAAGAGCACACCGTGGTCCAAAATAAGGAGAGGCATCACTCAGAAATGCCATGATGCAGCAAGGACAGGTAGAATCCGCCAGAAAACACCAATGAAGAAGCATGATCTCCACATGTCAGAAGAACTGGTGGACTCTTCTTCAGCTTCACTCTCATCTGCCGTGGATTCGTCATCCTCTGACGATGACAACGACAGTCCTCTAAGGAATGCTAAAGGCCATCCCACAACAGGTGAGAAAAGACCAAGACAGATTTTTTTAAACCTTTGAGGAATGAAAAACCATTCTACTTGACACAGACTTTCAATGTGCTTTCTATTTTGTGCTCGGGTGTTTTAAGACATGGTACAATGTATATTTTATGCTGTTAAAGAATAAAAGGTGAAATACGCGTGGATTTTGCTTCTGCTGGTGGTTATTTTAAGGGATGGATGATATTGCAGGAAGAATCCGGACATACTAGAGAGTCTGTACAAATGACATGCCATTTCAGATAGAAGATGCCCCCTCTCCCACACCCCAGGAATTCCGTACAGATGGTGTTTTGTCCACCCTGCCCCGTAATTTCCCCATTTGTGGCGATACTGCAGAGTGCTCTGCACAATTCATTCCCCACTCCCAAATAACAACCCTGAAAATAACCCATTGTTGGTACATTCGGGGGCGACAACCCCACACCATCCCCACACGTGGGGATATTGTAGGCTTACTGTGGGGATGTTACCATACCTCCTTGGGCAGTTTTCTGCCCCATATTGGAATTACTGCCCTGCAGATTCCCCACGTGGGGATATTGTGGGGTTTTCTGTCCCATGCTGGAATTACTGCCCCGCAGATTCCCCACGTGGGGATGTTGTGGGGTTTTCTGTCCCATGCTGGAAGTACTGCCCCGCCGATTCCCCATGTGGGGATAGTATGGGGTTTTCTGTCCCATGCTGGAATTACTGCCCCGCAGATTCCCCACGTGGGGATGTTGTGGGGTTTTCTGTCCCATGCTGGAAGTACTGCCCCGCCGATTCCCCATGTGGGGATAGTATGGGGTTTTCTGTCCCATGCTGGAATTACTGCCCCGCAGATTCCCCACGTGGGGATGTTGTGGGGTTTTCTGTCCCATGCTGGAAGTACTGCCCCGCAGATTCCCCACGTGGGGATGTTATGGGATTTTCTGTCCCATGCTGGAATTACTGCCCCGCAGATTTCCCACGTGGGGATATTGTGGGGTTTTCTGTCTCGCAGATTCCCCACGTGGGGATCTTATTGGGTTTTCTGCCCCGCAGATTCCCCACTTGGAGATATTGTAGGGTTTTCCGTCCCATGCTGGAATTACTGCCCCGCAGATTCCCCATGTGGGGATATTATGGGGTTTTCTGTCCCATGCTTTAGCAGGGCTATGGAACAGACGGCCCACAAAAGGGATTTGGCCACTATGATAGGATTCTTAAATCTTGTCATCATTTTCGATCAAGTTGATTACGTGATAGTAGGTTGCATTAGGATGATCATCCGGTACTTGAACAGTGTTAACTTCGACCCAGATATGATAACTTTTCCCCCAATATAGGGTCCTAGTTGGATATTTCGTTTTGCATGTCTTCACCTCATAAGAGTACATTCGGCGTTAAAGAATGCGGGTTGGGGGTGATAATGACATGGTCCAGCTGATCATATTGGCTAGATAGATTGGACGCTACAGGCCATGATATGACCCAGCTTGGCCATCCATGGATGCTGGTGGTTCGGAACTGGCTCCGTCAGTTGTCAAAGATTGAGCGGTTAGCCATTTGAGTGACACTCAAGTGAATACATTTACGACAGTTTCGTAGTACCATATGATAATGCTATTTGAGAAACAAAACTATGATCGGAAGTGCCAGTGTTTCTTTTTTATGACGGCAGGTCATGCTGTTTGTACTTTGACCGATGTAGTCGTGTGTATATGGAGTGGGTCTGTGAAGCTATGTCTCAAGCAAAACTAATGAACGCATAATATAATTTAACCATGATTGCAGGTTGACCAACTTGTTCGAATGCACCAAATGAATGCATGAAACGGAAGTGGGTCGGAACTGACACTGGATCGAAAATAGCGACGTAACTACCCTTACAAACCAATAAGCTGGGGAATTTGTGGGGTTTATGTCGGGCAAGCTATGTAGGGATCACCTGGGGAATGTGTAGGACAGCCAATGTGGGGAATGTGTAGGGATTTGGTAAAATCCCCACATTGGACTTAGCCTTAGAAAAGAAGTTTCTTAATGCTGCTTAGCTGAATTAAATCCCCGCACTATCCCAACCTCAGCCCCACGTGTTCCCTACATGTGAAAATGATGCGGGGAACTATATTTAAAGCTGATATGGAATCGATCCACAAAATTCCTGCAGTAAGTCCAGCATGGTACAGAAAACCCCACAATATCCCCACGTGGAGAATATGCGGGGTAGAAAAGCCCACAATATCCCCACGTGGGGAATCTGCGGGGCAGTACTTCCAGCATGGGACAAAAACCCCACAACATCCCCACGTGGGGAATCTGCGGGGCAGTAATTCCAGCATGGGACGGCAAACCCCACAATATCCCCAAATGGGGAATCTGCGGGGCAGAAAACCTAATAATATCCCTATGTGGGGAATCTGCGGGGCAGAAAACCCGACAATATCACCACGTGGGGAATCTGCGGGGCAGTAATTCCAGCATGGGACAGAAAACCCCACAATATCCCAAGGTGGGGAATCTGCGGGGCAGAAAACCCGACAATATCACCACGTGGGGAATCTGCGGGGCAGTAATTCCAGCATGGGACAGAAAACCCCACAATATCCCAAGGTGGGGAATCTGCGGAGCAGAAAACCCGACAATATCACCACGTGGGGAATCTGCGGGGCAGTAATTCCAGCATGGGACAGAAAACACCACAACATCCCCACGTGGGGAATCTGCGGGGCAGTAATTCCAGCATGGGACAGAAAACCCATAATATCCCCACATGGGGAATCTGCGGGGCAGCCCTTATAAAAAATACCATGGTTTATAACGGAATGAACCATGGTAATACCATGGTTTTCATGGTAATACCATGGTAATACCATGGTACACATGTACCATGGTTCAATGTACCATGGTTTTTATGGTAATACCATGGTACAGTTTGTACCATGGTTCAATATACCATGGTTTTCATGGTAATACAATGGTAATACCATGGTAATACCATGGTACAGATGTACCATGGTTCAATGTACCATGGTTTTCATGGTAATACCATGGTACAGATGTACCATGGCTCAGTGTACCATGGTTTACTCTGTTCAACTATGGTAGCACCATGGTAATACGATGGTACAGATGTACCATGGTTCAATGTACCATGGTTAAACTTAACCAGGATCCACTATGGTAATACCATAGTAATTACCTTGGTGCACAATACATCGGCTTAACATACCATGGTTAACCACTTTGAACAATATTAATACCATGGTACTGCATAACATAGTTAACCAAAATATTATTTCCCTGATTTTTTTGTCGTACTGTTGTTAGTGAAAAAAAACACAACAAAACATGGGAAGGTTTCAATTTACGAGAAATAAATGAATGAATGTAAAGTTATGCCTGTGAATAAAGTTGAATGGCTGACAGAAATTACAAGCGTCTAGTCCGTCATTCATAATCCAGCCGTCGTCCATTAGAGAATATCCGCGTCCATAATCCAAAGACCTATTCCATTTCCATATAACAGTATTAGCACCAAATTCAAAAAGACAAAAGTATACATAAACATAGGCTTGTTTCCTGCAAGAGAGAAGCGGTCAACAGTTTTCAATGATGCCGGCAAGACATCATGATGTTCCAAAATATCAAATCCGTATCGCTGATCAGTATTCTTAGAATTAAACCGGTATAGTTAAACAAATGATGTTTACAAAATTTACTGATTGTAATTTTTACCTCTGGCGAATAGCATCACGTGGTGCGAGGCGGAAAAGAAATGTATATATTGGGTACTCTGAATGCTTGTCCTGGAACAAAAGACATTCTTATTTTCTTGGCTGGAATCAGTGAGGCTTATAACATGTTTAATTGTCATCTCTGCATTAAGGATTATAAACAATTAAGGGAAGCGTCTCCCCGTAGTTCCCGGAAATAGGAATTGACATCTTCAACTCCGCAAAATTTGACCCTGCAGAGCTACGGCGCAGGCCTTGCTTCGATGAAAAGCCACCCCACGAATAGGGAAATGTGACGCAAGCTGAAACTTTGGAAGCTGACAGTCAACATGTGCTTCAAAGCTTCATACGATTTTTCTTAAATTTGAAGCGAAAACGTTTTCTAAACTTTAATACAGGAGAGTTTTTATCAAAACTATTTGTCAGTTCAGTAGTTGCCGAATAAATCCTACGTCGGATTTCGACTTCTAAAACAACAACAACAACACGTACAGTCAGGCTGACAAAAACAAGTGACATCGTCGCCGGGAATTTTTTTACGTCTTATTTTTTCGAACAGGCTGTTTATCCACTGAATATGTCCTCTAATATTCCAACATTCAAATCTAATAAAGATTCAAATGAAATTCCCTCTTTTAATAGTCAGGCTATTGTTGCTATACTTCGTTGATTTCCGTTGTTTTTCCGAATGGTCGATCGATTCCGAATGGGAGTCAAGTGTGAGATCGAAAACGAGGCTACGACAAACATGGAGATGAAAAAGTAAATTTCTGTTTGGTCTGTTTTGTTGCGAGTTCTTCGACCTGTAATGGGACTAGTTACTCGACCATGCAGTCCTGTCAAACGACAGAATGGATTACTGTTCGTGATAAAGTTGAGTGAGATTCTAGCGTTACCTTAGGGTTCCTAAATCAACAGTAACGGAAGTGCCCCACGCCGTCACTCAGATTAATGCGGCAGTTAGATCAACATCAAGGCATCACCGTGACTGGAGTGCTCTATGGCACAGCGAAGAGCACGGCAGCGAGCGATTATCCTGGCTACCCAAGCCATTGTTTAGCAGGGTACATTCGTCCCATTTGCACTCTCCCAATAGCCTATCGTTCTATCAATAGAGACTGATTACTACAAACAGGATGCAGCGAAAACGAGGCGTAAACTGGACCCTCCATGATGTTTGGCATTGTAAAATTGTTGATGGGCTCAACAACGATTCCAGTTGTTTCAGCCAAAGTTTTGAGATTCGGTGGAAGTACTCTAATTAGGCATAGCAGGTGATTTTTAATTAGAACATTTACATGTGAACAAATTAAAGCACAATTAAGTTCTTCATAAATCAAGTACGATATGATATAAAACAGCATATAGCTTGTCTTCATTGAATTTACGGAAGAGTCAAAAGTGTCCGGAATTGTGGCGACCATATTTGAAGGTGAAATGGTGTAATATTTTCGCTGTTTTCCCCAATTTCTGCTCTGAGTTGAAAACTTCTGATAGTATTGAATTTATGAAGCAGAATGTGAAACAAAATCTATAAATATATATTTTTCATCTCTATAGACAAAACTTTGTATGTGTTTATTACTAAGAGTACTAAAAGTTGCCATTGTTATGAGGGATGTATGAATGCTTAGCTAAAATTATGAATATTATCTCCCCAGTTCTTCAAACAGCCCAGAGAATTCTTCCACTCAATTCCGGCACACGATCTCCATCTTTAATTATGAAAACATGAATGTAATATGAATCAACTCACTGAAGAAGTGCACATCAACTTTTGGCCCTGAGCACCATGACCAAGGCATTACCTATTCTATACATAAAATATGGTCACAAAGTCAAACTGATACTTCTGATGACGTCATTTCAATGCCTACTGTAATAAATATAATGATGTAAATCTGAGTGTTAATTATGTAAATGTATCATTTGATATCTCATTTTTGTTTACCATATATTTGTAGAAAAGCCACCTGCTCTAACGCTGAGCAACAAGAAAATAGCATGAATAAGAGGGGGATCACATTAAGCAAGTTAAGATTAAGTTATGTGACATTTCTCTATTTCAGACGAGCGACCCAATCTGAAATCTATACTGGACAGATTTCTGGATGGAGAGGATATATCCGACATTAGGAAATCCCTTAGTAGTCTGGAAAGAGAACAGAGAAACGATATCCAGAAGACGATCCTCCAGTCTCGAAGATGAGGTAATTCTATAGCAAGTGAAAAATCAGCTTAAATCAACTTAAGCTACATGTAGTAAACAGTATGCCAGTAAACGAAGTCTACAATTAAATTTGGCAGAGGGTCGCTGTTTGCGAAACCGGAAAAAAAATTGCGAAACTGGTCAAAGCACCAACGTGCGGAAAATGCCTCTGCACATATTTGTTTTATCCACAAATTTAGTAATTTCCGCAAAACTAGGATAAATAACTTTCCCTCGATGGATGCTTATTCAACACTACACACCTCAGACGACTTTCAATTGTGGAACTGGATATTGTCTGCAAGTCCCATTTTTGTGATATGGTTATAACCGATTGTTTTCAGCATACATGTAAGCTTGAGTACAATTTATATGAACTGTGTTTTTTCTATTCCATTATGTTTTCTGTCGCAATGAATGAGCATTTAAGAAAAAATTATTGTGACAGTTATTTCCCAGAATTAAAAACAAAACACAGAATGCAGACATGGGTTACATATGCTGGATTATTAACCCCTTACTGTTATCTTCAATAATTCATTTTGTATTTACAGAATGAACGTCCAAGAAAGACTGACAGAAAAGCAAAGTAACAAGCGCAGCGAGAAGAAGGCTGGAACCTCCCTTGCTGTCAAATCTCGAAGAAAGAAATTGGGGGAAACAGGTATGTACATAAGGCTGCAGTGTCCAATAAACACTTCTATATGTGGCAATTATATTTTCATTGGTGAAGCAGTAATGTGTTATATCCCATAATCCAGAAAATGCGGATATGTGTTAAGTTTGCCATATCTTTTAGATCAAATATATTTATTGTTTACAGATCAATCATGCAATATAATAATTATATGATCCAAATGAGGTAAATATGTTTTATGTACTAGAGAAAACCAATATTCGCCAAGGCCAAGGGTTCCCACACAAGGGGAAGTAACTCAATCATACATTGAGTAGATCACCTCCCTTGCTGTATCATGGTCGTGATAGTGTTAGAGTAATGTAAATCTCTAGTTTTCAACTCTTCCAATACAAAAGGAAGTAACTAAACTATTTACTCTCATTAATCATACTCATGTCATGGTTTCATTTAGAGTATTCGTTTGGGGGGCTTTGGTGATGTTTTCTTTGAAAAAGAATTGAAACTAAATAACTCAAAATGTAGTGAATTTTAAAGAATTTAGAATATTTCAAAAGAAAAAAAGCATTAACCATTTATTTTTTGTTAGAGGCCTACATGGATTCCTGACATGTTTTTGTGTGACTTTTGTCTGGCGTTGAATGTATGTGGATATTGAAAAACTCAAAATGTCTTACGGAAGAACTTGATGCTAAAGGTCACATACCGTACAGACATGTATCCACATGGGATTTCTCGACTCTCCATACTACAATCCCTCATCAGGACCTTATTGACCGTATAAGTTCATTAATAGTATCTGTGTTCAAGAAAACTGATCGTAGATATATTAATGTCGGAAGCCATAACGCATTCTTTAGCTCGACTACATACAAGAGATATCATTCATGGGATGTTTCTTTGTTTATAGAGTTGCTTGAATGTCTCATTAAAAATATCTATGTGAAATTTGGCAACACAATATATCAGCAGCATATAGGTATTCCAATGGGTACTAATTATGCACCCCTGTTGGCTGACCTGTATCTGTTCTCTTAGGAATATGACTATATGCAGGCGCTTTCAAAAACCGATCCATTCACAGCCCGTTACGTCTCATTCACCAAACGCTATATAGACGATCTTCTCGCTGTGGATAATCGCTATATAAATGACGCAGTGAAGGATATATATATCCAACTTCAGTGGATTTGAAGGAAACTACAGATAGCCCTACAGGCACATCTTATTTAGATCTCTATCTCTACAAAAATGAAGCGGGCATTCTGTCTCGTCGACTTTATGACAAAAGAGATGATTACAATTTCGACATCGTAAACTATCCCTTTTTGGATAGTAATATTCCAGTGGGACCTGCATATGGCGTATACATATCTCGCTTAGTAGCATTTGCTAGATCCTGTGTTAAATGTGATGATTTTAACCAACGTCACAAAACATTGTTGCAGAAACTTATAAAACAGGGCTATTCCACCAAGCGCCTCCACTCAAAGTTTCTCAAATTTGGCGATACATATCGCATGCTGATAGCAAAATACGAACGTAGCGTGCAAGATCTATGGCGCTACGTTTCGTAACTTGTGTCTAATTCCGCTTAACCCGGGGCTAGGGGCCGTATGAACCCATGTACTTCAAGATCCTCACGGTGCTCATATGAACAGTCACAATCAAAGCGTGACTGAGATACATCATTCTTTAGATGACGACTTTACAACGAATATTATGGATTAAGAATACTGATCAGCGAAACGGATTTGATATTTTTGGAACATCATGATGTCTTGCCGGCATCATTGAAAACTGTTGACAGCTTCTCTCTTGCAGGAAACAAGCCTATGTTTATGTATATTATGATTGTCTTTTTGAATTTGGTGCTAATACTGTTATATGGAATATGGAATACGTCTTTGGATTATGGATGCGGATATTCTCTAATGGACGACGGCTGGATTATGAATGACGGACTAGACGCTTGTAATTTATCATTCTTGTCAACCAAAACTGAAATACAACATTCACCACTTCCTGCGTCATATATATTAGGTTTCCAAATCGTTATGTTGATTCCTTTTCTTTTCCAGAGGTGATCCAGCAGTACCATCCCATCAAGACGACATCTGATATCCATTTTTACATTAGGGAGAAACTAACAACTCGGCAAAGAATTTCATCAGGAAACAGAAAAAGATTCAACAGTAGAAGTGATATCTACCTAGTTAACATATACGAAACCAAATTGACTGTACAGTGATATATGCTATGTTTGCATGAGGTCTTATTAAAACTTTACAAATCATATTTTCTTGTTTTCGTGCATTTGCATTTGTTTCTTGAGCAATCAGTCTCTTCAACTCGTCTAATGTGAATGCGGATTTATTCCAGTACAATACCACACTCAATACCATGGTACGAACCACTATGTTTTTGGCCAGTTTTACCATGGTGCATTCAGCGTATCAAAGTACATATACCATGGTACCATGGTAGAGCCATAGTACATGTAACATGGTAAAAACATGGTTCTATGGTAAAACTATGGTACATGTACCATGGTAAAACCATGGCTCTATATGGTTAAACCATGGTACATGTACCGTGGTAAGACCATGGTACTATGGTTAAACCATGGTACATGTACCATGGTAAAACCATGGTTCTATGGTAAAACTATGGTACATGAACCATGGTACATGTACCATGGTAAAACCATGGTAACCATGGTACATTAACCGTGGTTTGTACCATGGTATTGTACCATGGTAATACCATGTTATTTTTTTATAAGGGAGTACTTCCAGCATGGGACAGAAACCCCCACAAATCTCCACGTGGGGAATCTGCGGGGCAGTTATTCCAGCATGGGACAGAAAATACCACAATATCCCCACGTGGGGAATCTGCAGGGCAGTAATTCCAATATGGGGCAGAAAATCCCCCAAGGAGATATGGCAACATCCCCACAGTAACCCTACAATATCCCCACGTGTGGAGATGGTGTGGGGTTGTCGCCCCCGAATGTACCAACAATTGAAAGGGTTTTTGTAACCCCCCATTTTATGAAAGACCCTTATACTTACCTTGTGCATAATATTTAATATTATGCAATACCGTTGGGTAGATTCTAAACCTCTTATACCAAATTGTCAGAAAAAACGGACACCCCCCTCTAGGGCCTCCATCAACTCCGGCGACCTTGACCGCTTAAGTTCCCGCCAAAAACTCAACTCCTCAGTTTGATTCTATAATAATTATAGCATGTAAAAAACAATAACATTTATCTACCTCCCCCAGCCTTTGATTAACAGTGTGGGTGGGAGGCGGGATCGCAAGGTAAGTATAAGGGTCTTTCATAAAATGGGGGGTTACAAAAACCCTTTCATTTTATATCAAGACACCTTATACTTACCTTGTGCATAATATTTAATATTATGCAATACTGTTGGGCAACCCTAGAATGTGTGGGAACCTTGGCGGGTAGGCTAACCAAAGACAAAACGTAGATACCTGTATCAATTTTAGAGCGTAAAGGCCGTCATTGATATGTAACCCAGTCCTCTCCGTTACCTGATAACTCGAGGGGGCACCACCCTGGTGAAAGTGCGAGCTTTCTTTTGGTACACCTGCTAGGGGAAAACCCTAACAAATCGAGCAAATATACAAAGGGTAAACATAATTGTGATGATCCTTAGATACTCACTCTAATGCTTTCTTGACTCCGTCCGAGGCCTGTTCCCAGAGGATGCATCGGCGTTGGACGGGTCCCTTTGGATATGAGTGCTCGAAACGCGCATTCTAACGGAAGGTACCGGAATAGTATGCACGGCATTGTTCAGTCTTTTAGTGAGAGTAGCCATTTAATTGCTAGCTGTTGACGTAGAAGGGTCCAGGAGATAATACTTGATGAAAGTAGCCTCAGATCTCCACTGAGCAACGCCCATGATGTCACTAAGTGAAGCTCCCTTAATAACGCTTACGAAGTGACTACCGCTCTGGTGTCATCAACTTTGGCGAAAACAAATTCCTTAGTCTGGGCAGCTGCATAGACCATCTAAATGGTTTCAATGATCCATCAAGCGATGGTGTCTTTGGAAGCCGGTTGTGTTTATTGATCTGATGGGTAATCCACAAACGATTGTCTGAAGTTCGAAGATGTTGGGTAGCTTCGATATTGTACTTCGCAGCACGCACCGGACATAAGAATTTATCGTCAGGAGAAAACTTACCTAGGTCAGCTAAAACCAAAGGTTTTGTGCCAGAAGTCTCCGTTTTCGTCACAAAGTCAGCCCGCAGCTGAAGTAGCAGACATTCGCCCATAAAACATAAGCGATCTTCTCAGTGGAGAGAGCATGGATCTCAGATCTCCTCCGAGAGGACGCCATAGCGACGAGAAATACAGTCTTAAGTGACAAGATCTTAAGGCTGGCCTGACCCATGGGCTCGAAAGGTGGTCTCGTAAGAGCATTAGGACCAATTCGAGATTCCATGCAGGAGGCAGTTTCTTCACCCGAGGTCGTAGGTGAAACATGCCTTGGTCAGGTCGTCTAATGGTTTGCTCTGCTAAACCTTAGACCCGTCTCGAAAACCAGGCTGGATTGTCGCTATGGCAGACCGGTAACCAGATATTGTGACTGGTTGTAGTCCCTTTTCTTCGTATAAGAATACGAAGAAGTCTGCTACCTCTCCCGGAGTTGTTTGATAGGGATTCTTATAGTTTCTCTCGCACCACTCCGAGAACAGACTGAGTTTAGAGTTATAACCCCGTCTGGTGGAGGGCCTTCCACATTGTGCCATAGATTGGCAGCTTGTTGAGAAAAGCCCTCCTGACGTCGAGATTCGATGACAGATTCCATGCAGATAGTTTGAACATTGCTGGATTGTTGTGAACTCGACGGTCCGGCAGAATGCGTGGGTAGTCTTCGACAAGATTGAGGAGACTTGTGAACCACGATCGTGTCGGCCAGAAAGGAGCGAATAGAATGACTCTGCAATTCTCGCTCTCGATCTTTTTGAGAACCATCGGAATTAGTATGGTCGGAGGATACGCGTAAGCGTACATTACTGATCACGGAACCGCTAGTGCATCCACGGCGTGCGCCGGTGGATCCGGAAACGGGCTCGCATATACTAGGAGCTTATTGTTGTGCTTCGTGGCAAATAGGTCTACATGAGGAGTCGACCACTGAAAGAAGACTTGTCTGAGTACCAAGTCGTTCAGTTGCCATTCGGTCGGACGAACTCTCTGTTGACGAGACAGAGAGCCCACAAGCACGTTCCGTATCCCCGGAATATGCGCTGCTCGCAGGGTCGCCTGATGCGTGATGCACCACTGGAATAGCACCACTGGTCCCTCCCTGCTTGTTTATGTATGCGACCACTGTTGAGCTGTCCGACCTTACCAGAACAACATTCTCCCGCACGAGCGGGAGAAACCGTTTCAACGCTAGGATGACTGCTCTCATCTCCAAGAGATTGATATGCCAGTCTTTTCCTGCGCGGTCCACATTCCTTGTGCCAGATTCTCGTCCAGATCCCCAGCCGTCCATGGAGGCGTCCGTAAATAGGACTAGACTCGATTCCGGTGGATGCAACGGGGCCCCCGTGAGGAGGTTGTCCCGGTTCCGCCACCAGCCGAGGGCTGATAATAGATTAGAGTCTATCGGGATTGGTTGGTTCAAATGACCTGTGCTCTGTTCCCAGAAGGACATAGGTACATTTGTATGGGTCTGCGTCGAAGTGGACCGTAGTTGACCACTTCTCCCAGACTGACCAGTCGACACAGAAGTCGCAAGAACTCTCTCGCCGGGAGAGCTCGGCAGGTGATGAACACCGCGAGCATCTCCTCCAGCAGATCTAGGGCAGCCAGCGAAGGCCGAACCCGCCCGATCCGGAGATCGAACTGAACCCCCAGGTGTATGAACAACTGTGACGGGGTCAGCGCTGACTTGGGTACGTTGACTATCTAGCCGCTGAGAAGCGCATGGAATAGTGTCAACCTGATCGCATAGGTGACTGCCGTTTCCGACGGTCCCTTGACCAACCAATCGTCGATGTAGGTGCTGATATCCACACCATACCTCCGTAGGACGACCGATAGAGCATCCACTACCCGTGTGAAGACTCGAGGTGCAGATGTAATTCCGAACGGTGACGCTTGGAATTCTAATATCTTGCCGTCGATGGCGAACCTTAGATACTTTCGTAGTCCGAATGGATCGGTACATGAAAGTATGCGTCCTTCAAATCTATTGATGCGGCCCACATGCCGACCAGAAGGCCAGCCCGTACAGATCGGAGAGTTTCCATCTTGAATCTCTCGATGCGAATGTAACGGTTGAGGGGCCGCTGATTGAGGACCGGTCGCCATCCCCCGGTTTTCCTGGACACCAAAAACATCCTGATGTAAAACCCCGGATCCGCTGCCGGATCTTTCACCTCTACTACAGCCGCTAGGCGAGGAGGGAAGTTATCTCGTCCCGTATAATAGAAATTTGACGGGAGTCTCGAGGTAACGGGGTCACCAGTGGGGTCCCTGTCAGCGGAAGAGAATGGTTTGGAGTGCTCCATTCCATTCGGTATCGTTCCGCGACAATCTGCCTTACCAGGTCGTCTGCGCTGTACCGATTCCACCAAGAGGTGAAGTGCGCTAGACGGCCTCCGACCGGCAGTTCCGGGCACCGACACAGAAGTGCCGAGTCCGATGGGGCCCCCCCTAAACTCATGCTGAGCTTGAGGTTGGTGTCCTGGGCAGTGGGGAAGCGCACACTGACATGTCAGGTGCGCTTCCCACCCTTACCAGCGGGCTTATAGGAGTTACTAGACCCCCTCTTGCCCTTCCCCTTGCCACGGTAGCCTCTCCTGGCTTTCTTAGGCTTCGAAGAGCCGGAGAAAGAGTCAGCGGGCTTGGAAGTGCTGGCTTTGCGCTTCCCCTTAGCAAGGGTCTGGTTTGCTTGACCATGGACACAAGCTCCTGAGAGTCAATATGACCTTCAGCAGTGTAAGCTTTGAGTCCGTCGGCGAACAGCTATTGGCTACCGAGAGGTAAGTTCAACATGTTCTGCAAAGGTCTTTTGTGTCCAATCGAGATTCAGCCAGGAAGAGTCTCCGTCGGGCAATCTGCACTCTGGCTATCACCCTTGTCAGAAGGTCCAACCCTGTTGCAGTAGCCAACTGCATACAGTGGTAGAACTCTGGGGGTGCCTGAGGAACCAATAGCGGTTCTCCATCGCCAGCCGGGAGCACCACGGGTTTCGGAATCGCTTCCGCATCCATGGAGTGCAACCGGGACACCGAGTCGTCAGCCGTACGCTGCAGGGCAGCTACGTGCGATGCGTGTGTCATGTGCAGTAGGTGGCTAAAGGTTCGTATCCCGACCCGGGCCGAACACTCTGCCGCCTTGAGCAATTCGTCAACTGACCGGCGCAACATATCGTTTGGATGTAAATCCTCCCGATGTTCCTACTGGTCAGGAAGAAGGCGGACTGCTGCCCATCCTTCGAAGCTGCTTCCATCCGCTTGACTTCGGACGGACGGCCTCTGAAGAGTTCAGTGAACCTGGGTGGTGCCGTACGCAGGGAACGCTTACCCTTTCGCTGCGGCCCCACCGATAGCGCTTCGAAAGCCTGATCCACGGATTGATATAGCCCTAACGAAAACAGCTCAGGCTGGAGAGCCGGTGACTGTCCCGTTAACGATCGCTTTGCGGGTTCTTACTGCTTAGTGTTCGGAGGGACACCGCACACTTCGGCAGCATACGCTAGCGACCTAGTCCAAGAGGACATTTGGCCGAGCGTAAAGAGCTGTGGACCTAAAGAGTTGTTTAGGTAGGCAAACGTCGAGCCTCAAGTTGAAATGTGCGTGTTTATATACCAAAACCCGTTGGTTGTTCATTTCAGTCACTACAGACCTTTACGTGATGCATTTCAACAGACCTTTAGGTGATATATTTCAACCGCAACGAACCGTTTGAATACGAATGTGCATTATGGGCTACTATGCAGTCAAATGATTGCTGAAATTCTTCAACCAGATACAATAGGTAAACCATACAGAAAAAGGTATATCGAGCGTATCTGCTCAGTTTAATATTGAGCCAATATGTAAGACGTCACGAAATTTTTGCCCCATTGACATGAGTGTCAAAACTGCATATTTACTATTGATCACCTGCTGAAAGCCATATTGATTTCATCACAGACTCGAAGAACCGTTTCATTTTGAGATTATTTCCTTAGTAACCTCTCATTAGTTTTACTAAGTAGCGCATGAGGCTCTGTATATTTTGTACAAGAGATATGTTAAATAACGACCCATGTATAGTATTTATTTGAAATTTCTGGAAATTGGCTAAAGCTGTATTAGAAGATTGATAGCCAATCATTGCCATAGCTGGTACAACTCCATATAAATATATAAATATTGAGAATTTATCTTCGTTCTGTTACTGAACCAATATGTAACACGACGCGAAATTATGTCGCTTTTACATATCCGTTTGGCCGATCATTAGGGTATGTTGATTACCTGATATAAGCTATTATTTGACCACAGTACTGGTCCTAATTCCTGATATTCTTTCTCGTCATTTACCTAGCTCCTTGTCATCATTTTACTATTGTGCGTTAGTGCCCTATATTTATTATATGTGATGGGTTGAATAACAGTCCATGTTTTCAGGAGATTAACCAACGCGAATTCAATTAATAATTTTTCGGTATTAGAAGCCGAATATTCAATCATAATGTTATAAATCATCTATCAGAACTTAGTAAAAATATATATATATATATATTGAGGATATATTCTAAATCTGTAACAGAACCAACATGTAACACGATGCGAAATTATGTCGCTTTCACCTAAATTTCGATCATTTATCTAGCTACTTGTCATCTCTCTACTGAGTGGTGTACCAGCGCCCTATATTTTGGTGGGAGATATGTTTCGTATGCCCATTTAACATGCTATTTCGGTCTTGTTGACATGGATCTCAGATTTGAGTTCCTGCTAATCTACGATCTATTGCATTTTTTAAATCGAGTGATTTTCAGTTGAATATAATGCTCACATGTATACAATACTCATACAAATTAACACTGATCTTTGGCTATTGCCTGGAACAAAGAAAGTAAAATATAAAATCAGAAAATAAAGAAAAAATAGAATTATTGTAACATGAACGTACTATACTGTATTATCGCTACTATATAGTGTAATGTTAATCAGTCAGTTGGTCTGATATCACCTATCATATCGGTCAAGAAGACACCGACTATTTGTATTCCTTCATTGATCGGATGGTCTACTGGGAGGGAGGGGGGAGGAAGGTGGGGGTTAAAGGAAAATTCGACACATTAGCCAGTTATCCTAATTTTATTACTTTCTGTATAGTATTAGTTATTAATAATCATAATTTGTATTATTCTGACTTAGTTCCAACAGTTTCAACTTTCACAGGTTTCCCAAAATGCAATCCACATGTAAAATTACCGTTTTATTTTGATACCATGACATTTTGCCTGTTATACAATGGATGACATGCTTAACGGAGAGAGCGTTCATTTACATCCATTGTCTTTATTACCGTTTTTCGATGAAGATGAAATGGAATCTCCCACTAACCTGGACTTGTTAAACACTGATCTTGATAAATACTTAGAAGATTTTGAAAATATGTGCTTCAACCCTTTGGAATTGAATAGGGATGATAATAATGTTTATGTAACTGAGGACAATCAATATGAGGCATCTCACTGGAATGAAATTGATATTCATCAATCTAAGTACTACATCGAAGATAGTTTCACGTCCTACGTTCAGTCAAACAATATTGTTGACAACGAATCATTTTCTGTGATACATTTTAATGCCAGAAGTTTGAAGAAACATTATTCTGAAATCTTAGGCCTTTGCTGTAATCTCAATTTTGATTTTTCTGTTATCGGAATTTCTGAAAGCTGGCTTAATCCTTCGACCGAGCAGCTATTTGACATTCCCGGCTATCGGCCATTTTGCTGTTCCAGATCGTCAAAAAGAGGTGGGGGTTTGGTGTTGTACGTAAACGAAACCATAACAGACTGTTCTATTATTGAAAATCTCTCCTATCAAGAAACTAACGGAGAATATGAGTCACTTTTTGTTAGTATTAAGGTTAATGATCAGTCGTATACAGTAGGAATAATATACCGACCACCCGATAAAAATGTAGTAGATTTTAATGAAAACTTACAAACAATTATGAACGTTCTCAAACCTGAAAGAAAGAAATGTATGATAATGGGCGACTTCAACATTGATTTATTTAAAACTGACAGACATTGTCCTTCCAAAGACTTTTTAGAAATAATGAAGTCTAATTACTTTTTTCCAAAAATTACAAAACCAACTAGGGTAAAATCTCGATCGGCGACTTTGATTGACAATGTTTTTCAAAATTTTCATGAAGACTGTTTGATGTCTGGCATTCTACTCTCTGACATAACTGATCACTTCCCAGTCTTCCATATAAACAAAGCACTACTTCTTGAAAAACTGGCTGATCGTACATCTACCTATAGAATTACAAATCAGAACCAAAAAAATATTTTCGAAGAAAAAATTAAAAATATTGATTGGGGCGATGTCGCTAATGAAATGAATGATGTTAACAACGCATTTGAATTGTTTTCCAACAAATTTAATTGTGTATATAACGAGTCTTTTCCTGTTACATCTACGTCTTTTTCAAAGGTCAAAATAAAAAAGCCATGGATAACATACGGTATTCTTAAATCAATTCGGGAAAAGAATAGACTTTTTAGACAGCACACAAAAGGTAATAATGCGGACGACACACAGAAATACAAGCAATACAGAAATAAATTGAATCACACCTTAAAATTAGCAAAGAGACTATATTACGAAACTAAATTCAATCAGTGTAACAATGATATTAAAGATACTTGGAAAGTATTAAATCAACTCATGAACCGCAAAAAAAGTTCTAACTTACCAAATACTTTCAAAATTAATGACCGTGATTGTTCGGACTCTTCGATTATTGCAAACGAGTTTAATGATTATTTTAGCTCTGTAGCTACAAAGCTAGCGGACGTAATCCCTCCGTCACCTAATGATTTTAAAGAGTTTTTAAATACTAATTATAATAATGAGTTTTATATGGAACCTTGCACTACAAAGGAAATAACCGATATTATAACTACTCTTAAAAACTCAACCTCTGGGATAGATGGCGTACGTATATCACTTATTAAACCTATATGTAATTTGATTAGCATACCCTTATGTCATGTTGTGAACTTATCCTTTAAACTTGGAGTTGTTCCCGAACCTTTTAAGGTGGCTAAGGTGACTCCTTTATATAAGAGTGGAGACCAAACCCTTTTTGAGAACTATCGGCCCATTTCAGTATTGCCGTGTTTCAGTAAAATCATTGAAAAAATAGTAGTAAATAAAATGTTCGACTTCTTAGAAAATTATAATATAATTTGTTGCAATCAGTACGGTTTCCGAAGGAATCACTCTACGTTTTTGGCCGTTCTCTCTCTCCACGATAAATTGGTAGCTGCGAGAGAGGCTAAAAAATATTGTATAAGTGCATTTCTAGATTTGTCAAAAGCATTTGACACCGTCAATCATGAAATCCTTTTATATAAATTAGCCCATTATGGCTTTCGAGGAACTTCGAACGACTGGTTCCGTAGTTATTTGTCATCCCGTATCCAATGCACACAATATAATAATACTCTATCAACATTTAAGTCTATACCATGTGGAGTTCCACAGGGTTCTATTTTGGGTCCCGTCCTTTTTCTCATTTATATCAATGACATAACAGTTGTTAGCCAAGTTTTAGAAACCATTCTTTTTGCAGATGATACATCGGTCATTCTTTCTAATGATGATCCCGATATTCTGTTCCAGACTATGTCTTTGGAACTTGATAAGTTGCTCAACTGGTTTTCCAGTAACAAACTTTCGTTGAACCTAAAAAAAACTAAGTTTATGCTCATAAAACCCTATAGAAGATGCAAACCCCCAAAACATACCCGATTATCCATTTCTGGACATTACATTGATCAGGTGGACAACTTTAAATTTCTTGGAGTATATTTTAACGATAGACTTAACTGGTTAACGCATATTGAAGAAATAAGAAAAAAACTTAGCAGGAATATTGGCATAATACATCATATTAGAGATTGTTTAAATAAAAAGACCCTTTACATTCTATACTATTCCTTAATCTATCCATATTTGTCATATTGCAATATTCTCTGGGGTAACACGTACTCGACCCATCTGAAACCGCTAATTACTCTGCAGAAAAAAGCTATACGACTAATTACATTTTCATCTAGATATGAACATACCACGCCCCTATTCCTTAAATTGGAATTATTACCTCTGGAACAGTTGAATGACTATCTAGTTTTTCTCTTTGTTGATAAATTTTGCAACCATTTGGATTTATTGCCAATCGCTTTTCGGTCTTATTTTACGAAATTATCTCAAGTCCATAGTTATCCAACCAGACAAGCAAGTCATAATTTATATCGCCAGTTTTATTCATCAGACCTATCCTTTTTTAGTACTAAAATTAAAGGCCCTAAAATATGGAATAAACTACCTTCTCAATTAAAATCATGTACCTCCATTTCCGTATTTAAATCCCGTGTGAAGTCTTACCTTTTCAAAGGAACATAGCTCTCTAGCTCATGTTTCACCCTGATGAAAAAATGAGTAGTCTGTGAAAGTTGGAACATTTGTTGCGAGTTCTTTTAATGTTTTTGTCGTTTTTCTTGCTTTTATCTATAAACAGATCTATTTCTGATAATTCCATGTTCCACCTTCGAGTGTATTATCTACAACTGTTCATGACAATCATCTTGGGATATAACAAGCCCCATGGGGTTTTCATCCCGCCACTTCGATATTTTGTATATTTAGCTATCATATTATCTGGTGAAATAAAAATCAAATCAAATCAAAACCTCCCGGCATCTTCTGTTGAGCGGTAGCCCGTAGAAGAGCCGCATCGACGGTATCATCGACGGCACTCACTTGCTCCTGGTTCAAGTCGACGTGAGGGACGGAGTCCCCTCCGGACGTTGAACTGACCTCCATATCCATATCCTCTAGCAACTGGTCATCAAGAGAGCCGATGACGAAGCTGGATGAAAATCCTAGGTCACCCGTGGGGCGTGACCAGTAGGATTGGATATGTCCTCCGTCCAACGGGTAACCGTCACGGCCCAGGTCGCATGTTCCCGGTTGAACGGAGGCACGATTGCGAACACGGGCTAGCAACCCGGCATCGGAGCAATCGCGGCCACCGTACGACGCCACAACACGGACCGTGTCGGCCGTAGATTGATCGACCTCAATCTCGGCTGGGCTGGTGGACTTAGCCATCCCGTCGAGCGCAGTCGTTTCCCTATCCGTACCGTCTCCTGCTGGACCCCGAGAAGGGCCGGACGGTGTCTCATTATCGACTAGAGTCGTAAGAGTACATGCCGGTTCGGAATGGACAACAAGTGTCTCAGACGGGCGGCGCGAAGTCTTAGCTCGCACCTAGACTTGCGCGGCCTGCGTTTCTCGATCGAAGAAATAGCAGGCGGCTTTCCTAACGCGGCGCTCCCTAGAGGGGACCACGAACACCGGTGTGCCAGTTTCACTGCTAGCCGTCGCGCCCTGGGACAAGCCCAAAGCACGATTCAGCTGCGCAAAACGTGCGGCAAGTTCTGATTCTGGTATAACCTTCCTACTTGTTGGACTGTAGTGAGACCAGAATCGGAAGTACCCGGGTTCACGATCAGTAGTGCCGTCACGGACCGGGAACGTACTAACAGCTAGCGCTGAAAGACATTCCAGATTTATCCAAGTCAGATATAATTCTGAACAAATATAGATATGATTAAATTAGTGCCAATTAATCATATCATACAGAGCTTATAACTACTCACAGTGTCAGCTCTGGGCTTATAGAACGATCCCACACAGGTGTAGTCCTCTCATAGTGTACTACGGACCTCGTGTATACTAATATCGCCACAACATCATAGATGCCACTATGTGTACAGAAACGAGCTCAATCAAAAAAAATCTCAGTTTCGTGGTATTATAACAAGAGATGGACCCCACCGTAACTGTCCATTCGTAAAAATCAAGCGTACAACACCGTAATGCGCACACAATGAATAGTGATTCATTGTATAGGTATCAGTATAGCCCCACTTGTACTGTAATACCTCTGCAGCACCACATGCTGAACTACTATACATGTGCAAACGTATAGTTTGATAATTACGGTACACCATACATACAATCAACTGTATATAGTATTTGAGCGAAAGAATGTTTGGAACGTGAAACATTCTAGACGATATTTTATTTCCATAGTATGCCATGAAAATACCTCGCATCGTTCTACTAAAATACAGACAACAGTGTGCTATTGTTGTGACTATATATATACACCGTTCTTTGAAACGTAAACCCATAGTGCGAATATAATATACAGCGCTCAGCTATTAGAATAGTGTCTACATGTACATGCATTGTCCTGCCAAGGTATGCCCAACTACCTATAGAATATTCGCACAAAAAATTCACAGTAACAAAGAGGTTACGTAACTTCTCTAGCAACGGACTCTATGACCCCGACGCACTACCCCGAGAGAGGTGTGCTGTCGGTCAAAATAGATACTTAGTAACATGTCAACAAGAGTCCATTACCGGATCAGTAGCGCACAACGTATCCTATGATCGTAAAGCCAATTCCGCGTCGTACCATAGCCTGTCGTGCCAGACATTTAACACATTTATCACAATGGTATACGATTTACATTTACAACGTATATATTATTCTCAAAGCAGAGCAGAATAATCCCATAGTGAAAGCATAGACCCAATATGCTGTTTACAGAATGGCGAGCGCCAAACTGTGCGATCCCATTACACTGAGGATTTCCACTGTACATGATTTATAAAAATAAATACAATGAAATGCGGTAAGGGATTCGGCATAATGAGAAAGTACATAAATGTAAAAACTCACGGACCAATACGGGAGGCTTGAGAGCACGAGTAAATCCAATGAATATATATGAATCTCCTTAGTTTGAGGAGCACTGTAATCCACGTGTGGGTTTGATCGTGCTAGAAATCAAACTGAGGAGTTGAGTTTTTGGCGGGAACTTAAGCGGTCAAGGTCGCCGGAGTTGATGGAGGCCCTAAAGGGGGTGTCCGTTTTTTCTGGCAATTTGGTATAAGAGGTTTAGAATCTACCTAACAGTATTGCATAATATTAAATATTATGCACAAGGTAAGTATAAGGTGTCTTGATATAAAAGGGTTATTTTCAGGGTAGTTATTTGGGAGTGGGGAACGAATTGGGCAGAGCACTCTGCAGTATCCCCACAAATGGGGAAATTACGGGGCAGGGTGCACAAAACACCATCTGTACGGAATTCCTGGGGTGTGGGGGAGGGAGCATCTTCTATCTGAAAGGGCATGTCATTTGTACAGACTGTCTAGTATGTCCGGATTCCTCCTGCAATATCATCCATCCCTTAAAATAACCAACAGCAGAAGCAAAATTCACGCGTATTTCACCTTTTATTCTTTAACAGCATAAAATATACATTGTACCATGTCTTAAAACACCCGAGCACAAAATAGGAAGCACATTGAAAGTCTGTGTCAATTAGAATGGTTTTTCATTCCGCAAAGGTTTAAAAAAATCTGTCTTGTTCTTTTCCCACCTGTTGTGTGATGGCCTTTAGCATTGCTTAGAGGACTGTCGTTGTCATCGTCAGAGGATGACGAATCCACGGCAGATGAGAGTGAAGCTGAAGAAGAGTCCACCAGTTCTTCTGATATGTGGAGATCATGCTTCTTCATTGGTGTTTTCTGGCGGATTCTACCGGACCTCGCTGCATCATGGCATTTCTGAGTGATGCCTCTCCTTACTTTGGACCACGGTGTGCCCTTGAACTGGCTGCAAACATAAGCTGGAAGTCAAACAATGAAAAACGATTAGTATATTCTGAATGCCCGAGCTATCATAATAAATTAATACAGGAAACAAATATGGTTGAGCATACAGATATTCCAGTTCCATGATTATGGCAGTCAAACATTGACCCCTACAAAACTGGCTAAAACAAAGACAATAAATTCAGATCACTCTCATCACTGATCAGACCATTCATGTTCATATAACTAACAGGATAGGGTTCGAGATATACAGATCTACCAAAGAACAAGTAATATTTTTTTCAAATTTATATACGAAGCTGTGCATCTGAAAACCTCTCGATTCTTCGATAACTCCAAGTTACCAGGCCACAGAAACCTGATTCATAGTGAGCAGTTTGATGGTATTCGAGATATGGATCATTATTGATCTTGCATGAGGCTTTCTCTGGCCCTGGCCCTATGAATGTGTGATGCAAGTTATGCTTGCCTAGGAATTATCATTCTCATGGCATGCTGGTAACGAGAACTTTCGTATTGAACAGTTGAATAGTAGGTATCATTAATGATTTAAATGATTAAAGATGGCCACCAAGGCTTCTGCCGATTTGAAAGTCTTTTGATTCATCAATGATTTATCTCAATGTTTGTATCGAACAGTTGAATGGTATGGTATCAGCGATATGTATCACACATGATTTTGCATAAATTGAAGGTTTCCTGGTATATCAATGATGTTTTCCAACTTTCTATGGAACAGTTGAATGATATCCGAGCATCTTCATGTAAGTTAAGATTTCCTTGACCAACTAATAAGGAAGATACATGTTTCGATCAAATAGCAGCTGAGATATCATCCACGGTACAGTTAGGCAATACAAAAGTGATTTCTGTATTCCCCTTCAATAGGGGGGGAGCCGCCAGCCTTAGCAATGTGGAACTGATGTGTTCCATGTTCTCCTAACAGATATGAATAATTTACTTCAACTTACACTATATCGCTCAGCCAGTTCCTGTGACACAAAGCCTGGGAGAGGTGCGTCTACATTGGTCTGGGTTGGGAGAAGTTTGTTGCCATACTGCTTCTCCAGAAAATACAACCTTGTGATTTTTTCCATCATCACTGTTCGTGAAGACCATTATCCTGTTACCAATTCACACAATGAGTGGGGTCCGGTATTTGCCTGTTCCTATAGATGAATGAAATACAAACACAATTATTTATATTAGCTAAAACTCAATCAGGGCAGTATACATTCTGTAGCAAATTATTGTTACTGCATGAACTGGTTAGGGATACTACCAAAATAGAGTACTCTCGCTGAACAAGAAAAGACAATAACCAATCAGCTGTTCCATCAACTTTTAATGACCCGCACAACTGGGATAAAGATTCAATGCTACATAGTCTGGTGCCAATTTTATTTAATAAATTGATTCTGTATGTCAAGAAGTTCTTAAACTTTAATACAGAGTATTTTGTGAACTACCTGTCGTCCGATAATTACTGAAGGATACATTTTATTTTTTTTAATTTTTATTCATAGCAATTTATCTGTATTTCCTAAAGTTAATCTTATGAAAGTTAGTTACGGGTGGGAACAGCTCGCTGTGAAGCTGGATTGTCTGAGACAGCAATATCGCATATTTACCTAATATATATAATCGTCCTTGAATTATATTAATTGACAAATTAAACATATTTAACTCCATTTACATTACAAATTTATCTCGCAGTTACAACAGACCTGTTTGTATCTATATAATCAATAAAATCCGATTAAATTCAGCACTAGTACAGCGATAGGACGAATAACAAAAACATGTGCAACTTAGTTTACAATTGTTTTGTGACTAGGTGGAATAATTTGTCAAAACTTGACTAGTTCATATCAGTATACATCATGTATCAAATCATCTTTTATGTTCATTCAACTACCTATTGGTGGATTATCCCCCATGTATGACTGTTGTGGCCTCACTGTGGGCATTTTATGCAATACATAGCACTGGGCATGTAGGATAACAGTCCCTGATAAAAAAAAGTGTTTGGAAGCTTTGCATATAACTCTTGAAACTTACACAGGTTGATCAGGTTGCGAAAAATACCTTGATCGGGGTATAGACCTATACCTCGAATGGGGTATAGGGTCGAATGGGGTATAGGGCTATGTCAACTTCAGTTTTTATATATTTATGGAAAATGTGGACATCCACACATACCCCGGACTGCATGAATCTTTCAACAACATAGATGGCTTCATTGTTCCATGTTTTTCACATCAATTTATTGCTTCGTTTTATGCGACTAATCATTTAAATTAACCACTTCAATATTTCAAAAATGAAAGATGGCTTCAAATGACATATTTGGTGAAATTTATCCTGTAAATGAAAATGGCATGTGATGGCATACTTCGATGTCCGGAAGGTCATGCGCAAATTGCAGGATTTGAGAGCCAATGCCTAGTTAATAAATCAACATTAATTGACAGACCCATAATCTAATCTGCTAGCATGTGCACATAAAAAACAGACCTCTGCTCTGGGTATTCTGACCCTGCCATGTATGTGCATGCTGGGAAATTGTGCATTTAATCTAATTTACTCATCAGTCAATGCATCTACATTCATGCAACTTTGAGACGGAATTATCCCATAGCATGCTATTTAGTTACATAATAAATTTCCCTGAATATGTCATTTGAAGCCATGTTTCATTTTTGAAATATTAAAGTAGCTAATTTGAATGATTAGTCGCATGAACGGAGCAATAAGTTGCTTTGAAAATCATGGAACAATGAAGACATATATGTTGTCGAAAGGTCCATGCAGTCCAGGGTATGTGTGGATGTCCACATTTTTCATAAATATAAAAAAACTGAAGTTGACATAGCCCTATACCCCATTCGAGTTACAGGCCTATACCTCGATCGAGGTATAATACCCTGATCAAGGGATAATACCCCGATCAAGGTATTTTCCCTAACCTGTTGATTATGTATACTTACATTTAGTCAACACTTCTGTAATACCCATACCCTCTTCACTGACGACTGTTTCACCAACTACATACAAGTATTCCGGGTTTATTACCACCACTGGTCAATAGGTTGTTGCTCATTTGTCTGTGCTGGCACATGAATTGGATATTCTGCCTTTATTGAAGAAGCTGTGGAGCTGGACATAATGATAATAAATAAGGTCTTGAGCCACTATCACATTAGATAGTTTAGTTTGTATTAAATTTAATTTGTACCCCCTTTAAAATTCAAAAAATGTCTTTCAGGCTCCCCTGATTATTTTCTAAAATTTAAATAAAATAAAAATACTAAAGTTATAATATATAAATATATTTAACTTGAAGTTGATAAAGTCAATGTGTACAAGTCGACTCACTCAAGCCCCGCTCCCACCCCAAATCCTCAGATTGATGACAGTTGATAAGCAGGAAACTTGCCTCAAACCGCTCGCAGTGTTTTTGATTGTTCAACAACGTGCAGCCATGCCGAGTTGCGATAGAGCTAAATATAACAACAATGATTGTCTACGGCACAGGGAAAGAAACTAACCGTCTTTTGGCGTCCACCTTCCATGGGAATAATGTTGGCACCGGGTTATGCGAAGTTGGACCAACCCCTCCTTCAAAATGTAAGGAGCAAATCCGGGTAAACCATGTCGGTTCGCGTCGAACCATTTGAACCCAGTTTCGACGCAACGCATTTTACATCCTTCAATCATGGATATTTCCTCTCTTTGTTCCGTTTTTTAGCAGCGGCATTGCAGCCCGGAACACAACAGAAAAGGTTTGGCATTTTATCGCCCGCTTTCAGTCGAGTGCAACCAAATTTTCCCCACAGGCACAAAAGAGCTACAGAACAGGGGGCATAACTCTTGATCTCAGATAATGCGTATTACAGACTCTCCAAGTCAATCTTTACCTTTCTGGTGAGGGGTAAATAAATTTTCCATTAGTAATGCAAGTGAATGAAAAAATAATCTTTTTATACCTATTACGTCTGTCGAGCCATTCATTTTAATATGGGTAGAATTACAAATTATACCAGTTTACAGTATAATGAAATTGATATATTACAGAAATTTTGTAGAGGTAAATATATTTTAGGAAACCAATATTTATTTGGATATAGCTGTTTATAAAGGTGATGATCTTGTCTGACCACTCATCTGTCATCACCCTAAAAAGGTGATGAGATTTCATCAACTTTTTAGGGTGATGACCAAGGATGGCCACTCGTCGTTCATCATGACTGGATCTCATCACCCTTTTATGGTGATGGCCTGGTTTCATCACCTTTTTAGGGTGATGGATTTTGTCGTCACCTTTTCTCATCACCCTAAAAGGATGATGACCAGACCCCATCACCCCAAAAAGGTGATGGCCCATCACCTGTTTTCTGACTGTGTGGGGTGGCGGATCCGTCTTCTCGACGCTACTGAACTGAAACTGACCCAACATCTTTACTGTTTTAAGAAAACAGAGTTCACAGTCTGTCTGCTTGATCCCCGCATCTATCTCACACTATATGTGCAAATAAAATATCGCCCCACTTCAACCCCACTATCGTCTTAGGCTATGCATGAAAGAATGCTTGCCCAACAAAATCCCCACGTTTATCTTAAGCTATGAAAACGGCGAGCATTTTGCCCTACATCATCCCCACACCGGACTTAAACTTTCAGCACAGCCCGACACATTCCCTACATTGGACTTTGTCTACGAGCGCTGGAAAACGTCCACCCACCTAATCCCTACAAACAACTCAGTCGATTAACTCCGAAGTTCATTTTCCCTACACCAACCCCACGTTACACTTTGAATATGTAGCAGATAAAGTTATGCCCTACATCATCCCCACGCGGACTTTGAATTCTCAGAACTGTCGCCCATTCACCCGTCATAATCCCCACATCGGCCCTACATAATCCCCATATTTATGCTAAATTTGCATAACCGTGGACAGCTGCCCCACACAAACCCTACGTTATCCCCACGAGGAAAGTTCCAAACCACGCTTCGCCCCACACGAACCCCACGCGCCCACCAATGCCCCACACTTTCCCTACGCAATCCCCACGTTTATGTTTGTAAGGGTATACAGATATATGTAGTTTGACTTCTCTTCTAACTGTCCATAACAGTGATTGATGGCCGTAGTTGTCTTTTTTTCTCTCACAAGTCTGCTAGTTTCTATCTTCAAAGGTTGGTATGCTCCGTAGGCAGCATAGTAAAGAAAGGTGTCTCTCAACCATTTATGTTTAAGATATTCATATTTAGATATATACTCGGTGAGTTTGTGGTAGATACGTTTTGTCAAATAGATCGAATTTTCCCGATACATTTCAGGGATTGTTCCTCTCGCCTTTCAGGCCGAAGCCTTTTCTCATTGGTTTCGACTAATGGACTTGAAATCGATGTTGCTTCAAACGACCGAGTATTGTATACTATAAATTCGCTTTAACTGAGGTTTACTGATTGGTGACTTTCAAGTCTATTTTCGAGCGAACAAGTGATTGATATAGCTTAAAGCTTGTTTCAGAGACACATCTATCTTACTAAATGAGATTACCAATTGGTCTACATAGCTCAAAAAGAGATGAGCGATGAGATCAAGGGTATCACATCCTTACTGTCTATACATCATATTTTGCTTCCAGTGTTATAAATTATTACGGGTTTTGGCGCATAGTAATCCTACTTTGAGATCAGTAATTAGACTTAAGTGAGTGGTAAATAAGGTTTTTTCTCCAGTTTTTATCCGATTGATTCCCACCGGATTTGTTAGTGGTCATGGTCTGGTCTGACTATCACGGTCATACAGTTACAGAGTTGTTCTCGTAATAACTGATCTGTCTGACACCCGTGAACACATTACTCCCAATACCGATTTTTCTCTTGACGGATTACTTTGAACCCTTCGTTCTTGTAACATGTATTCAACAAATAACCACAGCGAAGACAACTTCATACGCCCACTAATAGCCTAATTTCCATCGTAGCTAATCATTTCAATTACAAAGTACCGTTCATTCTCCTGACAGGAAAATAAATATTACATATAATGATGGATCAAGATTAGGAAACTTTCAAAACTCCAGACAAGACCGGATCATAATCATATTGTTCATTCTCTTTTTCGAGATATTTTCAGCAGGTAAGATATTTTTTAATCTACAGTGTTTTCGTATCTACATTGCCATACACATTTGTTACAGAAATTCCATTGTGGACGCTGACTAAATATTGAATTCAGATCTGATTCTTATCCTTGGCAGAACCTATCAAATCTTTGACCTTGATTTTTGTGGTTAAATATGATACGTGAGAAAGAACAGTCCAAGCACGTCAACGATTCTCAGTCAATGATCGTAGGACCGAGAACCATGTTATCTACATATATGTAAAACCGGAGCTGCGCTCTTACAACTTGAACTAAACTCGATTTGTTTGAGTTGAATTTTGTACAGAATTAAGAAGTAATATGTGCCATTGTATCTTGCATAATTTAATACTAGTCTAGTCGACCTTGTGTGAAATATGCACTGGGCGATTTTACATGTTACTGTGACGTTGAACAGTTTCAAACAGCAAAATAGTAACGACGTGTCATCTGAAAATAAGCTGTATCTGCATTCTGCTCTCGCAATTTACGGGGAAATGCTCGGTGGATTTCCTTGAGCTTCTGAATGGGGTACAAAATTCCAGAATCCCGTTTCCTATAGGCTGTCTGGCATATTGGGACGACTGCTGTGACAGTTCAGAGATTTGGTATTTTTATATTTTTATATTTGCACATCACCACAACATAATTTGTATATACACATACTCGACCTCATGTATAAGTAGCCGTTGGCTAAATGAGCATTTCGAGTCTAAATAAAGATTATTATTATTATTATGTTCACATTCAACGTCATTCAGGAAGCTGGAGAAAGACGAAGAACAGAAATCGGGAAATAAAAATTATAGCATCCCGAATAATTCATGAATTTTAATTCATGTTTAAATTCCAGAAAAGAAATTAACTGGTGGACTTTTTCGTAAAACAAATTCGACATTGAGTATTCAGTCGTCGTCCAGGATTCCCTCGTCAATAATCCAAAGTCTCTCCAGGATTCCCTCGTCAATAATCCAAAGTCTCTCCAGGATTCCCTCGTCAATAATCCAAAGTTTCTCCAGGATTCCCTCGTCAATAATCCAAAGTCTCTCCAGGATTCCCTCGTCAATAATCCAAAGTCTCTCCAGGATTCCCTCGTCAATAATCCAAAGTCTCTCCAGGATTCCCTCGTCAATAATCCAAAGTCTCTCCAGGATTCCCTCGTCAATAATCCAAAGTCTCTCCAGGATTCCCTCGTCAATAATCCAAAGTCTCTCCACGTTCGACAGCTATCACCGATTCCAAACAAGCATACGATAAAATGTAAGAAAATAACAAAACAATTTAACCTATCGTTATATGGAGTATATATATATGTCATGTTTTGATTGCGTTTATTCATTTGGAAACTATAAAAATGCAAAGAGCAAGGCGTGAGAGCGATCCTTAACTCCGAGTAAAACTCGTTTTATCAGAAAGCGAGTTATGTAGGTCCGTTTGTTCGTCAGAAAGTCCGTTAACTTTTGATGTTTGTGCGATATCTCTAGTACAATGTTATGTATTGTTACCAAACTTGGGTTTTACTTAACCATTGAACAAGGAAGATCTCCAATTATTTTGAGGTAGAAATTTCAAAAGTCAACAGAAAATTAGGAAACAATTATTTGTCATGTTTGTTGATATGTCCAAGCTAGCTATATGTTGTGATAACATTTGAGAGGAATACATCAAACTCATGGTAAACAATACAAGATGCTTATCGATATTACTGCAGGGCTACATAATGTGACAGAATTCCATGTATACGCATGACATTGGAGAAACTCTTTGACGTCTGTCTATCCATCCCCCCGGCTGTCTATCAACTTCACTTCTCCATGCAATATCTCCTTTTCTGTTGTGTCCAAACTTTGTGCATGCTGATACCCCAAACTTAATCCGTACCGTAATTTAAATGCGGTATCGCAAATATTAAATCTTGCCAATGTGTGGGTTTATATTGAAGCCACAAATGCATAGGTCAAAAAGTATTTGGTTTCCTTCAAGTCCAGTGAAGCGGAGTATATATGCTTCACAATTCGCACATAAAGAACGTATCTAAAATGAAGAAATCCTTTTCTTAGCGATTCATTAATAAGAATTTAAGGAACCGAAGAATGAGTCCGCTTCGAGAACACAGAAGCGGTCAACGGTTCCCAACGCTGTCGAAGAGACAGCCCGTCTGAAAAGGAATACTTAAGCTTCGAAGCATTTGTGACATGGAATTCTTCACTATTATGCTTTTCATTATTCACCGTGGATATGTGAGATATTATCAGCTGTACAACGGTTATCCTGATCCAAATTTATTTGCTGAAAAATTTATAATTATATTCTTCCAATCGGGAATTTGTCACTTAACATCTATCCGTGCACGAGTTATGTCTGGTCTACGTATGGCAAAGTTGGCAGTCCCTCTATTACAGATTTATACGTGAACAGTTTCGGTTGGTGCAGAATGGAATTCTTCAGTGAAATATAACCCTGAACATTAGAATCTTGATTGAAGAGGATTTCTCCAGTGTCGTTAGAACGTTATAAAGACGTTCTGATATAGAATATGAATAACGAAAAACAATCTCTCGACAATAAAATGAGCGCTTTTACCAACATTGTGGGAGATGTCAATGCTCAACCCAAAGAATACAACCGGAAAGCTTGTCAGGCGTGCTGCTGAGGCAGCCATTCGAGTCGAATATCCTAACACGCACTGATTTATCTCAAGAGGATGGTGGACAGTAAGATATTATAGCTGCATAATCAACCGTAATACATGTAGGAGAACCCCGTATCCGATAGGCTGTCTGACCTATTGGGGCGACTGCTGTGACAAGTTCACGTTCAATGTACTTCAGAGACGAGAAGAAAAATACATCCCATCCCAACTCGGCGACTCGGTTGGGATGTATTTTCCTTCTTTCGAGGGGGAATTTTCATTCCATGATCAAGTTATATGGGATCCTTCTAATCCCGCCCGACATATCACGGCAAATTTTGGAGGTGACCAATCAAACTGGCACAGATGTTTTTCAAATTAAAATTGAGAAGGTGGTTTTTATATATGTGAGAGTATAATAGAGCCTTACAGAAACATTTACAATATGTCACTGATCATTCTTGCTCTAGTCAGGCATAATGGCCAACCTGTAACCAACTGAGGCATCTATACGCGGTGAGACTGACCCTGGGATCGTGTGTATCTATTAGCAACCTACTTTCGGCGAATATATGAGAGGATTCCCCAAAATCAGCACCACTTGATGTGGTGAGCCAATCTGCTAAACTCTACCGATGTAACCCCAACGTAACCCGCCATTTTCGAGTCATGTGCTGTCCTACTTGTTCAAAATTACAGATCTACAACACCTCTTGGATGATACGGAAGTTATTCATATCTGTATTTTTTTGTAAGCTCAGAATAATATAAATTTCAGATGTAGTATGAAAAGCCTGTAATTTATCAGATTTCTTAAGTCTGTTCTCCGCCGGATGAAGACCGAACAATATACGGTAAAGTATCGGATATCGCACCGCAATAATGGTGACACCCGATTCGCAAGCCATGTTATGGATGGCGAAGTGTACGCAAATGGCATAATACTATTGGCGAGGCCAAATCAGTAACAGACAATCATATGCATATGCAAATATAACGATCATGCTTCGGTTTGCAAAGTTATCGATGATCACATTAAATTGCTATTTAACTTAACATTGGACCCTTGAGCAGTTAGGAACTTATTGAAATATATCACTCCAAAAAAGTATTTAATGACTTTTTCATTGGATTTATGAGGTTACTGGCGTACTCTGATCCCCAGGTTTCCATCTACACAAACTTGGAGTAACGATTATCAACACCAAACCATAGTCCATTAAAGAATTTCCGCGTCCATAATCCAAAAACCTTTTTCCATATAACAGCATTAGCACTAAATTTAAAAAAACACTCATAGTATACATTAGCATAGGCTAGTTTCTTGCAAGAGAGAAGCGGTCAACAGTTTTTAATGATGCGGTAAGACATCAGGATGTTCCAAAAATTATCAAATCCATATCCCTGATCAGGTTTCTTAATCCATATGATTTTCGTTATCTAGAGAATGAAGTATCTCAGTCACGCTTTGATTGTGACTGTTCATCTGAACATCATGAGGATCTTAAAGTGCATGGGTTCATACAGCCCCTAGCCAAGAGTTAAGCGGAATTAGACACAAGGTACAAAACGTAACGCCATAGATCTGGCATGCTACGCAGGCATTTTGCTATCAGCATGCGATATGTATCCCCAAATTTGGGAAACTTTGAGTGGAGGCACTTGGCAGTAAGACAATATTAAGTTTGGGCTGAAAAGTGATAAATAACAGCCAGAACGGAAATGACTCAACATTTACACGTTTAAGCTTGAAAACATTTTTCTTTTCTACAGGTTACAAACCACTAAAAAGCCTAACATTTCCGCTCAAACTTATCAAATATTCAGCATACATTCCCCGCCATTTTTATTTCATATAAGACCGTCAGATATACGGTCATCCAGCCCGACCCCATTACGACAAATTTTGAAGGTGGCCAATCAAACTGGCCCAGATTTGTTTTCCTATGGTTTTGCTATATTAAAAGTGTAATATCACACAAATGTTTTAAAGCACATTATAGATCATTTCTGGTCCATTCATATATAATGGCCAGTCAATGTTCGTCGGAAATGTGATTCCCGATTAAAATCTCACTGTCGGGCTAGTTCGGAGCCAGCCGTTTAACCTTTAAAATGCATAGGAAACTCGCATATGCACTGCTAATTCGCAGTAATAAAAACGCTCGATGAAGTCAGGGAGCTATCCCCAATATATCTGATTGTCCTCAATATTATAAGTTAGGCGTTACTGGAAATCTTTCTAGAATAGGGATTAAATAAGCTAATATCTCCAATCTTAAGGAGCTGATAAAATAATTATCTACGTCCGGTAGCAAAGTATAATGTTTACTGAATATATAAGTTGTTATATCTTTCACGAACAATCGTGCAGAATTTGAGCAAAATTTGACCAAAACATGTATTTCTGTAAGCCGACAGGCAAACAATCCCTCTTAGACAAAAACTCCAGGTAAAATATGAGCTGTGTTGATCCCATGTAAGTTTAGATATTCAGGATGTCACAATCACTGCATGGATAAGATAGGCTCAGATGTCAGAGAATTCCAACGGACACTAGCCGTTGACAATGTGCAGTTTGAGAACGGAGATGTCTCGCGCTATCATCTTTCAACAATTGCTGTCTCATCAACATTTGGCAGGTTTAAATATTGAATAGTTATTATTGTTATTACTTTAAGTCCTTGAAGTTTACACACAGGGCTTGGGGTCTTGTTGTTTTCGGAATAGTGCCATCATTATTGTATATATTTATCGGACGTCACGGAATTATATTGTACCTGTAAATACGTCCCATGCATAGAAATGAGGAGAACACTCCCGTCAGTTCTCGTCCGCGGATGTGAATGCTACTAGTGATTTATCACACTTTTTATTACTATTTCAGTTTACCGATACAATATTACCGTCTATTTCAGTGCAGGTGACCGAGTCATGGCAGTCATTATTGCGGTCTCCGTAATTATCTGAAGTAAGGTTATTCCGGGTTTTTGGCCCAGGGCAGCTCTTCTCCAAGTAAAGTTTCCCTATCAAGTGTGTTGGAGACTTTGTTATTTGGTCTTTTTCCATCAAGATGATTCTCTCCTGATATGCCTCTGGCAATTGTCTACTCTATTATGATTATACGATGAAAAAGTGGTCCTCGTAATAACTAATGTGTCACCCATAAACATTATTACCAATATTGGATTTTCATATCCATCGTGCCAGTTGATGGAGTATCTTCAACCCTTCGGCTACGTACTATAGTACCGCATCATTATACGCGGTCAAATAGTTAATATTCTTCCGTTATATCTGATTACCTCATTTGCAAAGGAGTGTCTCCTCCCTAGGCAATAAACGGATATATTACATATAATTATAGATTATAGATCCCTAGTCTGTGAGTCTTCTCGCCGACATGTCATCAGTCATTTCCAGTAAGCTCTATGCAGTGGGGTTAAACGTTTTAACAAATATCGTTAACATACTGCTTGAACTGCCAAGTACACCGCATAAGAATTAAAATATTCTGAAATAATGTCTGACAGTAAAGCTTTATACAAGAGTGCGTTTGATAGTATATCTACAAGTACACTCTGGGAAAAATCGGTCTACTGACTTTTCTGTCTACTGACAATTGTTTTCATACAAAAGAGTGAAAGAAACAATAACATTCAACCCCGGATATTCAGATATCAGAAAGCATATTTGATGCCGATGTGATGGAAGTGGCACAGAACTTCAGCTAATGGAACGAACGCGATCACCCATAACAATTCGAAATGCGAAAGTCATGCTGTCTTTCCAGTATCATTAAAGCCCTATCTGGCCTGAACAGTATGAGGTGTACCGCAGCCTGGGTTGGGTTGATTACGCCTCCACCCCAAGATATTATCGTTATCCCTGAGAGTGAGACTTACCACACCATATCTTTGTGATAAAATGCAAAGGTGACCGCACTGATGAAGTCACAGAGATATCATTTTCAGGCATTTTTCGACCGATTTTTTCGGCCCAAATACTAAATAGCGCAATTTTCTTCTTAAATACTGCAAGATAAATTTAAAAAAAATTGCGCACTCTTTTATCTTAAAAAAAATTACTATGTTTTCACTATTTCGTACCACGCGAGAAAAGTTCGCACGGGGTCTCGGGTAGGCCAGACAGTGTTAAGATGTATTGACCACAGCTTTTTTTCCTGTAATTACATGCAGCTTGTCGGCAAGTTGGTGCATTGGTACAGATATATGAGAGCTGAAGGGTTGGTGGATTTAGAGAGGTTATGCTATCATTGACATAGAATCATGGTTATGGATCACGGCTGTCCCATAAATGTCTGATCTGAAGCTTGTTGTTTATATAGTACACCCATAAGCATATTCCAAACATAGAAACCCCTCAACGTCTTCCTAGCGCCTATGAATACTGCTGGTGATTTATTACTTTGGAAGCCTCTCAGTCTCGTGTGAAACCTTTTATCACTTTAGTGATGCAGTAGAATGACCTCTTTCCGCCCGATGACAATGAGAGAGAGAGGAAATTTAGGTTTAAAGTCACGTTCAGTCATATTCCAGCTATATAGCGACCATCAAACAAAATTCTAAGTATTCGAGCTAATAACTTAGTAATCCAACACATTAAAAAATACACACACAGTAAAACGTATACAACAAACGATGACAATGTAAGCGATGTGATCATAGACATAAAATCAGTTGATCAATAACTGTACACAGTGTTAAAACCAAACGCTATATAGACGATCTTCTCGCTGTGGATAATCGTTATATAAATGACGCAGTGAAGGATATATATCCACCTTCACTAGATCTGAAGGAAACTACAGATAGCCCTACAGGCAAATCATACTTAGATCTATATCTCAACATCGTAAACTATCCCTTTCTGGACAGTAATATTCCATTGGGACCTGCATATGGCGTATACATATCTCGCCTAGTAGCATTTGCTAGATCCTGTGTTAAATGTGACGGTGTTAATCAACGTCACAAAACATTGTTGCAGAAACTTATAAAACAAGGCTATTCCACCAAGCGCCTCAACTCAAAGTTTCTCAAATTTGGCGATACATATAGCATGCTGATAGCAAAATACGAACGTAGCGTGCAAGATCTATGGCGTTACGTTTCGTAACTTGTGTCTAATTCCGATTAACCCGGGGCTAGGGGCCGTATGAACCCATGTACTTCAAGATCCGCATGATGCTCATATGAACAGTCGCAATCAAAGCGTGACTGTGATACATCATTCTCTAGATAACGACTTTACAACGATTATTATGGATGAAGAATATTGATCAGCGATACGGATTTGATATTTTTGGAACATCATGATGTCTTGTCGGCATGATTGAAAACTGTTGACCGCTTCCCTCTTGCAGGAACTAGCCTATGTTTATGTATACTATGATTGTCTTTTTGAATTTGGTGCTAATACTGTTATATGGATATGGAATAGGTCTTTGGATTATGGACGCGGATATTCTTTATATGAACGACGGCTGAATTATGAATGACGGACTAGACGCTTGTATTTGCCCATCATTCTGGGGTTTGACCAAGATATCCCTACTTCCAGATCAATGTTAAATCTCAAGTGCTTGGCCAATGGTCATCTTTTTTTATCCATTTCATACCCCCGATCAGCTTCAGGCCATATTTATCTCCAGCACAATCATACAGCTATAAGGTGGCTCTGATAATAAATGGCGTGGCTGAAACCCGTGAACACATTAGTCCCAATACTGAATTATCATATATCTATCGTTTGAATTGATGGACTACATTCAACCCTTCGGCCTCATAACTGTTCGGCGTATTCATAGTAAGTACGACAAATTTCTAGGCTGGCAATTAGTCTAGCACTCTGGTATGTCTGATCGCCTTGTCTACAAAGCAATGCCCCTCCCATGAGAAGGAGCTCGAATATCACATATGTTGATAAATCAGAATTACCTGTTCATGGGCGCCCACCATCCTAGACAGTCGCAATAATACTGGCTTGTAATTCATCCCAGTCGAATGATATTTTCGGCAGGTCAACGTGTCGTCAAGTCTGTCATTCGGCAGTGAGTCTTGGTCGAAACTGGTAAACAAACATCTTCAACATGTCAACAGCTTTAAGGGAGCATTGTCGATGTTTTGGAATTACACTATCTTAGTATAGCACAGATTCTGGTGCTGAAAACTGGTCTAACCAGTGGATTCGACCCAGCAACCACCAGAGTAAGGCACTCAACAACCAGCACTGTATGCCGATAGTCTTCAAAGCGAACAAACCCCTCTGATAACTGTAATAACACAGCTTCCATAGCTCAGTACATGAAGATATTTTTCTGTCATTTAGAAACTAATCGTATAACAGTATTTTCGTTAGTTTGAGAGTAAACTATTTTATTATAGCACATATTCTAGTATTGAAAACTGGTCGAATCCCATGCGGAATTCGAACCAGCGGCCACCAGAGTAAGGCACCCAACCGCCAGCACCGCATGTCGGCGATCCATCCAGTAAAAGCAATTGCTTATAGGTGAACATTTTTCAGATCCCGCCCATGGCTAGGACAACTTTAGTATCCAGATTATAGAAATATATCCATCTACCAAGTATTCCCCCTCTTGATTTGAGAGAAAAATCCGAGAGCGGAAATTGTACCGGATGTTGGAGCTTGGGTCAGTCTTTCGGTGGGGTTTAAATGATAATGTGAAAGAGTTCGACAATGTTAAAAGCCGCCTTTCAAATAAATTCAATATTGCCCAGCTATTTAAACCCCACCAACGGAGACATCGCACACTTATCGTAGTATCAGCAGACAAAGATCCAAATAAAGTAATATTCATATGTAAATATTACTATTACCAGGTGAATATTACTATTACCATCGTCGAATACGTCTACTTTTCTCCAAACAACATTTAATATGAAAGATTTATTTAACGTTTCTGCCTTCCAGCCACTCATAACGATATACCGAAAGTGTACTTAACTGCCAAAATGCATAAATCACCATACAAATACGGATTTGATATTTCTGGATCATCATGATGTCTTGTCGGCATCATTGAAAACTGTTGACCGCTTTTCTCTTGCAGGAAACTAGCCTATTTTTTATGTATACTATATGATTTATTCTTTCTATTTGGTGCTATTGTTATTATATGAATTAGGTCTTTGGATTATGGAAGGGTAAAATCGTTAATGGACTTCGATTGAATATTGATTGACGGACTTGAGGCTTGTAACTAAACCACTCCGCCAACGGGCTTCTCACAAAAATATGAGGTAGCAGACCGGTAGTCTTGAAAGCGAACATACAGTACCCCTCTGATAAGCCTGATGACACAGCTCCCATGGCTGAGTACTTGAAGAATTTTTCAAAAGAGATGTCAGGAGCCTGCCGAAAACACATCTACCATCGAGCTCCTGTATAGTAGAAATAAAGGTGAAATTTTAGAAAGTTGAACACATCTTTGACGTTTAAGAATGAGTGATAGATTACGCCTAGCGTTTGGCACTCATGAGCCAGCCGCCGTCCGCTACAGTTGTAATGCATGTCCATATGCACTGCTCCGTGGAATGAAATTGTGACTCGATAACATGAAAAAGGACAGGGCGTCATGAGAACAGTACAATGAACTGACATAGCGACCATTTCCAGAACATTAAAATTGCATGGACTCGACGGCATGACACAACCGCCCTGGTCACATAATATGTTGTACTTGGACAACAGGCACACGACAGAGCTGGACCCATGGTCCATTTGATGAACGAAGGTAATCGTCCACAATAACTATCAAAGTACTTAAAGTACTGATGTCGGGTTTACTTGCATCAGAGGAGTTTATTAGTCCCATATTTGGGAAGAATGGTGGTGTTCGCTTGACATAGGGAATCGTCCTCAAGCTGTTCGGTTTGAAGGGCCAAACTTTCACTTTTATCAAAGGGATATGAAATGGACCATTTTGTACAGCCTTCATGCTGAATTATAAGACCCGAAATAATGAAGGACTGCAGATGCACGAACACGGATTTATGGCTCACTAAAGTTGGTAAGTTGGCTTATTTTCGTATTTTTAGGCACTTTTCGGTGCGGATTTTCTCTTGTTACAAAAATAGGACACCTTTAAACAAAACCAATTTTAGCTATTTTGACCAACAAATAAATCTAAATATGATTTTGGTTAAAGGTGTCATAATTTTGCAACGAGAATTTTGGAGAGAAAATGTCGACTGTAAATGCACCGAAAAGTGCAAAATACGGCAGGTTTGAACCAATGTAAGTTGTGTTTGTCTGTAGGTCTTGATTATTCTTTATCTTTATCTATTCAAATGGTCAATTTGGTGCTTTTTAGACAAAAATTAGCCCCACCAGCTGTGTGTATCAAAAACGCATTGAGGACGATTCCCTATCTAAAGTGACAAAAACAAGTGGGAAATCGGAATCCATAGTAAATATACCTTTCACCGAGTATAATGATGCTTGCCAAGTAAGTCGAATCTATTTCAAGTATTCTGTGCCTGAAAATATAATTGAACACAAACTTAGTAAATCGTTGTACTGCCGAAATTTCTCCAACAACGCTAGCCCAATCATCCCGTAGCTGATATTCCTCCACCTCCTCAACAGGAGAGTTAAGGGCTTGTTACCCACACTGCTACGATAGGCCATCCCTGCCACAATTCATTGCGTTGAAGATTTAGTAGTGTATTGAAATTGGTTGGTTTTCAATGTATTGATAAGTACTTTATTTAGAGGTTGAATTACAATCATAAGCCTTGAATTTCCATGTATTGAAATTCAATTGCGATGTATTGAAAATAGACCAATCCAGAGTGCGTAAATATCAATGTACTAAAAATTAGCCAACGGCATGTTTCCAATTTCTCGATGTATCGAAATTCTACCACTATATAACATCTGATAACAAATACTGCAAGAAATGATGAATGTTTCCTTCTTTATCACTCTTGATTTATATCTGTCGAAAAACTCACAAAACCTGGTCGAGAATCACCAATCTCGCGAAGACAGTTACGACGTTACCGATATGTGAAATGGCTATGTAAGTCCAGGTGACCGGACTTAAGTTTACTGAACGCCCTGAAAAATATCTAGGCTAAGAATCGAGAAAAATACGAGCCCTTCTATGGGATTTTCTTCGTTTGATTTCCAGTTTCACTGCTGTTTGAGCAAATGGCAAAACTTGGGTGGAATTTTATTTGAAGAAGTGTTCGTAATAACAAAAGCATGCTACATTTTAACTGATTTGAGATCCCTATTCATCAGTGTCTTTGGTGCTTGACCCAAAGCGGTACGTTTAGCCCAGCGCCTCGACGTTTGACTAAGTAAATTGTTTCACTCTCATTTATACCTAAGCTGACGGGCGAAAATGTAAAACAACTCAGAAATTTCATCACAAATACAGTAATGGGCTGGTAATTAGCTGGAACCTGGGATACGGACAAAGACAGCTGAGTAGAGTTATCATTCATATACAGCGCTGAAACTATAGCTCACGAATCACTAAAAAAATCAGCCTTACTAAATATGTCGTAAATCGGCTCAGGACATCCAGACAAAACTATATTCCCTAATATTCGCCTCCACAATTGACCCACCACGTCAGTAGCTTGACTTTTCCGCTTAAATATATAAAGAAAATTCATCATACATTCGCTACCATTTTATCGAGGTACGGCTGCCAGAAATTAGGTCATTTCATCCGACACTATCACAGCGACTATGGGAGGTGGGCAATCGCGTACAGCATAGATTTGAAGAGCAGGGTGACACGTCACCTTAATAGTAAAATAGCCTGGCGCAAATATCGAGGCTCTGACTCTGCAACACGTCATTTCAGTGATTGATTTTCAACACATTGATATATATATACGCTTTGGATTGGTCGATTTTAATACATTGCAATTGAATTTCAATACATTGAAATTCAAGGCGTATGATGGGTTGATTTTCAATGTATTGAAATTATAATATCATTGCATTGCTAAATGTCAATGCGATAAATTTTGGCAGGGATGGCCTAACATACAGTAGAGGATTTTCACACACCCACTTACATTTTCGCGTCTTATTATGAGAACAATGAACATGATTAACATAGTTACGTTATGTAGTTACTAGGAACCCCTTTCTTCCACCACTAACTAAAATCATTGCAAGCATCTTTCGGTCCTTCACTTGTCACCGAAATTTCAAAAACTATTGCCTACAGCCCCCAAAGTTGTGCTTAGACAGCCACCGAGCCTTAAAAAGCTACTGGTTAAGGCTAAGGTTCAACAGCAACAAGGGATTGAAAATAGCATTTAAATGTTTTGTTTTCCTTTACGACTGTGCCGTGAACGGTTTTGAATGCTTTGTTTTCCATAACTACCATGCTTATTTAAGTCTCTTGACTCTGTATTTGGTACCATATAGCTACTGTAGAAGGCTTGGTTAAACCTCGTCGAAACGTTTAGCATTTGAAAATATAGTTTTATCTAAATATGTATATATAAGGTAAGACATCAATGGACAAAGTTTATCGAGCAGCAGTATCCTCCAGATCCGTACCCAACCGCCCAACCGCCCAACCAACCATCGGGCACCCACTCAACCACAACCAGTGAACAACCCGTCCACATTTCAACAACAGGCGGGAAACTTCCAGCGACAACTGTGAGGGGCCTGTCCGCCCAGCCGCGGAATATACAACGCAGGAAGAACCATGCATCGACGACGCCCGAAGGACAAATAACAGAGGCCTGATCCTGGAACCTCTCGATGAAATCTATGAAGGAAGAGATGGTACAAAAAATTTATGCGAAAGAAAAACAGATCGATGAATACAGCTGCGCTTCAAAGAAATTAGAAGAGAGGATCAGTGAATTGTCCAGGCTGGCAGAACAATCAGAGTTGGTGAGGCAGGTTACAGACAAAGAGCGTGTGGAGATTGAGGAAGAGAGGTATTCGGAATTCTATTGAGGAAGAGAGGTATTGGGAATTGGAGGAAGAAGAGAATGTCGGCCGCCGGCATATTACAAAGGAAGTCGAGCTCTGGAGTAATGACGACCCTGAAATAGGAGAGGGGAGCTGGAGGGTTAAACAGAGTGACATATTGAGCTCAACTGGAAAAATCTCCACGAAAGAGACGAAAACCTTGGCCTCGACACAAACAAGTCTCAGCAAAAGGAAAACAACCCCAGTGAGCTCAACTTCGACAAGTCCCAGCAAAAAGAAGAAACCCTTCATAGAAACCCAATGCTAGCAGGTTCGAGATCAGGTTCCAGTCATGACAGTGCAACCACCGAATCCAAAATGGAGATGTACAGACCAAAAGTCTTTGTTGTTCCACAACGAATTGAAGACGTGAAAGCGCCAGGATTAAGAAGCAGCCTAAAGCCTTTTTTCGTAGAGAAGCCACATTTGAAATAGAAGGTTTCGCCAATACTTTTGGCTTACGTGCTAATGTTTGTGGAAGAGGGTTCCATAAGTAAAGGCGACAGCACGCTGTATAACCTGAAAACAGTTAGTCGGTTGATCAGGCAAGGAATCCGAGACGAGATCTGGCCTGAGAGTTACAGGATTCCAGATGCAAAAACGGATATCTTCCCTTTCCTCAAGGATAAACTGAAGAAAATTGTAAAAAATGAGAAAGCTGCTGAAACAAGTGCGGGATTGCGCCAACGTCTTCAAGACATGAAATAATAATAATATCTGATTATGTTTTGGTGTGCATGTGTATTTAGTGCCCGTCCATCCATCTACTTATCATGCTTGTACGTGTATGTACGATCACCAAACTTGAATGAAAGCTTCATTGGGATAAACCCTTCATCTGATTAGGATTTGGTGTGTGTGCATGCATTCATCCATGCCCAGTGTCCGTCCATCCCTCGAATTTGTACATGTATATACAGGCCTTGCCTGGAAGATATCCGGAGAACTACTGGACGGATCAAATGTCATCAAACTTGGATGAAATCTTCAATGGGACAGCCCCTTCATCTGATGAGGTTTGGTGTTTGTTGATGCATAATTAATACGCCTCACCTTCAACGACTAAGTAAATAGTTTCACTCTCATTTCTACATAAGTTGACGGGCGGAACAAGACAAAACTATATTCTCTGATATTCGCCGCCACAATTGACCCACCACGTCAGGTAGCCAACGTTTTCCGCTCAAACGTATAAAGAAAATTCAGCATACATTCGCCGCCATTTTTTGAGATACGGCTGCCAGAAATTAGGTCATTCCATCCGACACTATCACAGCGAATATGTGAGGTGGGCAATCGCGTGCAGCATAGATTTGAAGAGCAGGGTGACACGTCACCTTAATACTAAAATAGCCTGGCGCAAATTTCGAGGCTCTAACTCTCCAACAAGTCATTTCTGTGGCTGATTTTCAACACAGTGATATATATATACGCGCTTTGGATTGGTCGACTTTCAATACATTGCAATTGAATTTCAATACATTGAAATTCGAGGCGTATGATGGGTTGATTTTCAATGTATTGAAATTATAATTTCAATACATTGCTAAATGTCAATGCGATAAATTTCGGCAGGGATGGCCTACCATACAGTAGAGGATTTTCACACACCCACTTACATTTTCGCGTCTTATTATGAGAACAATGAACATGATTAACATAGTTACGTTATGTAGTTACTAGGAACCCCTTTCTTCCACCACTAACTAAAATCATTGCAAGCATCTTTCGGTCCGTCGCTTGTCACCGAAATTTCAAAAACTATTGCCTACATCCCCCAAAGTTGTGTCTAGACAGCCACCGAGCCTTGAAAAACGGCTGGTTAAGGCTAAGGTTCAACAGCAACAAGGGATTGAAAATAGCTTTTAAATGTTTGTTTTCCTTTACGACTATGCCGTGAACTGTTTTAAATGCTTTAAATGCGGATATTCTCTAATGGACGACGGCTGGATTATGAATGACGGACTAGACGCTTGTAATTCCATAACTACCATGCTTATTTAAGTCTGTTCACTCTGTATTTGGTACCATATAGCTACTGTAGAAGGCTTGGTTAAACCTCGTCGAAACGTTTAGCATTTAAAAATATAGTTTTATCCACCACCTGGACAGTGTTGTGAATTTACTGCCGCGATATATATATATATATCGTTTATAAACGATGCTTTGAAGAACTGCTGAAAGCAGTGAAACTAGTTAGCAAAATCAATCAGTCCGAGTTAGTCATGACTTTTTTCTAATACTATATTTACCATACACAAAGGCAGTTTTTACTGTGATCATTTAATCTATATATATATATATATATATAAGGTAAGGTTGTGGATGAGTGGGGAGGGAGGGAGGGAATTTGGCTTAATGTCACACTCAAGTTTGTTTCACTCATATGGTGACAGTCAGTTTGGTTGGTGGAGAAAGCCGGAGTACCCGGGGAGAACCACCACCCTTCGGCAAGTAGCTAACAAACTTTCACACATGGACCAGCTGGGCTCGAACCCGTGCTGGTTCAGCGGTGTGAGGCTAGCTGTCACCAGCGAAGCGCCTTAGACCACTCGGCCACCGAGGGTCCGTTGGTTGAGTGGGTGCCCGATGGGCGGTTGGGTACGGATCTGGAGGATACTGCTGTTCGATAAGCTTTGTCTGTTGATGCCAGTGAACAACCCGTCCACATCTCAACAATCAGTCGGGAAACTTCCAACGACAACTGTGACGGGCCTGTCCGCCCAGCCGCGGAATATACAACGCAGGGAGAACCATGCAACGACTACGCCGGAAGGACAAGTAACATAGATGCCTGATCCTGGAACAACTCGATGAAATCTATGAAGGAAGAGATGGTACAAAAAGCTGATGCCAAAGAAAAACAGATCGATGAATTCAGCTGCGCTTCAAAGAAATTAGAAGAGAGGATCAGTGAATTGTCCAGGCTGGCAGAACAATCAGAGTTGGAGAGGCAGGTTACAGCAGAAGAGCGTGTGGAGATTGAGGTGGAGATTGAGGGAGAGAGGTATTCGGAATTGGAAGAAGAGAATGTCGGCCACCAGCATATTACAAACGAAGTCGAGCTCTGGAGTGATGACGGTCCTGACATAGGAGAGGGGAGCTGGAGGATTAAACAGAAAGACACATTGAGCTCAACTGGAAAAATCTCCACGAAAGAGAAGAAAAACTTGGCCTCGACAAAAACAAGTCTCAGCAAAAGGAAAATAACCCCAGCTAAGTCAACTTCGACAAGTCCCAGCAAAAAGAAGAAACTCTTTATAGAGAATCAAACAGGTTCAAGATCAGGTCCCAGTCATGACAGTGCAACCACCAAATCCAAAATGGAGATGTACAGACCAAAAGACTGTGTTGTTCCACAACGAATTGAAAACGTGAAAGCGCCAGGATTAAGAAGCAGGCTAAAGCCTTTTGTCGTAGAGAAGCCACATTTGAAACAGAAGATTTCGCCAATACATGGCTTACGTGCTAATGTTTGTGGAAGAGGGTTCCATAAGTAAAGGCGACAGCACGCTGTATAATCTGGAAACATTCAGTCGGTTGATCAGGGAAGGAATCCGAGACGAGATCTGGCCTGAGAGTTGCACGATTCCAGATGCAAAAACGGATTTTGTCACTTTCCTCAGGGGTAAACTGAAGGAAATTGTAAGAAATGAGAAAGCTGCTGAAACAAGTGCGTGTTTGCGCCAACGTCTTCAAGACATGAAATAACAATATCTGATTAGGTTTTGGTGTGCATGTGTATTTAGTGTCCGTCCATTCATCTACTTGTCATGCTTGTACCTGTATATACTATCACCAAACTTGAATGAAAGCTTCATTGGGATAAACCCTTCATCTGATTAGGGTTTGGTGTGTGTGTATGCATTCATCCATGCCCAGTGTCCGTCCATCCTTCGAACTTGTATATGTGTATACAGGCCTTGCCTGCAAGATATGCGGAGAACTGCTGGAAGGATCAAATGTCATCAAACTTGTATGAAAGCTTCATTGGGATAGCCCCTTCATCTGATGAGGTTTGGTGTTTGTGCGTGCATTCATCCATTACAAGCGTCTAGTCCGTCATTCATAATCCAGCCGTCGTCCATTAGAGAATATCCGCGTCCATAATCCCAAAGACCTATTCCATTTCCATATAACAGTATTAGCACCAAATTCAAAAAGACAAAAGTATACATAAACATAGGCTTGTTTCCTGCAAGAGAGAAGCGGTCAACAATTTTCAATGATGCCGGCAAGACATCATGATGTTCCAAAATATCAAATCCGTATCGCTGATATCGCTGATATAAATCCGTATCCAGTGTCTGTCGATCTACTTGTACGTGTATATACAGGCCTTGTCTGCAAAATATTTGGAGAACTACTGAACGGAATTCCAGCAAACTCGGATGGAAGCTTCATTGGAACCGGATTTTAGTTTGAGTGTCTATATTGGTCCATGCATGATGTCCTTTTGTCTCTAAAGGCAGATGCGTGGAACTTCTATAGAGTACAGCATGTACCGTATAGGTATTTTGTATGTTTTGTGTCTTTCCTTTTATGTGATCAGTTTTTAAATGATTGATGCTTCACAGTTAGTTATTTCACATCTGCCATGTATTACTTTGTCACTAAGACTACGGTCTGTTACAAGCGTCTAGTCCGTCATTCATAATTCAGCCGTGGTCCATTAAAGAATATCTGCGTCCATAATCCAAAGACCTATTCCTTATTCCATATAACAGTATTAGCACCAAATTCAAAAGGACAATCATAGTATACATAAACATATGCTAGTTTCGCGCAAGAGAGAAGCGGTCAACAGTTTTCAATGATGCCGACAAGACACCATGATGTTCCAAAAATATTAAATCCGTATCGCTGATTAGTATTCTTAATCCATAATAATCGTTGTAAAGTCGTTATCTAGAGAATGATGTATCGCAGTCACGCTTTGATTGTGATTGTTCATACGAACACCATGAGAATCTTGAAGTACATGGGTTCATACGGCCCCTAGCCCCGGGTTAATCGGAATTAGACACAAGTTACAAAACGTAAAGCCATAGATCTTGCACGCTACGCTCGTATTTTGCTATCAGCATGCGATATGTATCGCCAAATTTGGGAAACTTTGAGTGGAGGCGCTTGTTGGAATAGCGCTGTTTTATAAGTTTCTGCAACAATGTTTTGTGACGTTGATTAAAATCGTCACATTTAACACAGGATCTAGCAAATGCCACTAGGCGAGATATTTATACGCCATATGCAGGTCCCACTGGAATATTACTGTACAGAAAGGGATAGTTTACGATGTCGAAATTGTAATCATCTATTTTGTCATAAAGTCGACGAGAGAGAATGAACGCTTCATTTTTGTAGAGATATATATCTATATATGATGTGCCTGTAGGACTATCTGTAGTTTCCTTCAAATCCAGTGAAGATGGATATATATCCTCCACTGCGTCATTTATAGAGCGATTATCCTCAGCAAGAAGATCGTCTATATAGCGTTTGGTGAATGAGAAGGAACGGGCTTTGAATGGATCGGTTTTTGAAAGCGCCTGCATATAGTCATATTCATAAGAGAGCAGATATAGGTCAGCCAACAGGGGTGCACAATTAGTACCCATTGGAATACCTATATGCTGCTAATATATTGGGTTGCCAAATTTCACATAGATATTATTAATGAGAAATTCAAGCAAATCTATAAACGAAGAAGCATCCCATGAATGATATCTCTTGTATGTAGTAGAGCTAAAGAATGCTTTATGGCTTCCGACAATATATCTGCGATCAGTTTTCTTGAACACAGATACTATTAATGAACTTACACGGTCAATAAGGTCCTGATGAGGGATTGTAGTAAATGTCTTATGCATGAATGTTATAAATATCCGTTATTTTGTTTGATACGAATAAGGCTTTGAAAAACCGTCCAGATACGGTGAAACCGGTTAGCTGATATCAAGCTATGCAGTTTAGTTCGTCATGACTCGTCAATCAATAAGTTTTTTATAGTTATATTTGCCATACACATCTTCTGAAAGAACACTCCCGAGGAACCTGAAAAACCAGAGGAAGATATGTTACTATAACATGATTAGATGCGAAGACATTGATTTTGTTAATTCAGACCCCATTTTTATTTCCCGCAAATTTCGTGAACACGAAACCCCGGGAGATAGTGCTGAACAACTACAAAGGAAACATGAACTTAGTATGAGAAAAAATGCATATGGAGATGTGTAGACTACGGGAACAGACGGAAAAACAAGAAAAATTGAATCAAACTGATTTAGCACTACACGATTTGATCCAGCGGGTTCCTGACATATCCGTGAGAAGCAAATTGAATGAGATTTGAATGACAGAGATATTCGAGAAAGAAAACAGATCCAAGGACATCTGGGTTGTAAAAAAAACTGGTTTGTAAATTTACCCTTACAGGAACGGGAAAATGAGATAACTACAACTCCTATACATCGTATGCTGAGGCTACTCTCTCAGGTACGGGTAACACAGCGAATCAGAGAACAAATTCCTCTCCATCAGTCAATAACCGCAGTGATGATCAGGGAACTTCCGGCCAACAGAATCATTTTTAGACAATCGCCGGTCAAAACACAAACCACTGTAGAACATCCAAACCAGGGCATCTCTAGCCAATCAAGACGCAACATCGCAAGGGAGACCCCGAAACAACCTACAAACAGGAACGAACAGACGAGACAATACACAAACACCACCGAACCAGGGAACGAGAACGAACCAACGGACAATGAAAGGATCCACTGGGACTCCAGGCGGACGCAAATCTCATCCTCTCCCACGCTAAGGATTCACTCCAGTGAACTTTCAGAGGAATCTGAGACCGCGATCAACCCAGAAGTACCAGAACACATCGACCCCAAAATAATCAACTTGTCAACGAGAGATCTATCTGAGGATGAATCGTTGTTCTACGAAAGGGAATGAAATTCACCCCTACCCCAAAACTTAATGCTCGGGAACTCGAGTCGGACATATCTAACTTTTGTAGAAAATTAAGACTGCGAGAGTTTTTTTCCAAAAAAAACTACCAGTGATGAATCAATTGTTCGAAATAAGAGCACCATGGAGCCAGGGAGAGGTAGGGATAGAGACTTGGACATTTTTGTGGACTTCTTAAGTCATTTTCCTAGAAATATTCATGATAACAGTAAATTGAAAACCAATTTTAGTAATCAGGAAATGAAAGCACTTGATCATCTTAAAAATAATCCTGGAATAACAATTGAGGAGGCAGACAAGTTTTACCAGGCCAAAATGGAAGAGATGTTAAATGACAACCGGACGTACGAATCAATCGGAAGTAATGTTGATAATGTAACTAGGAGGAAGATTGGCACACTCATACAAATGCATGGGCATGGTCTAACAAAATCAGAAAAAGAATTTCTGACAAAATACGAATCGGAAACGAGTCCACTATATGGACTTCCGAAGATACACAAATCCATGGAAATTATAAATGCTATAAAGGAGCAAAATTGCGAATATATAAACTTGTATATAAGTTCCCTTCTGAAACCGTATGTTCAATTTGTACCATCCTATGTAAGAGATGACATCGATTTTCTTCGTTTTTTCCCTGACAAAATCAGTGACACTGAAATTTTCTGTACTTTTGACGTTACCAATTTATATAGCAACATATCACACGATCTCAGCATTGAAGCTGTTGAGTATTAGCTGAATAACTTCCCTGGTCAGAACAATGACCGATTTACTAAATATTTCATTTTGAATGCAATAAGACTTATTCTCGAAAATAACACATTTGAATTTGGGGAAGGTAATTACCGGCAAACATTGGGTACTGTTATGGGCACAAAGTTCGCTCCAACGTACGCAACGCCAGTTCTGGGCTTTCTTGTGCATAAACTGTATGAAAAAATTCAGCAAACTCATGGGAAGAATTCCGAAAATATGTTCATGACTCATTCAAACGATATCGGGACGATTGCTATATTACCTGGAACACAGAAAAGGGTGACATATCAATATTCTACGATCTGCTCAACAGCTTAGACGCAAACATAAACTTCACACTAGAAACACACAGAGACCAAGTTCCTTACTGATTCGCAGAGGTAATAAAATTGTCACTGATGTTTATTACAAAGTGCGTGATACGAAGCAGTACCTTGACTATAACTCCTGTCACCCACGTCACGTCAAAAAACAGGCGCCGTTTACTCTGGCAAGACGAATTTGCACTATCGGGACTGATAGTGAATTACGACAGATACGATTATCTTAACTAAAAATGGCCTTGAACAAGAGGCATTATCCAGTAGAAGGGATAGATATAGGAATTGAAACGGCTCCGAAAATAGATATTGAGGTACTCAGATCTTGTGGTCAAAGTAACATAAAAGATATCTTGCCATTTATTTGTACCCATAATCCAAACAATTTCAACTTCTTTCCGGTAATTCAAAATAATCGAAATATGTTGGAGTCAAATGATCACCTCAAAAAGGCGTTCAAAAACACTACCATTATAAACGGTAAACGACAAGCACCGAATCTTAAAAAGATTCTAACCAGAACGAAATATATCCCTCGCACAGATTCCACTTTGAAAACGAGTAAATGTGGCGACACACGTTGCAAAAATTATGTTCACCTTATATTGAATAGCTCTGTCACATTTCAAAAAATCAATTATACATTTCGGATTAATGCAAATATGAACTGCAATTCTCGGAATTTAATTTATGTTATGGTGTGTAACGGTTGCAATAAGTATAGGTGAAAGAGGGGATACTTTGCGTAATGGGTGTCGTCTAGACCGACAGCAAATTAATACGCCTCACCTTCAACGTTTGCCTGTTACAAAACATGTAGCTCAATGCGCCCGACATTTGGAAATTAAATTCAAAATATTTCCTTTTTTCAAAGTGCCGGTTGATGACCGGGCTAAACGTGAAGTGACAGAAACAAACTTCATATATAAGCTCCGTTCTGAGCTCAACAGAGAAAATAGTTGTACTTGATCATCTCTATGTTAATCCGATAGTTTGTATAGTCTTAACTCACTGTTAATAACTTGTTTGCCTCATTTATTGTCTATAATAATACGGGATATACTGTCAATGATGCATTGAAATCCGTTGAATGTTATATAGCCATATATGAACTTGTCTAACGTTAGATATACTGTCGTTTAGTCTACATTATCCAAGTCAATATTACTTGTGTGTATGTATAAATAGCTGTAATTTATTTGATCGAATAAAGCTTTGATAAACCGTCGAGACACGGTGAAACTAGTTAACCAGAAATCAAACTAGTTGGCTTCGTCATGATTTTGTAACAATATTATATTTGCCGCACACAAGGCAGTTTCGCTGCATTATACATGTATATACTATATATGCTTGTTTTAATGTAATATTTACTTGTAGAAGAACATCCAAAGATGTGAAAACGTTTCAAATATAATACAGTATCCGAAATTCCATCATCCTATCTTTGTATAGTTATTTATTTATATAGTTTTACCACATACAAAGGCAGCTCTCCTGTATATCTTCACTTGTGGTGATATATATATATTATTTGAAGGTTTGATAGATGTGAAGTTATTCCAATTTAAATTCTTGTCTTTTCATAAACTGAACACTCATTTTCAAACTTTATTTTTCGAGCTTCCAAATTTCCATTAATTTGCCGAATAAAACCACCCTGCAACACACTGTCGCTGTTGAATTCGTGTTTTTAATTGAACAAAATTTGACAAAATGCGATGGACACAATTTGAACATTAATATATCAACAACCAGAACAACAGTTGAAAACTAATACAAGGTTTTTTCTCTTTGTCGGGTTCAGAATAACCATGCCACATTTCGAATCTCCCCGATGGAGACTTATCTAGAAATAAGTGGTTTAGTTTATAAAATCAGAGAAATCAAGTGATGGTATAATATGCCCCAGTCAGGATCCAAGCATTGCTTGTTTGAGACAAATATGGTAAGGATTACATCCTGACAAACTATATTTCTTAATATTCACCGCCAAAAATTCCGTACCACGCCAAGTAACCTGGCTTTCCGCTCAAACTTATGGAAGGTTTACATACATTCGCCACCATTTGTTCGAGATATGGCTGGCAGAAATAAGGTCATTCCACCAGACACAATCATAGCGAATTTTTGAATTCGGTCAGTCAAACTAGCCCAGACTTTTTCCCCATTAAACTTAGAGAGGGTTGTTTTAATATATTTGAGAGTTTTAGAATATATCACCAGCCACTTCTCGACCAGTTAGGTGTAATGACAAATCAATGATCGCCGGAAATCCAGTCATCATCACCATCTTTTTGGTTTTTGACCAACAGAACGTATAGTGTATGCCTGGTAGAGCTTGAAAGAGTGCTGCACCCTCACTAGAAGGATGGGGCATATAGAAGTAGGATGAGTATGTATCGATTTATTGGTTAGCATAACCAATATAAAGACCAATGATAGATTGATTTAGCGATTGCTGACCAATGTGGGCCAGTTTATCCATTAGTGACCCGCGTGGATGCCTTTAGTTTGGACAGATCTGCGTTCAAGGCGACATTACTGTTGTAACATCAGTCGGCATCATTGTATAAAGCATACTACCCTTTGTTGATGTCATGATGCTGTCGTCACATCCGATTGTTGCACAACGTCACAATACAACTGTATTAACATGTGGCAATGTTTCACCACAAAACAATGCATTGTCGACAACCATGAATGATCGAATACAGGCACATGCAGTCACGGTCTTCAAATTTTCATCAGAGCTTATTATCTCTGAAAGACATGAAATTACAACACCATTATATTTTGTAGCACCATTTTCTAAACATGTTCAAATGTAGATATTACACAACAGAATCATTGTGCCTAATCACATCCTGCAATATATTTTTTATCATTTCTAGTATTTGTGTTGATGTGAATGTCTGCGGTATTGAATAATTACTATCTGTCTCATCACATTGTTCAAAATGCTCCTTATACATACGAACAGAATTGCTATCAATAGGACATTTGTTGAATAAAACTTATCCATACGAGTACATGGATACCATCAAGCATCAAGATTCATTGTGGTGAGAATTTATATGTGAGCGAGTTATAATCTGTCCTGTAGAGAACGTGAATTGTTCAGGGGCATTAGCATATGATAATAGTCTTCCTGATGTTGGATGCGTCCGACATGGGACAATATCACGAAGTGAGAACATAAATGTGTGTGTTTAAGCAGGATTGCGTGCGTTGTCATATTTACTATATGTCGGCCTACAAAACACCACCGGAAGTCCTGTCAGGCTTATTGTAGAAACAGTTATCAAAGCCGAATATTCAAACATGATAAATCTTGAAGAAAATGGTTGACAGTGAGATAATTGTATCCGCCAGTCTGTCATGCTAACGGGAACTACTGCAGTAAGCTTCATTGTGCAGAGCCATTTTTTAACTGGATGAGACAAATGGGATTTTTGTCAAAATAAAAAAGGTACACATATTTCGTGTTCATTAAAGAAGGAATATAACCGAAATGATCATTTAACTGAACATACATAAAAACAGAAAAATTACAGTCTGAAGTAACCCATTCATATGAGTATATTTCTTGCAAGCTGATCGCTCAAGCGATATCTAAATAGATTTAAGCAATGTTATTGGAACAATCTCAGTACTGAGGGCAGAATAGCCACATTGTGCATTTCCATCAAAAGAGCGCAGGATATCTCTCTCGGGCTGTGTGTGATACGATTCTAATATGAGCATGGATATCGCAGTAATTCATAATAATACCAGTCGATTCTGGACATTCATATCCGTCTGTGTATAAATGGCTCATTCGCATGTTATGGCACTCCATAGTTTTCCACTTAGTTGTGATCTTCATGGCGTTTATCATGTTCATATGGAAAATGAGAGCCTGACCCATATACGATGGAAATAACACAGAATTGTATCTGGTTAAAGCATACCGCTCAATCGTAAGATTTTGTCAATATCTGTTCAGCTGCCTTTCCTTCTCTTTGCCAGTAAATATTGTATTTTTAAACATGTACGTACGGTGATGTTTTCAGCAAGAGGCGAATATTGCATTATTAACAGTTTAAATGGATAACCGCTAGCCCATGGATGTCGTCATTAATGGACATATCATGAGTGTGGGTACATCCGGAATGATATTATGCATAGACATGAGATGAATTGTGCATACAACTTTTCAGTATTCTCTGTGATTGTGTCCATAATGCCTTCCAATATTGTTTGAAACGTTGTTTTTTACTATAGCGAAGATGTAGAACAGTTCCAAGTGACCATAAACAGATAAGGGTCAAAGGCATCAAGTTAATAATGTCTTCATTGTTATTTTCAGGATAGTGTTCCCGATAACTACGGGTTTTCAATTATGATACATGTAACCCACTTTCCGTTCAGTATTAGATACTACTGCTTGTTCATTTGTATCCAATTGGTTTTCTCCGGATCGACTTCAGGCCATTTCTACTTCATCTCGATCGTACAGCTGTAATGTGCGTCCACAAACCGTAAACATGACACTTCCAATGTTGAATTGTGCTATCATGTCAGTTCATGTCTACTTCAATTTGTCAGGCTGGTTCAGTAACTAGAGTTGAACAAATAACAATAGTTCTGCACTTTTACATGGTAGCAAATAGCTCCAGCAAGATAAAATCCGGTGATACCTTATCATCTTATTTATTAAGTATGATCTCTTCCTAAGTTGGAAGTTAAATATTATATTACGCCGTCATATCAACCAAGTTTAAAATTTGTGGGGACCGATATTCATTAGGCAACCCTAATTCTAGTTTATTGAGAATTCACTACACTTTCAGTATGTTTTCTGTCCGAGTAGCGAGACGCCGTCCAACTTCTGTTCCCCAGTCCATTATCCCTTTTATTTAATATACAAAAATCACCAGGCTTTCTGTCGTGCATTATCCCTATTATTTAATATACAAAAATCACCAGGCTTTGTTTCGTGTCGAGAGATGATTACAATTCTGACATACATAATTACCCGTAGTTGGAAAGCAATATTGCTGCATGCGACGTATACATATGTCGCCTGGTAGCGTTTGCTACACACTGTGCAGATTGTAACGATTTTAATCGTGGCGCTAAGTTTTTTAACCCTATCTGGTCTGGGCTTTTTGGGACCTGTCCAGGCCTGGGGGGGGCCGAAATGGCCCCCCCTAATTATTTTTCTTACCCCTTGAGTTAGGAGGCTGAAACTGATTACGCTATACCCTTGGGTCAAGCTCTACCAGAAAATGTAAAAAAATCCAAGATGACCGCTTTGATGATGTCACAGTGACGTCATTTTCAAAAACGACATTTTTTGGTCGATTTTTCGGTCAGATTTTCCGAATTTTTTATTTTTGCAATTTCTCCACAACAACTGAATGAAAAATTAGCAAATATTAATGTGATATGAAATAAAATAGTTTTTGCCCACTTTTCATCGCGGAAAAGCAGAAATTTTGAAGAAATATGACAAAAACATAACTTTTTTGGAACCCTACGTGACCGCCATCTTGAATTTACCCATGATTCTCTGCTCGGGGGGTTATGCAAATAGGCTCAAAATGACCCGAATAAGATAAACTATAAAGTCACGGAGTTTCAGTTCTCCATTTTTTGCCGTTCAGGAGATAGTGCAGAAAGTTTGGTAGGGGGGCCATAATGGCTCCCCTGGCCAGGTAGGGTTAACTTGTGTCTATTTTCGCTTAACCCGCGGCTAAGATTCGTTTGAATATCATGTGTTTTGCATATGAAAACAAGCAGAATGAATGCGTGACTAAGGCAAATATTTTGGAAAACGATATTTGGATAAAGACAAATGTTCAGTGATTAGTACCCCCGATGGACATTATTGGAAATGTTGACCGCTTCTTTCTTATAGGAGACCATCTTGTGTTTCTATTATTTTATTTTGTAAACATTTACAATTGGGACTGTCATACGAAATAGGTGTCGCGTATATACGCGGAAAATGACTAATGGGCGACGGCTGAATATTGAATGTCGGGTCTGAGGCTGGCTATCATTCATACATAGACGAAATATCTATAATTGTTATTAAGGTGTGTACAGAATGTCTAAAGCCTACTGAAAACTGAAGTGCTCAAATGTATAGACCTAAATATGCAGTGAAAGACAAGAGTATAACTTTTCGGGAAAGGCTCCATTTCCGTCCTCAGTGGACGACGGCTGAATATCGTCGAACTTCATTAATACTCCATGTAAACACATCGTGACTGCTAACCTTGATATAGTATTAATATAGATCTTGCCCCTCCTTACCACAGGATTTTTTTAAATCCTATAGGATCAAAATTCTCTATAATTTGTAATCTTACATGATCATATGAGATTCAATATCAGTCCACAACACCCAAGTACATTCTACATGTTTTGACTTGAAGAGATAGATTTTTTACCACAAATCTCCGACCTGCGGTTCATGAGGCATCAACTGAACTGAAGTACAACACATATAAGGGAAGTGGGAAGAGGTGCCGACATACTGACTGCGTCACATGACTTCACAGAATAGTCTTCTGGTTAACCTATTCTAAAGCACATACCAAGAATCTAACGATTCGTGATATCTGTTGTATCTCAGGCACGCTTTTATTGTACCTGTTCATGTGGCAACTTGGATTATATGACCACACGGCCCCTAGCACCGGCATAAGCGGTATTAGATACAAATCTAGAGAGCTATGATCTAGAGACATAATTTTATTTTCAAATTGTGTGTATATTCTATTATTATGTTGATGTTTGATTGTGAAGTATTTCGGCATCTCATTCGCGAAATTCTAAGAAAATTTTACCAAAAAATATATTTAATTGCAATCCATCAATGCAATTAAACTTGATATTTGAAAGCGAAGATTTGATGTTGAAGAATTTCGATATTTGAATTTGAAAATGTCATAAAAAGTCTATTTCAATTTATGAACGCAATTCAAATGTATTTCAAATTCCAAAATTGCTGAGATTTGAATGTGAAGAACTTGGATATTTTGTCTCATTGTCGTCGTTGTGAACTAGAAAGGCTTAATAATCACTAAAATGTGGCTCTTTCGCTTCTTGAGAAGTCTGCATGAATTCTCAAACATATCGATTATACAAGTGGGGGACAGAATGTACTGAAGCGAGTTATAGCACAGTGCGATATCCAACCGAAGGCAAGATCACTGGAAACTAAAATTTAAATATTGTAACTCAAACTGAATTCACTAATAATCTTAGAAATTTATTAAATTTGGAATAAACGCATGACGTTTTGAAACTTTAGAATGTTTTAAATTACAGTTTTAATTAAAATCAAATTATAAACTTGATTGTCATCACTTCATTATACAAGCTGAAATCCTAAAATATTTCATATTTATATCATCATGATGCAACTACTTGAACTTTTCCATGAATTAACAAATTTCTGATCAGTTCAAATGGCTTCCCAATTTGGATGATATTTTTCAACTCCGCACGCCAAAGGCAGGAAAGGTAACTCTGCTCGTTGGGACTATTTTGCAATAGGTGGCGCTGCACAGACGGAATAAATATGGCGACCGTTTGATCTTTGCAATCGTGTTTTTCGTGCATGATTTGAGAACAGTAATTTTCCGATTATCTATGTTTGATGGAACTAGTTCAGATTGATGGTAAGTACCTGTTGCAACTTGTAGGATAAAATAACATTCTAATGTAATCATTTACGCCGACGCTAAGTGTTGAGAGACTTGAACAGTTGAAAACTGAACCATTGATAATGATGTAATGTATGCGTGCTACATTCAATTTGTTAAGTCTGGAATATTTCGGACTAGTTTCAAATTATTTTAGTTATCTAGGCCATATATATTACGATAACCTCTTTGTCAAATACGTATATTACACTGTAAATACAGCAACCACAACATGATACTGCATTGGAAATATTGATTTTAATATATCACGCGACTTACGAAGGAAAGGTCTTCTCTAATCTTTGTGAATCCCTTTGTAACAAACCTAAAATATAAAATAATATCCAACCTTACCAACCTTGACAGCTCCTTGATTACGTTCAATATATCTGTACCATTCACGAAATAAATATCTACAAACTCTGGGTATCTCCACATAAACGCAATTTAATGCACGAATTTTCGACCCTCTTGCCGGGGCCTTTATCAAGCGAACATAAAATAATTTGAAAATGATAATATACAAATGTCCAATATAATTGAATATTCGTGTATTAAATTGTATTCAGTTAGAGAAGCTCAGAGTTTGCAGTATTATTGAAGATCCCACGTACGAGTGGAAAACCGTATATCATATATAAAGTTATGTTACTGAACAGTACCCCCGAGTCTGGTCTTGGCATGATTGGCAATTTCAGAGCAAGCGAACATAAAACTTCATCCATGGCAATAATGGATCCTATTAGAAATTTCCACTTTGAATGAACAGCAAATCCATCCGAAAACAGATATTTTTAATGGCAGAGAATTGTTTTCATTAAGACGGTTTCAATCGCTAAACAGACATCGTTATTTTGTTAATTAAAATAACTGGTGAACTTGACAGACATAGGCCAGTGACCCCTCAGTGGTCCATTGCTTGAGGGATTAATCTTGCTGGGTGGTAATGGAATAAGGGCGCTTTACACAGTTAAAATGTCTCAAACCTGAAGTGGATGTTTTACAATTTCAGTGTGTCATTTCCTATACCAGTACATTGGTGAAAATCTACCTTCAATAGACGAGCCATTTTCCATGTTTACACGAAAAACTTGAAAAACATATGACTGAATTGATAATAGTAATTTTTTTTTATACTTTCAAGACTTGGTGTTTTATTTATACTATCTGTTTCAGTCTGAGCCTCCCGTTCGATTGAATTGCATCCTTCCTCACCCCCACAATAATATTAAAAATCAACAGTTGATCAATATTTTTTTATTATGTTCACATCTCCAGTGTGGATTCTGATGAAAGAATACATATACGCCTACGTCCCGTACCGGGTAAGTGGTGTGTACTTTTCCCGACAACCCAAACTTGAGATGCTTTTATTACGGTTCTAACAACAGCGTTAACTTTCAACATTAGCATATTAATTTTACGATTTCGAAGGTTCATTCCATTGCAATAAAGAATTTGTCCGGCAGTGTTCTGCCCTTGTCCATTACAGTGGATTTATTGGTGAAATGCAGATAGCGGAACGGTTGCATTGATAGGTAACCTTGTAAAACTCATTTGCTTCACGAGATTGTGGGTAGTAGAACACAACAACCATGGAATTAAATGCTTCCCTTTATGGACGTGTGAGTGGGCGTGTTACACGAAGTATGGAGGCAGGCCGTGTTTTATCGTATGGAGACTACAGTTGGTGTGGTGTTATACAGCGATCCGGACAGAAAAGCGTTGTATTATAAATTCTATTTCCTTGTCTGACCTCCACGCCATGTGAACAATTGCAATGAACAACTGTTCGATCAGTCCTTGTTTACTAAAATCACCGATAGCGTATTTCGTTTCTAAAATCAATTATATTCAATATCTGGTTATATGCACGCATCTCGACTCATCATTGTCTTAAAAATATGCAAAATAGGGGAGATTTCTTGTATATTGACCATGTAATGAGAAGGATAGCTCATTTTTTATATTAAATATGCCAAGGGCATATGTTTTATATTTTGTCAGTTGAAAAGTTGTACTCATTCCGTGACATTTAGTAAATACAATTCAATTTCATAGTATACTTAGTTCAGGGGACATTCATTTTAGCAAACCGGTATATAATGTGTAGTGATAAATTGACGACGGAAAAATTATTATATCACTGGTGGTTTTGGTTTGGAAAGACGAACAACCTATTATACTACATGTTACACAAAATAAAAGATTCAGGAACGCGGACTACGTTCAGTTTTTAATGATTGCATATCGACATATGAAGAACTTTCAAAAGCAAAGTTGCTGTCTCGTTTTGTTCTTCGCGAAGAACTGCGTGTAACAGAAGTTTACAAATCTATTCAAATAGTCTAATGACCATTACAACACATATAAGGGAAGTGGGAAGAGGTGCCGACATACTGACTGCGTCACATGACTTCAGAGAATAGTCTTCTGGTTAACCTATTCTAAAGCACATACCAAGAATCTAACGATTCGTGATATGTGTTGTATCTCAGGTACGCTTTTATTGTACCTGTTCATGTGGCAACTTGGATGATATGACCACACGGCCCCTAGCACCGGCATAAGCGGTATTAGATACAAATCTAGAGAGCTATGATGGAAATGCCCTGACAACTCGTATACTGGTAATTGGTGAGCTGTTTCGCTGTGACAACTCGTACATTGGAGATTGGTGAGCTGTATCGTCGTCAGATGTAAATGACGGCATTTAACACAAAAGACTAGTCTGTAATGCCCGATGTCGACCCAGCATCAACTTCCCACAAGTGCCAACATATATCAAAGACCAAAAGGTCTGTACAGGGGGCGGGCCTCGGGGACGAAACGTCCGCCAGCAGAATCTCGCCATATACAGGAAAAAATTACAACACATATAAGGGAAGTGGGAAGAGGTGCCGACATACTGACTGCGTCACATGACTTCACAGAATAGTCTTCTGGTTAACCTATTCTAAAGCACATACCAAGAATCTAACGATTCGTGATATGTGTTGTATCTCAGGCACGCTTTTATTGTACCTGTTCATGTGGCAACTTGGATGATATGACCACACGGCCCCTAGCACCGGCATAAGCGGTATTAGATACAAATCTAGAGAGCTATGATGGAAATGCTCTGACAACTCGTATACTGGTAATTGGTGAGCTGTTTCGCTGTGACAACTCGTACATTGGAGATTGGTGAGCTGTATCGTCGTCAGATGTAAATGACGGCAATTAACACAAAAGACTAGTCTGTAAGGCCCGATGTCGACCCAGCATCAACTTCCCACAAATGCCAACATATATCAAAGACCAAAAGGTCTGTACAGGGGGCGGGCCTCGGGGACGAAACGTCCACCAGCAGAATCTCGCCATATACAGGAAAAAATTACAACACATATAAGGGAAGTGGGAAGAGGTGCCGACATACTGACTGCGTCACATGACTTCACAGAATAGTCTTCTGGTTAACCTATTCTAAAGCACATACCAAGAATCTAACGATTCGTGATATGTGTTGTATCTCAGGTACGCTTTTATTGTACCTGTTCATGTGGCAACTTGGATGATATGACCACACGGCCCCTAGCACCGGCATAAGCGGTATTAGATACAAATCTAGAGAGCTATGATGGAAATGCTCTGACAACTCGTATACTGGTAATTGGTGAGCTGTTTCGCTTTGACAACTCGTACATTGGAGATTGGTGAGCTGTATCGTCGTCAGATGTAAATGATGGCATTTAACACAAAAGACTAGTCTGTAATGCCCGATGTCGACCCAGCATCAACTTCCCACAAGTGCCAACATATATCAAAGACCAAAAGGTCTGTACAGGGGGCGGGCCTCGGGGACGAAACGTCCACCAGCAGAATCTCGCCGTATACAGGAAAAAATTACAACACATATAAGGGAAGTGGGAAGAGGTGCCGACATACTGACTGCGTCACATGACTTCACAGAATAGTCTTCTGGTTAACCTATTCTAAAGCACATACCAAGAATCTAACGATTCGTGATATGTGTTGTATCTCAGGTACGCTTTTATGGTACCTGTTCATGTGGCAACTTGGATGATATGACCACACGGCCCCTAGCACCGGCATAAGCGGTATTAGATACAAATCTAGAGAGCTATGATGCAAATGCTCTGACAACTCGTATACTGGTAATTGGTGAGCTGATTCGCTGTGACAACTCGTACATTGGAGATTGGTGAGCTGTATCGTCGTCAGATGTAAATGACGGCATTTAACACAAAAGACTAGTCTGTAATGCCCGATGTCGACCCAGCATCAACTTCCCACAAGTGCCAACATATATCAAAGACCAAAAGGTCTGTACAGGGGGCGGGCCTCGGGGACTTATCAAGGTCTTAATTTATGGAATCGGCTTCCTAACGATATCCAGCAAGGACGTAGTCTGAAGAGTTTTAAATGTGCCATTCTGAAGTGGAAGTTTGTTGATGGCGGAGTGGGGATGCGGGATTTCTCGTAAAATTAACTTTTTGGAGCTGGGCTATAATATTGTTACCAGATAGGTATCAAATGATGGGCTTGTTAGAATGGAAATTATATGTGGATTTCCTTTCCTTTGCTCGTCCTGGAGGCAACAGGAAACCAATTTCCCGTAATGGCACCGGCCGACACTGTGTAGTCTAGGAGATCACTGGCCTATTTTGATTAAACACAGTGTCCGAGAATTAGTGGTCTGTTTTCAGTAAATTAGATATTTATTTTAACGAAATCATGTCCTGAAGGGCCCTCGTCAACAGGGTTGAAAGAAGCTTGGTGGTGCAGCTTCTAGAACCAGCTGTGAATCTAGCTCTGTATATTGATTTATGCATTTTGGGAGTCCAGTATACTTTTGGTATATCGTCATGTTTGGTTGGAAGACAAATACCTCTTTCCTTGAGAAACGTTTTGTGATTGTTAAATAAATCTTCCAGAGTAAATGAGAGTAAGTAGATGTATTTGATGATGATATGTTTACACTCAATTCTTCAACCAGCACCTGGTAATAGTAATATTTACATATGAATATTATATTATTTGGAGCTTTGTCTGCTGGGACTATGACGAATTTACTCTGGAGATTTGCTAGAACTTCTTGCGAATTGGGGCTTCTCAGTACTTGTTTTGCTTGGGGAAGGGTACTTCTGTCAATATGGCGGATTGTTTCAACGACCTTGCTCTTGGTGAGGTCCAGCCAATCATCGAGTACTGTAGGTTCAAATTTTTCTCGCTTAGACCAATCAATAACGTACTGTTCCAAAGCAGATAGGACTATCTTCTGGTCGGCCTTCAGATTTCTCGGCTCTATATTTAGGTCCCTTCATCAGGAGTAATCTTAGGTCCTTATCACTCACCACATCAAGGTCACCAGTCACAACATGTTTGCATGGTGTATAGATAAAGTTCGACGATTCACAATCACAACTATAGCCCCCGACGTGTATAAGTTCCAGTCAAACTCCTTAACAGCATTAGAGTAATTGAATATTTTGGTGGCTAAAGATTTAGTATACTTATATGAAATGCAAGGAGGTTCTGTGAACTTAAAATAGTTTGGTACAGTATTACGTACCTCTGGATCATTCAGGATTCGAGGTAAATTAATAATGTCCCGTCCTTTATCTAAGTAGTTGAGTTTCAAGAAAAGCCGATCTTGGGATGTTTCGATTATGTTCACTGGACGATACAACCGAAAATACGCTATATCTTGACATACTTTAGAGATTTTGGGTGGTATTATATTTCCTGACGACGCAGATTGTTGTATACCTCTCGCTATATGATTTGAAGTTCTCAGAGGTAACGCATACACAACTGTACGTGAGCTATGTGTACTATTGGGTGTGTTAGTTAAACCCACTAAGTAATTTAAAGTGATATGATCGTGAATCATCGCACTATTAAACTTTCTCCAACCATGGCTGCGATGTCTCCGTTGATAGGGTTTAAATAGCTGGGTAATATTGGATATATCTGAACGGCGGTTTGTAACATTACCGAACCCACTGACATTATCATTTAAACCATACGGAAAAACTGACCCAAGTTCTGGCATCCAGAATAGTTCCCGCTCTCGGATTTTTCTCTCAAATCCAAAGGGGGAATCCTTGGTAGATGGATAGGCGACGTCTATGATCTGAATACTAAAGTTGTCCCAGCCATGGTCGGGTCCAGAAAAATGCTTACCTATAAGCAATTGCTTTTTCCTAACGGATTTTCTGTGACCATTCACCCTAAGATGGAGTCTTTGGGTGGTCTTGCCAACATACTGTTGACCATACTTCTTACAGGAAACTAAATAAATACAGTTTCTAGTAGAACAACTAAGATCAACATACGAGTTAACGCGGGACTAAATGACGCTGAAGTATTAAAGAGTGGACACGTGAGACAAGTTGCCACATGAACAGGTACAATAAAAGCGTACCTGAGATACAACACATATCACAAATCGTTAGATTCTTGGTATGTGCTTTAGAATGCGTTAACCAAAAGACTATTCTGTGAAGTCATGTGACGCAGTCAGTATGTCGGCACCTCTTCCCACTTCCCTTATATGTGTTGTAATCCACGGTGTCCACATATAGAAATCTTGGAATTATTACATGTAGAATTCGGTGCTAAACAATCATCAAGCGCAATGTTACAACAATCATCAAGCGCAATGTTACAAGGTTTGATGTCGTGACCTTGCTTTGCGGTCAGAAATATATCTGTCATTTGGATTGAAAAAGGTCTTAGTGCATTTCGAACTATTAGAGACTCGGCCGCGAAACCTGCACTAAGGTTCCTCGGGTCTGTCTTACTATATTTTCTTTCTGTTGTATCCATTATGAGTGTTGGGTCTGCAGGGGCCCGGCCTCGGGGACAACTTGTCCACCAGCAGAATCCAGCCATACACAGGTTAAAATTCCAAGCGTCTGGTCCGTCATTCATAATTCAGCCGTCGTCCATTAGAGAATATCCGCGTTCATAATCCAAAGACCTATTCCATATTCCATATAACAGTATTAGCACCAAATTCAAAAAGACAATTATAGTATATATAAACATAGGCTTGTTTCCTGCAAGAGAGAAGCGGTCAACAGTTTTCAATGATGCCGGCAAGACATCATGATGTTCCAAAAATATCAAACCCGTATCGCTGATCAGTATTCTCAATCCATAATATTCGTTGTAAAGTCGTCATCTAAAGAGTGATGTATCTCAGTCACGCTTTGATTGTGGCTGTTCATATGAGTACCATGAGGATCTTGAAGTACATGAGTTCATACGGCCCCTAGCCCCGGGTTAAGCGGAATTAGACACAAGTTACGAAACGTAACGCCATAGATCTTGCACGCTACGCTCTTATTTTGCTATCAGCATGCGATATGTATCGCCAAATTTGAGAAACTTTGAGTGGAGGCGTTTGGTGGTGTAGCCCTGTTTTATAAGTTTCTGCAACAATGTTTTGTGACGTTGATTAAAATCGTCACATCTAACACAGGATCTAGCAAATGCTACTAGGCGTGATATGTATACGCCATATGCAGGTCCCACTGGTATATTACTCTCCAGAAAGGGATAGTTTATGATGTCGAAATTGTAATCATCTCTTTTGTCATACAGTCGAAGAGAGAGAAGGCCCGCTTTATTTTTATAGAGATATAGGTCTAAATACGATGTGCATGTAGGGTTATCTGTAGTTTCCTTCAAATCCAGTGAAGGTGGATATATATCCTTCACTGCGTCATTTGTATAGCGATTATCCACAGCGAGAAGATCGTCTATATAGCGTTTGGTGAATGAGAAGGAACGGGCTTTGAATGGATCGGTTTTTGAAAGCGCCTGCATATAGTCATATTCATAAGAGCACAGGTATAGTTCAGCCAATAGGGGTGCATAAGTAGTACCCATTGGAATACCTATATGCTGTTGATATATTGTGTTGCCAAATTTCACATAGATATTTTTAATGAGAAATTCAAGCAACTCTATAAACAAAGAAACATCCCATGAATGATATCTCCTGTATGTAGTAGAGCTAAAGAATGTTTTATGGCTTCCGACATTAATATATCTACGATCAATTTTCTTGAACACAGATACTATTAATGAACTTAGACGGTCAATAAGGTCCTGATGAGGGATTGTGGTATAGAGAGTCGAAAAATCCCATGTCTATACGGTATGTGACCTTTAGCATCAAGTTTTTCCGTAAGACTGACAATACCCTACAGCATGCTACCATAGATATCAGCAATTATAAACCTAGGAAGAATTATCATGGGGTAAAAAACTGTCGGTCTTCCGTATTACGCAAACAGAAAGGGCCATTCCTATGCAACTATGATGTTCACCCCGAGAATCACCATAGGTTGCGAATGCGGATTTACTCTAGGGAAGTCTTAGCGTGAATTTTCTATAGATCCCCAGATGTGACTCTCCGGAATCGCCTACTACGCATGACTCAAAATCAAGCCACTTACTCGGACACATGAATCGGCAAATTAAACACTACGCGGATCTCATATTTGTGTCGAAACTACTAATCATGCATAGTATGACTCATATAAATCACAAATTATCAGTTATAACATTGAACGTGTCGCATGTTTAAGTTATATAGTTCCAGTTATGCATTCGGATCTGCCAGTGACGTTTTGACTAGTCACATGATCTGTCCATAAGTCACGTGGCCTAGTAATAAGCTAAAATAGAGTTCATGCCGTTCGTGGGACGCCTGCCACGGGAGAATGAGGGTGGTGCAAGAGTTTAACAAACGTGTCGAAACTCCGAATCGGTAAATCAAATGAAGAGACGGTTCCAGTCCATAGAATGATAGCGCTGTCTCGTCTACTCTACCTCAAGTAGAGAATGCAGTTGGTTTCTTATTTATCTGAATCTGAATTTATTATGTATGTGACGACATACCAGACTATTGTTCGATCAACAATACCAGGCGTGAGAATCTGAACGCTCTCTGAACTCAGCTGTAATGCTCCCCCACCGATCCTAGCTCTCTCCCCGGTATGCGGTAGGAACAGTATTTCAGTGTTGCAAAACTTCATTCTGTGTAAGTTCGCAAATCACACGAAAATCGGTTCACGCAGAAGTATATAGCCATGTGCCAGAAGAGTCACGTATCTGTTCACATATTTACGTATCGACAATATAATCAGCGACGAATCATTCAAATAACCGACAAAACATTTCGTATTATTCGACCAATGGATTGGAGAAACGTGATGCAGTCAAGGTACCACTTGATTTTTAACTGTGTTTGGACATTTGGAAAGAAAACCATTTGATATTTTCAACGTGAAAATTTTTTATTATGTTCCAGCCACCACGTTTGTCTTATCAACATATTCAACAGAAGAATTCAGTAGAATTACAACGCATATAAAGGAAGTGGGAAGAGGTGCCGACATACTGACAGAGCCACATGACTTCACAGTATAGTCTTCTGGTTGACCTATTCTAAAGCACATACCAAGAATCTAACGATTCGTGATATGTGTTGTATCTCAGGTACGCTTTTATGTGCATTACTCACAAAAGTAAAAGATTACTAAGCAGTTCTAGTCATGCACAACAGAGACGTCTCAGAAACACATGGGTAGTTAATAAATACCTCAAAATGTTTATGTATAGTACTTCAAATGATTCCATGACTATAACATTAGGTTAAGTTCACGGCTGCAAAATGAAATACTACATTCTTGAAATATATAATTGGCTAAGAGTGAGGGTGGTGTCATATTTTCAAAAACTATTTTCAATAAAATACGGCGAGAAAAAGTGTTCACAAACCTGACTCCTTTACGCAATATTTGCAGGTAAAGAAATCTAAGAAAAATTGTCCCCATATGGAATTGGTTGAAGTTTGCCCTTTTGTATGGAAGACGGTAGCGGCCACTTGCGTTCTTGCATACTCGCCCTGTATTTTGCTGACACGAGAAGTCGAGAAGGCGACGCGAGAAGTCGAGTATGCGATGCGAGAAGTCGAGAACGCGAGGCGAGAAGTCGAGGTGAGAAGTCGAGATGCTTCTCAACTTTCTTGAAAAGGGCGAGAAGGTGAGAATCCATCCATTCTCGCATTCTCGACTTCTCGTCTTCTCGCCCTTGTAAAAAAAGGCGAGAAGTCGAGAAAGCGAGAATGGACGGATTCTCGCGTTCGCGACCTCTCGCCTTCTCGACCTTTTCAGATTAGGCAAGAGGCGAGAAGTCGAGAAAGATCTCGAATTCTCGCTTTGCAATCACGACTTCTCGCCTCGACTTCTCGCCGTGCGATCTCGACTTCTCGCCTCAACTACTCGACTTCTCGCCTCGCCTTCTCGACTTCCCGTGTCAACAAAATACAGGGCGAGTATGCGAGAAGGCGAGTGGCCGCTACCGTCTTCCATACGTTTGACAGTATTCAGATCAAACATTGAACTATGTAAAGCAAATAATCGCGGCTTCAAATTCTTGTTGTGCATTGCCTCGATATTCGTCTGTGGCCCACGGTTGTAACGGGGAGTGCCAGTGTATGTTTTGTTTCTGTTCCGACTTTCCGACTTTGTCTTTTTTTCCTGTAAACATATTGTCTAAAGCATATATATACAAGGATATTGAAGCATCCTCTGGAATAAGATAATAACGTCACAACCCGCAGTACGATCATTGAACTGAAATATATAGTTGAAGTTTCAGTGATAAAGAAGTGAACAACTTCCCATGGAGTCTGGCAGATGACAAAGACAACAGATAACAGCATGGGGAGACGAAATCGGTTGAAATTGCCGGGAAAATGGAAAACGTTTGAACTGCGAGCGTTGTATTTGTGCATCGAAGACGTAACCAATATAAACACAAACAAAAATGGAACTGCATAGATGACGATAATATCCAAGTACGTGAAAATGTTCGCCAAATATTGAAATCTGAAAGAAGACTCGCATATGGACGTCTTTTCTGTTAAAGAGATATTCCCTTTCATACCACCAACAGATATCCCGTAGGAGTCGTAAATCACAACCGCCCATATGTTATAGGCTGTCGCGAAAAACCATATAAGGCTTATAAAAAACATACATCGTCCGGCTGTGATTGACCGCTTGCCACCGCTGAAAGTGGAATAAGCTCTAACTGACACCATGGCGCAAAGGGTATAAAACACAGCCGTTTTAGAAAAACAGGAAACATACAAGTGTAGCTTACAGAGATACGATGATAGTTGATTTGTAGAAAATAGCACCAAAATATCTCCGGGTAGACCAAGGCCTCCCGCCACGGCGTCTGCCATTGCAATTGAAAATACAAATATGCAAGTGGACCTTCCCAATAACTTCTTGCGTACGATAGCAAATATCATTGTAGTATTACCAATTGTACCGACAGAGGCGATGAAGATAGTGAAAGCCATAGAGACGTATTGCATGTGTCGAATCTGTAACACTGTATCAATAGCTTCGTTGGTTCCATTCCGCACTGCGATACATTCTGGCTTGATGTACAGGCAATTGTTAACATAAGCCGGTGCACAAAAGAACATCATTTTACTTCCCGGTTGCGTTATATCATCCGGCTTAAAAAACATTCAACACGTAATCCAAATGTCAACTTCTTACGTTCGATGACGTTTCACATGAGGCGGACTTTAAAAACAGATGATGCATCTTTCAAGCGAGACATGTTGTTCTAGATTGTTGGACGAAGCCCGAGATTCAATATCCGATTGAACATTTGTATATTTTCCATCTATCGGAGTCCCATATCAAATGTGAACTTTTCTTCCTAGAAATGATTCAGATTGATACTCTGTGGAAGGCCAATACACAATACACTTCAGTTACTTTCTATTACGGGAGAATTTCAATTGATGAAATCAAATATCGGTGTTAGCATTCGATATACCTAGACCTGTGTCCTGTGTAATAAAAGTGCTTTCGCTCGATCGAAATTGTCCAAATAGCTCCTCTGTGGAACGCCAACACACATTTCACATTGATTACAGGTAATGTTTGAAGTGCCGGTTCACAAGACTCGATGTCCATACTATAAACGATGATTCATGGCAGATGTCTTCCTGGTGTTTTTCCTCCAATGTCAATTGGAAGCAGGTATCACAAAGAAATTCGTCGTGTTTGCTGAGCTGATCTCTTGGACCTATATTGGATATCCATAATACGATAATAAACTGTGGACGGATACACGTGTTTGGATAATACGATGGTTTTCCTATATAATTGGAAAAAGTTTCCGATTACCCGGTAAACTCATAACACCGATGCATTATTCACAGGATGTCTGGTCGGCGCGGAATCCCTTTCACCTGTGGAAATTATCGAACCGTGTAATAGTAAATCTCATCTCCGTGTAACAGCTGTCGGTATGGTAGTATAGGGTAATATTACTGGAAGCAGACTCTTCTTGATTCCTCCACAGTTAGCCTATCTGGTTTGCCCCCTACTCTGGTTCGTCCAAAATTCTGAAAAGAGAACAAGCCGTATAAAAAAAAACAGGATTTTTTTTTATTTTCTGAAGCGTGATATGTGCCTATCGTGACCCTCAAGGTCAATAATAATAATAATAATAATACTTTATTTTGATTCGTTGTCCTACTTAGGGAGACGAAATAAGTGTATGTACAATACAGTGCAAGTGCAGATAAAACATAACCATAAAATACCATTAAATTTCAGCTGTTTTGGAGATAAAGTTACAGATAAAATTCTCCACTCCGCTCGAATTTGGAAAACCGGTATTGATAACATTGTGTTTATAACAGAAGCAGCCGTTTGAATATTTGTAGGTAAATTGTTCCATGAAATTGCGCCCGAATACTTAAAAGCCCCTTTGGCAAATTCTGTTCTACATCTTGGCACATAGAGATTTTTACCGGATGACGATCTTAAGTTACGTTGGTGAACAGAAGAAACTTTGGTAAAACAATTTTGTAAATAACATGGCGCTGAATCGTTAAGACATTTGTATACTAAACTAACTCATGATAAGCTACATTTTGTGCTAGTGCGTGTAAAGGTGTCTGATGTCAATATAATTATACCAAACCGTCTCCGTTTGTGTGTTTGTGTCCATCGTACAGTCACCGTTTTGGTAGAAAGGAAAGGAAAGGAAACTTCGTCAGCACATTATTGAGATGAATGAGGGTAACATAAAAGAAAAAATATCAGAAGGGGTATCTTACACTCATTGTGGATCGGAGTTAGGACGGTATTGTGGCCACTGAGGGAAACATCAAAGAAAAATTCAACAAGATAATTGTGAGGTCCGGGAAATTAACATAAAGCCAGAGCATTTCAAAACGGGCAATTTACGCCCAATGGGGGTGGAAACATGAAGCATACATTTTTACATGTTATATCATGTGCAGATATATATGTCGTCATTGAACGACCGCAGTTTTGTCTGAAAGGCCGTGGAAATCTCTCCGGATAGCTGCGTGGTAATGGGGTGTTCCAATGGGGGTCAGGAACATATTTTGTCCTGTGATCTTCAAGGTGAAACCTAGGACACATGTAGCTATGGGATTGGATACATCAAAAGATGATGTAAACATTAACTTTTATCCACTGTTATTGAAAGGTGCTTAGAGTGGTCTTGGAGAGGGATTCTAGATGTGGAGGAAAGGAGACTAACGGACTGCGGACTATAGGAGACAGAATGACATGAAAATATTCCTACGTGTATATAAATTTTAACAAATTTGGCATGAAATGTAGAAATAGTTAATTGGAAAAAATGTCTACAAAATGATAATTGATATTGAATATGTCACTATCGATAGACGTTTTATTAATTCATAATGCTTTAATATACATTATCAATGTTTTAGTAATCCAACAAGCATCCTCCGTCAATTAAATTCCGGTACTATAAGTGTAATATTAGAAAAATAAGTAATAAAAAGAGGATATTTCTGAAAACTAAACAATCACCGCTTACATACGGCAGTGATCACATTGGCTTTCTTTTCCCGTCCGAAGGACTGAGTATACGCTGGTCTTCTTAATATGTCATATGTTATTCGCAAAAAAAATAGCTTGGGTTTACACATTTTGTTATTATGGTTATGTTATTCCTGCTTTTTGTTTGGTGATAAACGAGTTTTAGGTGTGAGACATTGTGCTTATGGATGCGGAAATTCTTTTTATCGCTTGATGGTTCTTGAAAACCTGATCTGACGCTTTATTGAGCTGTTATGACAGTGTGCATTTTGTGTATCGAATCGGCTCATCATCGAAACAGAGGTACACCTATATCGCTAAATTGCCATGTGGTATTAACTTTCAACACAAAGTGAGAAAATTTAGCTAATACGGGTTTATCATTTCAGGTAAATTTAGAAACCTGTAACGAACTTCCGCATGTATAATCGAAAGGCCTTATTTTGTATTCTTAAGCCAAGTAAATTTCAATTGTACCGTTAGTTTGATTAACTAATGTGCCGGAGCTCGAAACATTTGGATCATACAAGGCTGATAACCTATCCAAGATAGTAAAGGCCTCTTTATTTAATTCATCGGCTCTCCTACATTTACCTATTATCCACATACCCATTACCTGTGTAAACTATATTTACGAAACTAAGCCACAGTAATCCCCTACTGACGAAGCCAATTTCGCTATCCACACGCAAAGACACGCAATAATTTTCACCAAGCAATGCACAGATGCACGCTTCAGTGGTATCGGTAGTAATAATTATACGTGTCTTAAGCCAGTGCAGGCATGACGAGCTAGTGTCCGTCGTACATAAAGTCTTAATAATATACAGTTTCGATTTATCTCGCATCCATGCAGAATATATATAATGGCAAAGTAGATTTACTTCGGTTGAACGTTTGGAGTAACCCAGTGTTGTCAATTAGTATAAGCTCTGAATCATTGCATACATATGATCACCAATAATAAGTCAGAATACTCAGCAGCTTGACGTGCGTTTCGTTCTAAGAAGAATTTTTTTTCACACTTCAGTTTGTTGTTTACTGGGTCGGCCACATCTGAATACCACGTCATCCAAGTTTTCTCTCAATATTCATATTCTCTTCCCTTGTTTACTGCATTGTAACTTTACTAGAAACGGGGGTTTCCCTTTGAAACATCCGGTGTTTTCTCCAAAAGTGAGGTATTTTGAAAATGCACAACTTGAACCACAATGAAAATATCTCGAAGATCTATCATCCCAAACATTATCCAAGTCGTTCCAATAAACAGACATTTACTTACGATTTCTCTTCATTTCCGCCATCGTATGTAATGCAGCTTACATATCTTCCTTCCAATATCCAGGATGTCTCTGAAATAGTTCTTCACGTTATATTCTCTGCTATCAGATTGATTTCAGTCGAGGTTACGCGATAGCACTGTAGTCAAGTTGAGAAAATGTTACTAGTTCATGCAAGTCGTCATGCATAGTGTTGTCAAATTATCTGATCACACTTAATTAGTGGTTCCGCTTGCGTAATAATATTCCATGGTCTGTTAGTACTGATCACGTTAACTCGCTCGCGAAGTATGCCAGAAATGTTTGACAGATGTTAGATTATTTACTCAAACCTTAGGTAGAGCCAGGGCAGGCTAGTATTTATCCCATGACGATCAGCCGTGTATCCATAGGCCTGGTATAATAGTGTGATGACAGATATCGACAGATCGCCTTTATCGTACTCCGACCAAAGCTGTAGTGGAGCTGGATAACTCGCTGATGCTTGCTGCTTGATACTCTTGGGAGAAGAAAAGGTCGAAGCGTAAGAGCAATCGTGAACCTATTCTCGTTCCTACAATGGATAGTCCCAACTATCCATCCATGCAGTATGCCAATCTGAGACAGGTTCTCAATGAACACATAACCATTCCCTTGTATGTTGACACTAGACTGAAAGCAATTAAGTGTATACACCTTGTTTATATTCCGCTCCGTTATGTCACCATGACACACGTTTACGCCCATCGTCTGCCATTAAATGAGATAATGTCTCTGTGTGTCGGGGACTTACCAAATGAACTCAAAGCTCATCATGGATCCTTGCTGAGTTGGCATTGGATATTTAGTTTCATCGAAGAGTAGATTTTGACAGATTATATGGCTTTTACACGAATAGCTATCCTGGCGGGGCAAAATTAAACTCGTAAATATCAAAACGAGTTTTCAAGTCAATATTTGCCATGATACATTCGCCTGGTAATATTTGTCAGAATGTACAACAGTTAATTTTCTGAAGGCTAAATTTGGCGCATGACACGAAGACTGGCACACAGAAAGATCGACCAGAGGATGACAACAAATTTGCCTAATGGCAAGTGGCTTATCAAAATCTCCAGCCATAACAATATACTGTAGTTTATTCTAAAGGTCATGTCGAGTTCTTAATGTCTGTATATATGTTCATCTCGACAGTCACTTTCTTATAGTGACACTGATACGCTCACTTTGGAAACTACTTGCAATTTCGTCTGATAAGAGAATACAGGAATACAGGTTATTGATAGAACAAATATGCCGTCAGTGGGTGTTCAAGTTCAGCCGATTGCTTATTTGTTCTCTAACAGTCGTTCAAGAATAATTTCCGCTCATTATAATCGAACGACCTGATTCCTAAGCCAATACTTGGACACAACTACAAGCAGATAAATATATATATATAACAACTGGCGCACTATTAATTATCGATCTTCTCACTGTGGATAATCGCTAAATATAAACGCAATGAAGCATATAAATCCACCTTCACTGGTTTGGAAGGACACTATTGATAGCTATAAAGGCACATCGTATTTAGATTTATATCTCTAAAAGAACGAAGCAGCCCTTTTCTCTCATCGAATTTACGAAAAGAGAGATGATTTTAATTTCGATGTCGTAAACTATCCCTTTCTGGACAGCAATAATCCAGTGGGAGCTGCATATGGCGTATACATATCTCGCCTAGCAGCATTTCCTAGATCCTGTGTTAAATGCGACAATTTTAATCAAAGTCACAAAACATTGCAGAAACTTATAAAATATGATTATACCACCAAGCGGCTCCACTCGAGGTTTCTCAAACTTGATGATACATATCGCATTCTGATGACAAAATACAAGCGTAGCGTGCAAGCTTCATGGCGTTATGTTTCCTAACTTGTGTCTAATTCCGCTTAACCCGGGCCTCGGGGCCGTATGAATCCATGTACTTCAAGAACCTCATGATGTTCACATGAACAGACACAATCGAAGCGTGACTGAGGTATATCATTCTCTAGATAACGAATTTACAACGAAAATCATCTGGATTAAGAGTACTGATCCGCGATACGAATTTTATATTTTTGGCACATCATGATATCTTGCTGGCACCATCGAAATCTGTGAACCGCTTCTCTCTTGTTTATGTATACTATATGGTTGTTGTTTGTTTCTGTAGTTTTTTTTTTGTTTTTTTGTTTTTTTTTTAATTTGGTGCAAATGCTGTTATATGGAATAGATCTTTGGGTTATGGAAGTGGAAATTCTTTAATGGACGACGGCTGAATATTGAATGACGAACTAGACGCTTGTATTGTATACCCAACCACCAGCACTATATGTCGGCGATCTAAACCACACGGCCAACGGGCCTCCTACTAATATGGATGGTAACAGACCGGTAGTCAAACGAAAATACAGTACCCATCTGATGACCGTAATGACACAGCTCCATACATAGGAAGATATTTTTCTTCATTTAAAATGTGATCATATAACAGTATTTCTCTTTTTTTGGTTTTTTGATTACACTAACGAAACATACTTGTTATACGATTACTTTCTATCTTCCCATGGAAAAATTGAGCCATATTGCAGTGACGACGAAGAATGGTGCCCGATAAGGATACTTGATTCTGGACGGTGCTGTAGGTCTTCTACCGTTTTGCATGTAAACAGTCGTATTTCTTACAATAAAAACTTTCTCTATTTCATTAACGAGTTAAAATTCACCACATCTTAGTATCGAGCTCATCTGTCACAGATATACATAAAATAGATATACATGTACCCCGTGCTATATCCCAGTTTAATTCTGGCGAAAATTGTCGGATATATCAATGCCCCAAATTCTAGATTTTGTTCCAAACACCCCGATGGATGGAACATTCCCCTACTTGACGGTGGAGATACATATATATGTAAATGTATACACAGTCACAAGCTAGTTTCCCGCAAGAGAGACGCGGTCAACAGTTTTCAGTGATGCCGGTAAGACATCATGATATCTCTACCGTCAAATCACTGATCTGTATACTTTTATTCAAATGAAGCGATATGATGTTATGTATAATTAATAAAGTAATGTTTCCATTAACAATGTTCAGTTCACTTTATCAAACCATGAAATTGGGATGGATTTATAAGGAACATTGCATTCGTACATGTGGATCTTCAATCACATACGAATTTATACGAAATAAAAGTACTCATTATCACGAGAGTTTCAGGTTATATATCATCAATATATCGAGGTGTCATTATTAATATCCTGTACTAATTTAGATCAACATAAGTGTATTCCCTTTTTAAAGCGGACAATCCACGCTAGGATTGACTGTAACCAGAGAAATATGACTAGTTATGCAAATTTCAACACATCACTTTTCCCCATCTAGAAATGAAGGATGACCAGGACCAAAGCAAACAAAATTAACATGCAGCGGTGGTGGGAGCATAAAGCGTCATAATCTGGCATATGATCCCACAGGATAATATCCTGACTGCTGTACTCATAAACGTGGGCAATGAGTGATTCTCTGGTGCGGAATTAGGGTCATGGTCTATGGAGATGTGATGATATGGCAGTCCTGCAAACCTACAATACGGAAATACACGAAGTTCGTGAGCGTCAGATTTAAGTGCTGGCTCAAAGGAGGAAAAAGTGCGGTCGGTAAGTACCGACACCGCTAATATCACTCATCTGGTTAACATATCGGTCAAATGTCTATGTTCGGAGGATGAACATCGGAGACTTTACATTGGCGCTAACAAAACCGTACAATGTTCAGATAATGAATTCTCATGACAGATGCATGAGTATCTTCTTCGTTTAACATCGAAGTATCACAGGTGTATTGAAAATGTTTAGATTATCAAGCAAGGCTGGCACACACACGTCGCCCTAGAAGAGTTGGTATTATCTGTGTAATGTGGGTGTTAAAACAATATGTGATTGTTAATAGTACATACAAGCGTCTAGTCCGTCATTCAATATTCAGCCGCCATCAATTAAAGAATTTTTGCATCCGTAATATATTCTGAATACCTCATTCGTATAACACCTTGGCACCAAATTATAAGATAAAATATCATAGTATACATAAACATAAGCTAGTTTCCTGCAACAGAGAAGCGGTCAACTGTTCTCAATGATGCCGGTGTGGAGACTAAAAAGAATGTCCGGTGGCTACAAGTGTCCGGCCCGTATCTTGTAACCCAGTTAGGACATTATTTTTCACATTGGAGACAGGCGTCCGTCCTTGGTTGCAATAGACAAGGATATGAAAAGAGACGCTAATCATCAGGACATTCTTATCCATCACACGACATCATGATGTCCAAATATCAAATCTTTTTCGCTGATCAGTATTCTTAACCCATATGCATTTCGTTGAAACAGTCGTTATATGTCACGATGTTACCCTTTTCACTGAGATGGTCCATATAATGGTTCATATTTTGTGAAGTATCCCTTTCTGGACAGCAAGGGAGAGAGAGAATTAAGGTTTAATGTCGCGTTCAGCAATATTTCAGCTATATAGCGAAGGTCAAACAAAATTCTAAGTATTCCAACAAAACAAGTCAACATCCCAGCAATCCAGAAGTAATCAAAACATCACATCAAAAAACATGCACGTACATTAAAACTTATGCAACCAACCGATTTCATTCAAATACCTTAAAATACCTTTTACCCGACTAAATAGATCTCCCACAGTAGCTGCTTGATAAAAAAAAATCTCGTACAATCTTAAAATTATACAGTCGATCAGAATATGTTTCACTGAGAGATCTTTGTGGCATGGAATACACCTTGGGGCTGGTTCCTTTTCTAGTAAATGCCCGTGAGTTAATCGGGTATGGCCAATTTTCCAGTGGGTGAGTAAGTGAGTAAGTACGATATAACGTCGTTTTCAACTATTCTTCATGCAGTCATATCACGACGGTGCCTACGTATGTGCCAGGGTACGAGAGCGCCCACAATTCATATTATCCTGGACACTGATCAGCCCAGCCAGTACAGCACCCGGTCACCCATCTAAGTATTGACCGGACTCAGCGCTGCTTAACTTCGGTGATTTGACGAAAACAAATGTGCCCAACGTAATACGCAGTGGGACCTGCAAAATACATATATATATTTCGCCCTGTGTTACATGTCACGACTTTAATCAACGTCATATAACATCATTTCAGAAAGTTTATAAAACAAGGCTATTATACTACCACGTGCCTTCCCTCAAATTTTCTCAAATTTGGTGCTACATATGCTAATAGCAAATTACGAGCGTAGCGTGAAAGATCGATGGCGTTACTTTTCATGACGTGCATCTAATTCCGTTTAACCCGGGGCTTGGGGCCGTATGAACCCATGCACTTCAAGATCCTCGTGATGTTTGTTTCCTCATGATGTTCATATGAACAACTACAATTAAAGCGTGGCTGAGATACAAAATTCTCTGGATGACGACTTTACAACCAATATCATGCGGAATTGGTATTTTTAGATGATCATGATGTCTTGCCGGCATCATTGAAAACTGTTAACCGCTTCTCTCTTGCGGGAAACTAACCTATGTTTATGTATACTATGATTGTCTTTTTGAATTTGGTGCTAATGGTGTTATATGGAATATGGAATACGTTTTTGGATTATGGACGCGAATATTTTTTAAAGGACGACGGCTGAATTATAAATGGCAGAATAGACGCTTTAATCATATGCGGATCTTGAGGAACCTGGAGTTTATACAACTTCTGGCTCAGGGATAAGCGGATTTAGAAACAAATTTCGAAACGTAATGCCAAATATCCTGAAATCTACGCTCGTAGGTTGCTATCGCCAAATTTGACAAGCTTGGTGGTATAGGCCTGGTTTACAAGTTTCCGCAATAATGTGCTGTGACTTTGTTAAACTCGTCACAGGGTTTGGCAAATGCTACTAGGTGAGATACACCCCAGCTCGCATGTCCCACTGGAATACTACTGTCCAGAAATGGACGATGTCGAAATTGTAATCATCTCTCTTGTAGTGACGTCTTCGAAAGAGAAGGTCCTCTTCCATTTTATGCGGATATATATGTTTTCTGCGTAGCGATTATTTACAGCGAGACGATCGTGTATACATGTATAAGGTTTGGTTAATGAGAAGGAACGGACTTTGAAATCATCAGTTTTTCAAGCTTCTGCATATAATCGTATACATAAAAAGAACAGAAATAATTCAGCCAAAAGGGGCGCACAATTAATACATTTAATAAACAGTAATAGATAAAAGAAATAGTAATAGAAGTACAGGTACTGTTACTGAGTAAATATTGATTCCGATTAGCAATAGGTAGCACTTTGTATTCGATTTTGCCAACCAGGATATAATGGTTTAATCCCATGCTTGTCTGAAGACACATTTCACCAATGAAAGATCAATGTATTCTTGTAAATCTCGCTTCAACAGGTAAACGAAATACACAGATATTCTATTGACATATGTCACCAGAAGATTACGAAGAACATTTTTTATGAAGCCAGGAAGTTCCAGAGAAGAGGGGAACGCCGACGTTTTATTCTACCACCCTTGTTATGCTGCTTTTAATTGCGGACATTATGCCCAGATATTTCACCGACAAAGAAATCCTCTTCCACTGGAGATAAAATATTGATACTGCAGGAAAATCCCTCTAGGCTATGTTTCTTCTACCTTTATCACGTAGCTTCGCATATATATCAACCTTTAGAACAATTGGATAATTTCCTGTGGGATTGCATGCTCAGGAGGATATCTTAATTTTCATTCCAATATCACAAAATCCATGTACACTTTACTGGTAGCAATTAACTTGCATATACAACATTATTATTACCCAGAAGGAATGATTCCACAATAATCATTCAGAAAGATATCCCGCGACAATAAATACAGTGATTGTTTCCTGGTTCAGAGTGATTGAACCTGAACTACACGGCTTCACAATACACAGATAACAAGTAAGCGATAACATGCACGAGTGGTGGAAACACATATTGTGTAATCTGACACGTCATATGATCACTGGAATAAATACTGTCCGACTGCATTGTACATGTTCTATCCTAACACATCACGAGCACCGGTAACGTGTTGCTATCTCAGTGTAGTTGGTGAAGTACATACACAGAATGTCGTGACGACACCGCCTCAAGTAACATCCAGTTTTTAATGACATGGTCCACAAGCAAAACTCCAGGACTGGTTCTCGGGTGAATTGTATATGACACCATATGTCCGGCCATATATGACAGGAACCGATACAGAAACATACCCTTGCACTACAAAATATTCCACGTCTCCGCATCAATATATGAAATGCCGTTTCCGTTTGGCACCGCTATCCGTCCTTTCCAGCCAAGCACTCCCCCATCTCCATCATCGCCATAAACCCCTCAAATCCACGCAGGTTTAAAATAATGAACTAAAGAGGTCCTCAATGGTTTTCAATGATGCTATCCAGACACCAGTGTATATTTCACAATATAATATTATAAAACGCCTGGAATTCATATCTATTTGTTGGAATATCATGCGATTGATTCATTATGTAGGAGTATAAGTAGTATTATCAGGTAAATAATAATATTGTTTTGGTAACTTTTTACTGAACTTTGCCAAACCTTGCTTCATTCTTGCTATTCTCGCTCTAGTCAATTCTAAGCAAATTATGACTGAACAACATAAACACATTTTGTTTTGAGATATCTCGCCAGAAGATTGAAATAATTTATGAAGCCCCAAACCGTGGCTTAGAAATATTGAATATCATAGAAAACTCCGTCCATACGTAGATGCTCACGGGAAAAGATATCACCATATACTCTAGCTAAAGTATTGATTTTAGGGATATGAAAGTCCCCCGCGGCTTCCCCTAGTGTCATTTTATCAGGAACGTCCTCTTGTATCAGAGATTAATGAAATGAGGCAGTCTCGTGTTGAATTGCTAGCCTAGGGGCGCTATCCATCCTTTCATCCCGACATCGCACAATTCTTATTGTCTTAGATATCCGGTACCACTTAACTTACACGATTAACATTACTAAGAAAGATCGTTGTCCCCATAATTGCAAAGATTGATAAGCGCTGACAATACGTTCAGCGAGTCTTTACCGTGCCAGAATGAGTATACAGAATTGTAAGATAAAAGCGTAATGTTTTCTGTTAGAATACTGCCACTAGTATCCTATCTAACTGGGTTTGTTCTCATTCAAGTGACGAAATCGGAATAAACATTTTTTCTCCTTTCCATATTCCAGTTTGGTTTATCGTTTGATAACATTCAATTACATCCTTTTTCACAAGCAATTTAATTTTAAATAATTGAATTAATCAGAGAAAAGGTGAATTAATCACCTATTTTATTGCATTATCTTAGCAATAATCATGATTTGTAGAATGGGTCATTAATAATGTTTGTGGAATTTGAGCTTGACTCTGTGCAGTTTTATTATCTTTTATACACATGTCTGTCTTGAGTTGAAGTGTTACAATTATTAAAATTCAAACAATAACGATAATATACTTTCATTGATGTTTCTCCGCGTCTCATAGTGTAATAAAGTTTCCTGTCTTTGCTGTATAGCGAAGCTACTGGCTAAGGCACAAAGCTTACTAACAACTGTTTTTGGCAGGGCACCTTGAGGCCTACCAAGAAACAAAGACAACGCTTTATATACTAGGACTCTCTGATCGCACGGAAAGTTATTGACGTGAAACCATAGAAACCAACGGGAACCGACACATTTACTAGATAACTGAGGGAATACGAAGGGGCTTTTAAGGTTTTCTAGTGCATGGATTATAGATTAATGCTCCCAACCCTCACATGTCATTTTGAAAGGTCATCTAAAACTGTAAGATGGCTTGAAAGGCAGGGGACAAGAGCAGGTAGAAGAACTAAAACTGAGATGAAATGAATATTGGAGAGATAAATAGTAAACTGGCCACTCAATGGATTCGAATCCACGATCCACGATTAATGCTCCGATGGGTTTTTTTCTTCTTTAAAAGAGTATCACAGATAAAGAGCCGTCGAATATTTGAATATCCGGAACATATAACATCCCGTCATTCCATCACTTCACAAGTAACAAACAATCGCTGTTGTAGAACTAAACGTTCTGGGGTCATCCCGGTCTTAATACCGACACGGTTTTATTGTGATATGTAATCATAACATCCCGTCATTCCATCACTTTACAAGTAACAAACAATCGCTGTTGTAGAACTAAGCGTAACTATCACGGTTTTATTGTGATATATAATCATGTTTCTACTTCGTTCCATGGTAGTTAGTAGCTAGCCCCCATACAAAGTTTACAGAATGAGGATTTACATATATGATGCTTAAAGCATATCATACAGCGTGAGTTGCTCAGAACTGAATCATCAACACTTGTGAGTCTTCCATCATTCAACAGAGAAAATCTTTGATAACCGGACTGACAATACAGATATATACAATATTCTCCACATTTACAACGTTTGAATGACCTCTTTCAAAATTCAAATCGGCTTTATTGTGCTGCCATTTATATACATGTATAACTTTCACTCTTCCGGTTTCCAGGTATCCGTTATTGCTCATCAATGTTAATGTATAGATATCGAATTGTCATTAAATGGTAGGATACACTGTTCAGTTTCGTCTGTTATCGTCTTTTATTATTCCACTATCACATGACTGGCCTTATCCATCGTGGTTAGTGTCGAATAATTTCAGACATATTTCACTTAGTGGAGAAGGAACAGGCTATGAAATTATCGTTTACTGAAAGCTTCTGCATATAGTCGTAAACGTAAATAACAGAAAAAGGTCCGCCAAAGTGGTGAACAATTAATAAATTTAATGAACAATAATAATTAAATAAATAGTAATAGACGTACTAGTACTATTATTAAGTAAATACTGATTTCGATTAGCAATACGTCACACTATTTATTCAAATTTACCAACCAGGATATGTTTTAATCCCTTGTCGACTGACGACACCTTCCACCAATGAACAGTCAGTGTAGTCTTGTGATTCTCGCTCCACAGAATCTTCAACAAGCGAACAAAATTAAACAGATACTGCATGGACATATGTAACCCGAAGATTACCAAGAACATTTTATGAAGCTCGCGAAGTTCCAGAGGAGGGGAGTACGCCGATATATTGTTCCAGCACCCATGTTATGCAGTTTTTAATTGAGGACATTACACCCAGATATTCATCGACAAAGAAATCCTCTTCCACTCGAGATAAAATATTGATATTACAGAAAATCCCTCCAGGCTATGTCCCTTCTACCTTTATCTCGTATTTTCGCATATATCAACCTTTAGAATAATTGGATAATTTCATTCTAATATCACACAATCCATGTGCACTTTACTGGTAGCATTTATCTCGCATATACATGATTACTATTACTCAGAAGGATTGTTTCCATAATAATTATTGGGAAAGAAAGAGAAAATTCAGAGATTGTTTACGGAGTCAGAATGATGGAGACGTTGATCCTACCTGACCTGGGGAGGCACTTTTCGCCCCCTCCCCTGCTGGCTTTTTGCTTCCGTCTCCGGAACGACAAAAAATTGAGAGTTGAGTTGAAACTCCGTAACTTTGTAGATCATCATATTAGGGTCATTTTGAGCCTATTTGCATGACCCCCGAGCAGAGGGTCATGGGTAAATTCAAAATAGCGGCCATGTTGGGTGCCAGAAAAGTGATGTTTTCGTCACATTTCTTAATTGTGTTGCCTTTCTGCATGGGAAAGTGGGTAAAACATTTTATTTTATATCAGATTATTATTTACTAATTTATCATGCAGTTTTTTTTTCGAGGACAACCCGAAAATAAAAAATTCGAAAATTCTGACCGAAAAATCGTCCTAAAATGCCTTTTATTAATGACGTCACTGTGACGTCATCATGGCGGTCATCTTGAATTTATTTTTTGTAGAGCTTGACCCAATGATATAGTGTGGTAAGTTTCAGCCCGCTAGCCTTTGCGATAGCAAAAATATATAGGAAGGCACTTCCCCCCTCCCCCCCCCAGGCTGCGGTCCACCCCAAATCTCACAGGCCAGATAGGGTTAACTACACAACGGAGAACTTAACAATATACAGATAAAAAGTAAGCGATAACATACACAAGTGGTGGGAAGAAATAGTGTGTAATCTGACACGTCATATGGTCACATGGAATAAATACTGTCTGACTGCATTGTAAATGTTCTATCCTAACAAGTACCGCTAGGTATTTTCGGACAGTAACGTGTTTCTATATCAGTGTAGCAGGTCAAAAAGACACACGGAATGGCGTGACGACACCGCCTCTAATGGTCAAATAGACACAGAATGACGTGCCGACACCTCCTCTGATAATGTCCAATCTATTTCTAACGACATGCTCTACAACTAAAACATGCAAGATTGGTTCTCATGTGAATTGTATATGACACCAGGCGTCCGACCATGCATGGCAGGATCAGATACAGCAAGATACTGTTCTACTACAAAATAGTTCCACGTCTACTCATATATATCTGTATAGCAATGTAATCCACCCCTCACAAACCAAGTAACCTACATCATCGCCCCAAACACCCCCAAATCAATGCAGTTTTCAAATCAAAATAAAAACGAACTGCTTTCCCTCAAGAAAGAAGTGTGCAACAGTTTCCAATGGCATCATCCAGACATCATGAATTCGTTGTTGTGAACTCTCATGTAGAGGTTTTCTTTGTATTCCACTATCACCGTACCACATGGTGTACAAACGGCAAAGTATTGAAAACTTCTGAAGCTTATAATTTGGAATTCATATCTATTTGTTGCTATATCATGCAATTGTTTCGTGGTGTAGTAGTATTATTATTATTATCAAGTAGATAATTATATCGATTTGGCAACTTTTTGCTTTTCATTGAACTTTGCAAACCAGGATAAAAACTTAATTGCTGTGATGTGACGATTCTTCAATATTACATTAAACAGCCGATTCATTCTTGCGTTTCTCGCTCTAGTTCATTCTAAGCAAATGATGACTGAATAAGATAAACATATTTTGTGCTGAGATATCTCCCAGAAGATTGGAATATTTTATGAAGCCCCAAACAGTGGCTTAGAGATATTGAATATTATAGAAAAATCCGTCCATACATAGATGATGATGGCGAAAGATATAATCATATACTCCAGCTAAAATATTGATATTAGTAGCATGAAAGTTTCCCTCGGCTGCACCTATTGTCATTTTATGTGGCAGCTTCTCTTGTATCAGAGATAAATGAAATGAGGCAATATCGTGTTAAAATGAAAGCCTGGGGCGCTATCCTTCAATTCATCCCAACATCGCACAATTCTTGTTCCCTTAGATAACTGGTACCACTTAAATTACACGATAAATATTACTAAGAAAGATTGTTTCGCCTATAATTACAAAGAATGATAAGCGCTGAAAATACATTCAGCGAATATTTACTGGGCCAGAATGATTATACAGAATTGTAAGAGTAAAACGTATGCCTTCTGTTAGGATACTACCACTAGTATCCTATCCATTTGGGTTTGCTCTCTCTAGAGTGAATAAACCGGAATAAACACAATCCTGACAAAATCATCGCTGTTTATTGCAGATATGCTAGTAATTTATATTCAATCAGATCATTAGCAATCTTCGCTGCTTTTCTCCTTTCAATATTCCATTTTAGTGTATCGTCTGCATAGCATACAATTGTAACCCTTTTCGCAAGCAAATTAATTTTAAATAATTTTATTATTCGGAAAAAAGGAAAAAAATCACTTATTTTATTGCATCATATTAACAATAATCCTAATTTGAAGATAAGATCAATAACAGTGAGCTCTACTCGGAGTAGTTTTATCCTCTATTATACAGCTGTCTATCTTGAGTGGAAGTTATTACAATTATTAAAATTCAAACAATGGAAGACAGTTTCAATGACGCTTCTCCTTACAGTGTAATCACGTTTCTTGCCTTAGTTGTATAGATAAGCTACTGGCTAAAGGCACGAAGCTTATTAACAACTGCTTGTGACTGGGTACCTTGAGGCCCACCAAGAAACAAAGACAACGTTTTATATACTAGGACTCCGTGACCGCACGGAAGGTTGTTGACGTGAAACCATAAAAGCCAGTGGGCACTTACATACTTACTGGATGACTGATGGAATACGAAGGGGCTTTTAAGGTTTTCTAATGCTTGAATTATAGATTAATGCTCCCAGCCCTCACCATCACTGAGTGAAATATGTCTGAAATTATTCGACACTGTCCAGGATGGTGAAGGCCGGTCACGTGATAGTGGAATAACAAAAGACGATAACAGACGAAACCGAAGAGTGTATCCTAGTATTTAATGGCAATTCGATGTCTATACATCAATATTTATGAGCAATAACGGCAGTCTGCATACTCGCAGTCTGGTATAGTGAAAGTTATAAATGTATGTGCACAACAGCACAATAACCCCGTCTTACATATTGGAAAAGGTCATCGGAAACTGTAACATGGCATGGCTAGGGATAAATACAACACTTGTACGTACAATAACTAAAACTGAGATGAAATAACTAGTTGAGAGATAAATAATAACTTGATTCGAACCCACTATCCAGATTTAATGCGCCGGTGATGTCCTTGATGCTCTTCGAGTATACTCAGATGAGTTATTTGTTTTGGGCTGATCTGTAATCACTGCTCCCGAGCTAGCGTATCTAATTCTGCTGAAGCCGGTGCTAGGAGCTGTGTTGATACGTGATAGTCTCTACAAGAACATCTAAGTCAGAGAATCCACCGTACTCTCGGGTATGAATGTGAGGTGCCGAAGGCAGCTTTCCTGTGAAGTCATATGGTTGCTTTGTAGTCGTCAATTTTTATTATCTCTTGCTTATCGCTCCGATGTATTACCTGTATATGGTAGGATTTTGCTGCTGGACTGTTAGTCCCCGACATGTCATTCGGCAAATATATGTACGTTTATTGTTTCGGTGGGAAATTTAAGCCGTACAACGTCGGGCGTTACATGTTAGTTTTTCTGGGTATTCTTGCATTTACCAGATGTACCCCCATGCTGAGGCGTTCACTCCATCAGACGTCATCGATGCTGTATGTGAGGTGCCGAGGGCGGCTTTCTTGTGGAGTCATGTGGTTGCTTTTAGTCGCCAGACGTCGTCAATGTTTCCCACCTCTGGCATATCGCTCCAATTTTCTTCTTTAAAACAGTATCACAACTGTCGGCAATTCGAATATCCGAAACCTATAACATCCCATCATTAAATCACTTTACAATGGGAGAGAGGCCGTCTCAAGTAAAACAACAAACAATCACTGTTGTAGAACTATACACAACTTTAATATTCATCGTAGTCTTAAGTATTTGACCCACACGGTCTTCTCGTGATTAATAATAATGTTTCTACTTCGAAACACGATAGTTAACCATGCAGCTAACCTCCACACAATATTTACATAATCAGTATTTACATTTATGCTCCTTAAAGTGATCGTAAACCCTCAAGTAATTGCGAACAGCGTCGAAAAATATTTATTGGAAAGTGCATACAAAGTTTGAAATATATGTATTAAGGCAGTGTGACGTCACTGGACCTAAATATGATTGCAACAGACCACTATAGAACACCATTCTCACTCTGTGTAATAAAATCGTAAAATATTAAAATAAATATTTTCCCACACTGTTTGCAATGGTCTTTCATTTGATGGAAACTTTACTTGAGGGTTTACGATCACTTAAAAGCATACCTAACAGCATAAGTTGTTCAGAACTGAATTATCAACACTTGTGAACTGAAATAAGTCTCCCATCATTGAACAGAGAAAATCTTTGATAATCGGACCGCTAATACAGATATATACAATATTCTCAGCATTTACTTGGGTACACGCTAGACAAGTCTTTGAAATTTATAGCCAGTATGCACATCATTTATTATATATTTTGGGATCTAGCTGTACGCAATCTGGGCTTTCTTTAACTACAATGAAAATGTAACCCATGATCCCTGCTCAACGTGCTTTGAACGTTGTAGGTCCATCGCTATTTCTCCCGTGGTGGTTGTGCACAACCAGGTTTATAACGAAGAAATTTTGCGTGTAGCGTGTTTCAGGCCACTTTGGGATTTTAAATTTATTGGATGATTCTTGAAGACCAAAGATGAATTATTAATCAGCGGGAATAACTCACAAAAAGGTTTATATCCCAAATTTTGTTTCTAATTTTTTCCGCATATTTCCAACATGATGAAAGTCATATATTAAGAACAATGATTAAACATTCTGCCATAATTACCTAGCGAGATGTAATTGCGACGATTATCGATATAAACCAAGATCAACTTTTCTGGCATTGTAAATTAATTCTAATAATACAACAGTTTCTCTTGTTCTTTTTCCAAAGAAATAAAATATACGCACATTTCTTGAACCTATATTAACTACCACATGGATACGTGCGATCTGAAACAAAACATGCAGGGTGTTCTGGAGTTATACAAGGGGCATCGAGGTCAGCTGTCATACAGGCCTTCCAAAAATGGAGGTTGATGATGACAACTTGATATGTTATCATTGATGAACTATTTTGTGCGTGCAATTTGGGAAACTACTATTGATCACTCAGCTGTCTTACGAATTCTGGGACTGACGTATCTGTTTACAGCCAGATTTTGATTAAAGAGAACACTGCTGTTGCCCTCAGATTTTAGTTAGCTTATGATTGCAATATCTTTGTGTGAGCGATTATTAAAACTTGGCGCTAGTTATGTTCTAAACAGCTCAAGGCAGTTGACGCCTAAAGAAAGTTGCTTACCCTTGGATATAGTTGAGATAATTCCGATCAACACTGCATCAACATACCTATTAAAGAACTTGCCATGTTGTCAACATTTGCTGACATTTAAACAGAGACCATTACCTCGAAGAATCGAATAAGCGAGGCGGTCACATCAAAGACATCATTAACTTAATAAAACGTTGCGTATACATCATTTTCTGAGAGTAACCTTGAATGTTTATCGTTCTGTGAGGTTGAATACATTAGACAATAATTCTTTTATTCCTGGTTTATTTATATGCACATATGGTCATAGTTTAGCCAGCTCTCGGACTTACGATATTCTGTTTATACCTGATGATACTTTGATTCCAACTTATCTTTGTCAGAGAATGTAGTCAAAATATTAATCTTCTGTTTGAAAGGTACATCATATTATTATCTCTGGTATTGACATCGAACCTTCCCCTGATATCATCACTAGTGAATGACATGCCAGAGATTAATCAGACGATTTTGCTTGGATTATCTTTCAACAAACTGGGAGCACTCAGTTTATGAGTTATTGATATTATGATTATTACTATATCTTTGCGATAGGTCAACGAGTCGCGTACAATATACTGGATATGTCGCCTTTTATGTTCAAATGTACCACCAAAGCCTAAAGCCCGTCAAAAATACTAAGCAAAACAATTATCCGGTGACTTGGTCAGAGCCTTAAAGAAGGTATCAGGAGATATCAGGAGATTAGGAGGAAGGTGAAAATATTAGCGAAAAGCAATTTGTAGATCAACATTTCGACATATATTCATTCATGTCATCGTCAGGACTGATAGTTTGCAACAGGTTCCAATGTTTATATAAGTTTTAAAGAAACAATTCAAAGACGAGCAACCAGTCAGACGTACTATACGTTGAGCAATGTTTTAACCAATTAAATCAATCAAAAATGAAATTACCAACCGGCGATCAGGCGAGAAAATCCACTATTGGATTGCGGTCTCAAAGCATCTGAACAACTCACACTTCTTCGATGAATACCCTCTCAATTCTTTTCGTTGGCTATTATTCATGTGAGCACCTTTCTTGTTAATTTCATTTTTAGTTGATTTCATTGGTTAAAACATTACCAGATAATGGTAGATTGTCTTTTGAATTGTTTCTGTAAAATTCATATGTACACATGGATCCTGGTGTAATCTGCCATTACATGCATTTCAGGTTGCCTATAATGAGCTTTCCCTGTATTTAAGACGACGAACGTGTATCGTGTAGTTTACCCCTAAACTTAAATCTGCCCTTGATTGGTAACCCTGCATCTGCTCTTACTCAGCCATCGTGGTACGATGATTTATTTATGAACTCTAACGTGAGATGTTTAGAACATTTCAGTATACATGTAAGGTCATTTAAGTTATGTAATGATTTATCCCTTACTGATTTCTCAACCCAGAAATCTTTGATTCAGTCTTTTCTGCCATGGTTTTTTTATGCGCCCACAAATATCTGTTGAGTTGAGCTACACACAAAGATTAAAAAGTCTCACCCTGTCAAAATTATTAAGCTTTGTGCTAAGGACCACAGTAATAGTAACTGGTCTCAGTGTCTCCAAATAGAGAGAGAGAATTAAGGTTTAACGTCGCATGCAGCAATATTTCAGCTATATAGCGACGACCAAACAAAATTCTAAGTAATCAATTCAAAAACTCGGTAAACTAATGCGTTAAAACAGGTACAAACATTAAAATTTGTACACCAAATCAATCTCTCTCAAATAATTTAAAATACAATCCTCTTTCACTCTGCTAAAAAGATCTTCCAGCGTAGCTGCTCGATAAAAAGTATCTCTTACAATCTTAAAATCTATGCAGTCTATGAGAATATGTTTCACCGTGAGATCTTCATGGCAAGGTATACACCTTGGAATCGGCTCCTGTTTTAGTAAATATTCATGAGTTAAACGTGTGTGACCGATCCTACATCGTCTAATCGTGGCCTGGTCGAAACGCTTATGACTGTTCAGATGAGTATAACCAACCGTTTTTGTGAACTTGTGAAGTTTGTTATTATCCATAGTATCCCATAAAGATTGAAAAAGCTTTCTAGAGAGAGAGAGAGAGAATTAAGGCTTAACGTCGCATTCAGCAATATTTCAGCTATATAGCGACGATCAAACAAAATTCTAAGTAATCAATTCAAAAACTCGGTAAACTAATGCGTTAAAACAGGTACAAACATTAAAATTTGTACAACAAACCAATCTCTCTCAAATAACCTAAAATACAATCCTCTTTCACTCTGCTAAAAAGATCTTCCAGCGTAGCCGCTCGATAAAAAGTATCTCTTACAGTCTTAAAATCTATGCAGTCTATGAGAATATGTTTCACCGTGAGATCTTCATGGCAAGGTATACACCTTGGAATCGGCTCCTTTTAGTAAATATTCATGAGTAAATCGTGTGTGACCGATCCTACATCGTCTAATCATGGCCTGGTCGAAACGCTTATGACTGTTCAGGTGAGTATAACCAACCGTTTTTTTGAACTCGTGAAGTTTGTTATTATCCATAGTATCCCATAAAGATTGAAAAAGCTTTCTAACATAAGCGCAGATAGATGGTCTGAAATCGCTGTATGGGATTCCAACAGGATCAACTTCTTCATCTAGAGCTGCCTTAGCCAATCTATCAGCTTCAGTATTGCCTTTGATGTCAACGTGACTAGGCACCCAACAAAACACAATATCTATCTGTTGATCAAATCTGGTGTCATATAATTATAGAATTTTCAAGATGGTGGGATGAGTTGAATTTCCACTTTTAATTGCTTTAAGGCATGATAGTGAATCTGAGAATATGACATATTTTTTCCTTCTGGTGGATCCAATACCTTCTAAAGCTGATAATAGAGCTTTTGCTTCTTCACTAAAAATGGAACTTTTACCTGGCAGACGATACGTTTTAGTTTTGAAACTAAAGATTAGTAGGACATGCTAATCTCTCGCCATCTTTAGAACCATCTGTATCAATAGCCTGATGTGATCTGTATTTCTCTCTCAGTAGACCAAATTATTGTATATATACGATCTGGCTCGTTTCTGCCTTTTTATATTTAGTCAGTGAAATATCTACTTCTGGCGTGGCTAACTGCCATGGTGGAGTCGGCAAGAGCTCGTTAGGGAAAATTTGACTAACTTTAATACCAGTTGCTACAAGGTGTGGTTTCATACGGATTCCAAGAGGTGGAATAATCGAGGGTTTCTTTGAATAGAAATCTGCGTACTGAGGGTTGAAAACACAGTTATATGCAGGATTTGAGTGTTTCGAACGGAAATTCATCCGCTTCGACATACAAGCTTTCTTTAGGTGATGTTCTGAACCTACCGAGGCAAAGTCTTAGTCCTTGATGGAAAATAGGATCTAGCTTTGCCAAGTTTGACTTGCTTGCACCATTGTAAACAATAGAACCATAATCAAGTTTGGAACGAACAAGTGATCGATATAAATGGAGAAGAGTTTGCTGATCTCCCCCCACTTATAGCTGGCAACTACTTTCAACAAATCTAGAGCTTTCGTGCATTTGGCTTTTAAGCAATTTATATGTGATTTGAATGTTAGACGTTGATCAAACAATATGCCTAGAAATTTGACCTCTTTTACCACTTTGATTTCAGTTCCGTCTAATTCAAGTTCTGGATCTCTGTGCTGGAAATATTTTCTGCAAAAGTGTATACAATTTGTCTTAGCTCAGAAGAATTTGAAGCCATTTTCTAGACACCATTTCTGAATTCTGTTTAGACAAAGTTGTAATGTTCTCTCAATATTGTGTATACTTTTCCCACTACACGATATATTGAAATCGTCTATAAAAAGTGAGCCATCAATTGATTTATTCAGAACTGCAGCCAAGCTGTTGATCTTGATATTAAACAGAGTAGTAGACAAAATACTGCCCTGTGGGACACGCTGGTCTTGATCAAAATGATCAGACATAGTTGTACTCAAACGAATTTGGAATTGTCTATCATTCAAAAAGTTGGAAATAAAAACGGGTAAACGGCCTTTTAATCCCATATTTTGAACATCTTTAAGAATCCCGTGTTTCCATGTAGTATCGTAGGCTTTTTCTAAATCAAAAAAGATAGAAACCACATGTTCGTTCTTGGCGAAAGCATTCTTAACATACGAATCCAATCTGACTAAATGATCAATGGTACTTCTATTTTTACGGAAACCAGCCTGAATATCAGTAAGTTTCTTTTCAGTTTCCAGGTACCAACCAAGGCGATCATTATCATGCGTTCCATTGTTTTGCAGACACAGCTAGTCAGTGAAATCGGGCGATAATTACCAGGGTCTGTATGGTCACGACCAGGCTTTGGTACTGGTATAACTATGGCATTGTGCCATGACGGAGGAAAGTCTTCTCTATACCAAAGTCTATTGAATATGCGTAATAGGATTTCTAGAGATGATTCCGGTAGATGTTTCAAAAGCAGATAATGAATATTATCAGGGCCTGCAGCAGAATCATTAGCTTTCGTGAGACAAGCATGAAGTTCTTCAATTGTAAACGAAGCGTTATAGCCTTCATGGTTACCGGAGGGGAATTTGATTTCGTTTTTCTCTTCTCTTTTTTTGGAAACTTTGGAATTTAGGTAGATAATATTCTGATGAAGAGTTTTTGGCAATTGTTTCTCCTAATTTATTTACAATTTCTACTCTGTCAGTAATCACCTGATTTCCGTCGTTGAGATGATGAACGCTGGACTTGGAGCTTTTGCCTTTTATTCTTTGGATCATATTCCAAACTTTTGTTATAGGAGTATGAGTATTTATCTTAGAAACATAATTTCTCCAAGAATCACGTTTATTCTGTTTCACGGTTCTACGAGCTTTAGCTCTTGTAACTCTAAGAGATCTTTCAAATTTTCAGGATTAGGATGTCGGCGGAAATATCGTTCAGCCTTCTTCCTACTTTTCCTTGCTTCTTTGCAGTCATCATTAAACCAAGGTTTCTTAATATGTACAACTCCTGAAGATGTGGGAATGGGTTGGTTGGCAATTTCTATCAGCATATCTGAGAATAACTTTATAGGATCTGGAGCATCAGAGAAGGAGACTGCTTGTAGTTTTTGTGAACAAAGCTTTTCAAACTCGGGCCAGTTTGCTTTCTTGAAATTAAACCTTGTGGAATGAGGGTCATCAGCTGAATGAACAGCTTTTAGGATAGTGGGAAAGTGATCACTTCCACAAAGGTCATCATGAACAGACCAGGAAAATTCTTCAAGAACAGGCAGGTCGCAAAGTGAGATATCTAATGCTGAATGTGTATAAGAACCATCATTAAAAATACACAAAGAATTATTTGATATACAATTTTCAAGAATTTTACCTTTACAATTCTCTTCATTATCCCAGAGGATATTACGACCGTTAAAATCACCCATCATTAAACAAGGTTTCGGAAGCTGATCGTTAAGATCTTGAAGTTCACTAAGCCGGAGACTACCAGAAGAAGGTATGTACACTATGCATAATGTGAAAACAGAATTCAAGGTAATACGAACTGCTACAGCTTGTAAATATGTCACTAAATCAACAGGACTGTCTAAAACACCCATTTTAACCAATATTGAAGAGCCGCCTGTAGCTTTTCCATGATCGTCTAAAGCGTAGGAATGATAAGGTGTGTATTGGCGAAATTTAAATTTATCTTTATCTGCTTTCTTCAGAAAGGTCTCGTTGAGACAAAAAGCTGATGGTTCATAATCTTGAGTTAATAATTGGAGTTCATTCAAATTTGGCCAAACTCCTATGCAATTCCACTGAATGATAGTTGGTGACTGAGCCATTTTTAGTCTGTATAAAGAAATAATATACAAAACTGCCCAAGCCAAGATATATAAGGTTAACTTAGCGCATGTTAACGTTTTATTTTGGGTAATTCTTTTTTACCTTTCTTTTTATTTTTCATTTGTTCTCTCTTGTCTTTTTTACTTTCCTTTTTATAAACTTCTTTCTCTCTCTCTTGCCCCAACAAGTCCTTCGACCTTTGGTTCAAGGAAGTCTCGCCTTTTAACGGACGATCATTACAATCAAGATACTCCTCATCAGAAAGCATGGGTGACTCGTTCGTAGGAGTGGGAGTAGCATCGACTATTTTAGGTTCTTTGCCGGATTTGATATCTATGGTATTCTATTTTTCCTTCTTTTTCTGATTCGAGGTAGCTTTATTACTACAAGACTGTTGACTACTTTCTTTCTCTGTGAACTCCTTCATTACTTCCTCGTTTAGTGTAAAGTTTACATCTACACCGGAGTGAATAGGATTAATGAAGGAATCCACAGACTGCACAGATGCATCCTGACCCGAAACACTGTCTGATCAGAAAGCGACTTCTGATCACCTGACTTCTGATCACCTGACTTGACTTCTACATCATCGCAAACCTCACTATCACTGACAACTTCATCTTCCGAATTACAACCTTCATCCATCGCGTCAACGAGACACTCGTAGTGGTTTGAGGTTTTCTCATTGTTCCAGGCGAAGACTATCCTCTGATGACGTTCGGTGGGCTTGCCATCAGGGCCTACAGTCTTCCATAAATCTATATAGTGCTGTTGTTTCTGCTGGAGAGCCTCGGCGGAAAGTCCATTTCGAACTTCTGCGGGCGGAACAGGGCGAGAATCTGAGGAATCATCTTTTCTATCGTTAGCTGCGTTATCTTCGGGGACTTGTTTGGCCTTTGGACAGGTTATTTTAAGGCGTCCTTCCTGATGACAAATCAGGCATTTATTTTTCAAAGGACACCTCGAGTTCATGTGATCTTTTGCACCACAAGTATAACATGTTTTTACTTGACCGTTATACCATACAGGAAGTCTCATACCTCCAAGTAAAATAGAAGAAGGAAGAGCACGTTTGAATTTCGACATCCAAATTCTTCGAACTCCTGTCTCAAACTCTCTATCGAAAGAATAGAACTCTTTTTGTACAGAACATCACCATAAAACTCAAAAGCACTTCTGATCGCAGAATCTGGGAAATCGCATGGTCCTTTCATCTTTGCTAGCAATTTCCCTGGATCTATTTCCTCAAAATGGCCACGTTGATCTCCAACGCGAATACCTTCCAGCACTAGGCGAGTTTTGGTAATTTCAATTGCTAGTGTGACGTTCCACAGGGTATTTGATACCTGTACTAGACCTTTAAGGACTGCCCGTCCTGATCCAACAGTGTCTTTTAATGCGCGATATATATCAATCGCATTAGCTTTCTCTAGACCTTGAAGTTTTAGGCTCCGTGACCTATCAAACTTTCTAAAGGCCATAGTGAAAAAAAATCCCACTAGGGAGTCTCAATGCAACAACAAACTACAAATAATAACACGCACTAACCCAACAGTGTGACTACCCCCCGAGGGAGCCTCACTCCAAAGGTGAATACTATATCTAAGCAGTACAACAATACACTCTCTCTGAACCTCAGGTCCCGGTCGAACAAAAGCCCAGTTCTAAACCTGGCCCGTTGCTGGGTAATACCGAGGAACAAAAGAACAGAGAACAAAAGACTCGCTCAAACCTGTATTCTGAGGGCTAGCCTTCAGTATACACCTTCAATATGTATATGTATTTAGCCTAGCTCGATATACGCAGATATTAGTAAATCGACCTAAGCCAAACTGAACGAAAAACGAACCAACTACAAACTAGATCAAGCCAACAAGGAAATATATATACACCAGCAAAATACGAAATATTTACAAACAGCGAACAAACAGAGAAGAGAGAGACAGAAAATAATCCACCGACTCTCTCGGTCACAAAGACCGAGACGGTAGTAATGGCAGATTTCTGCCTTCCCAAACCAGGCCAAACTGACTAAGTCAGAAAAACGCCCTGAACAGCAAAAAACTGAGAAATAATTCCAAACTTTCACCACAGATATTTGCCAAAAGTATTCACAAAATATATTACACAAAAATCATAGCTAAGATCAGCAGAAATCCGCAGAATTAGACAAATTTCTCGGAGCGAAGTGAAAACACGTCCGACTCCCGATCTCTCTACATCCGGGCCTCGCCAGTCCCGAGATAGACCTCTGTAGCCATGAAAGGCGCGAAACGACGTCAATGCCGACGTGACGTCGACCCAAGGGTGCGCAGAGTTTCGTAGGAATCGCCCCTCTCTAATTTCATAATAAGGAAGACCGACCGTTTTTGACCACATGATAATTTTTCATATGTTTATATTTGCTGATATTTATAGTACCATCCTGTTGGGCATTGACAGTCTTTCAAAAGAATATATGCGATTCGATGGCTGAGTTCACCTACAGGCCGACTGGGGCAGTGAGCAACGTGTCAATAGCCTCAGTTATCCCCTTTGGTGAGGGTGAAAATCATGGCTCATTTACGGCAGGAAAATTTTACAAAAATTGTAGGTCAATGGCATTTGCCCTGAAGTAATGGCTAGCATTCTGTTTCAGATGATATATGGATATAACATGTTTGAGTTAAAGATTATTTCACTATCGGTGACCGAAGAGGGGACCAAGGTTTATTTCCGGCTGAACTGGTTAACTCTGGAGCACACCCTGAAGGGAGTAGCTCCATCGCTGATCAAAGACACATCATAATGCCAATTTGCTCATTTCTGCCCAGCTAATTTCATCGTTTCAATACAGACCATATACTCGATTAAAAGAATTCACAATATATGACTTTTCTGTCTTCTGCATGATGTATTATTAGTGATATTACATATTTGTAGCATAAATCTATACAAGCTATATCTGCCCCTGTACTGACACATAGTTTGTGTGACTGGCGCGATTATGTCTTATAGCCACGAAACAAACTTGCCAGGAGTATTTGTTTAATACGAAACCACTCCGCATCCCGAAATAAATCGAAAGACTGTATATTATATGGGTTTTAACAATTATGTTGGAAGTTGTTAATGTATTTGTCAAGTTCATCGAAGACAGAAGAGTGAAAATTACATTCAATATGACTGTAATTTAAGCGCTTTTTATGTTTATCTCTCATTTAAAAGCTGAACATCAATCGTAGTCTTTGTACAGATGGTTAAATGTTGATTTTAGAGAGCAAAGAGATTATGTTTAGATATAATCTCAAAATATCTTCTCGAGGCTGCAAAAGCTACAAAAAGATGGGGTAGGGTGAAAATAATTGACCGGATATCCAACAATATGGCGGATAACCAGCAAGTTTTGCATATCGGTAGAGTCGGAAGGACTCGCAGATTAAGAAAAATGAGGAAAACGAAATTTAGAAAAATTACTCCAAACTTTAAGGGTGCGCACCATAGTTTCATAGGAATGGCCCCTATCTAATTTCATAATAAGGAAGACCGACCGTTTTTGACCAAATGATAATTTATCATTTTTGTTTATAGTTGCTGGTATCTATTGCAGCATCCTCTTGGGCATTATCAGTCTTTCAAAAGAACCTATACGAATCGATGGCTGGGTTCACTTACAGGCCGACTGGGGTCAATGAGTAACGTGCCAATGGCCTCAGTTATGCCCCTTTGGTGAGCGTGAAAATCATGGCTAATTTACGGCAGGAAAATTGTACAAAAACTGGTAGGTCAATTTCTTTGATAGGCATTTCGAAGTCGGCGTATATAACACAAGGCTATTCTATGGATATTCTTATTCCTTAACGGTCGGTTGGTGTGCAGTGGTTGAACTGTACTTCAGTGCATTTAAATGAAAATTTGTACTTTTATTTCATACATGGATTCAGCAATAAAGAAGTTGTTATCCATAGAATAGCCTTCTGTTGGTAGGTCAATGTTTTTCGATTTTTTTTTCACCTTTTTAAATTGGCCGCTCGACGTAGAAGAGGAGACAGTGTATTTCATTGAAATCGGGACTACAGATTTCACCGGAGAATGGGCCGAGTATGACAAAAATTCCTGCTCTTTAAGGGTTTTTCACAAAAATTGAAGCCATTTCAAAGGAGATTGCAAGAGATTCAAAAGTTTGCTACATAAATGGCATGCCACCCAAAGTATGTCAAGATATAGCGTATTTTCGGTTGTATCGTCCAGTGAACATAATCGAAACATCCCAAGGTCGGGAAACTCAACTACTTAGATAAAGCACTGGACATTATTAATTTACCTCGAATCCTGGATGATCCAGAGGTACGCAATACTGTACCAAACTATTTTAACTTCACAGAACCTCCTTGCATTTCATATAAGTATACTAAATCTATAGCCACCAAAATATTCAATTACTCCAATGCTATCAAGGAGTTTGACTGGAACTTATACACGTCGGGGGGCTATAGTTGTGATTGTGAATCGTCGAACTTTATCTATACACCATGCAAACATGTTGTGACTGATGACCTTGATGTGGTGAGTGATAAGGACCTAAGATTACTCCTGATGAAGGGATCTAAATATAAAAAGCCGAGAAATATAAATCTGAAGGCCGACCAGAAGATAGTCCTGTCTGCTTTGGAACAGTACGTTATTGATTGGTCTAAGCGAGAAAAAGTTGAACCTACAGTACTCGATGATTGGCTGGACCTCACCAAGAGCAAGGTCGTTGAAACAATTCGCCATATTGACAGAAGTACCCTTCCCCAAGCAAAACAAGTACTGAGAAGCCCCAATTCGCAAGAAGTTCTAGCAAATCTCCAGAGTAAATTCGTCATAGTCCCAGCAGAGTGTAGACATATCGTCATCAAATACGTCTACTTACTCTCAAACTGCTTTAACTCTGGACGATTTATTTAACATTCACAAAACGTTTCTCAAGGAAAGAGGTATTTGTCTTCCAACCAAACATAACGATATACCAAAAGTATACTGGACTCCCAAAATGCATAAATCACCATACAAAGCTAGATTCATAGCTGGTGCTAGAAGCTGCACCACCAAGCTTCTTTCAACTCTGTTGACGAGGGCCCTTCAAGAGGTAAAAGCATTTTGGGAAAGGTATTGCGCCACTATTTCTAAAAACTCTGGCGTTGAATGTATGTGGATATTGAAAAACTCAAAATGTCTTACGGAAGAACTTGATGCTAAAGGTCACATACCGTATAGACATGTATCCACATGGGATTTCTCGACTCTCTATACCACAATCTCTCATCAGGACCTTATTGACCTTCTAATTTCATTAATAGTATCTGTGTTCAAAAAAACTGATCGTGTATATATTAATGTCGGAAGCCATAAAGCATTCTTTAGCTCTACTACATACGAGAGATATCATTCATGGTTTCTTTGTTCATAGAGTTGCTTGAATTTCTCATTAAAAATATCTGTGAAATTTGGCAACACAATATATCAACATCATATAGGTATTCCAATGGGTACTAATTGTGCACCCCTATTGGCTGACCTATATCTGTTCTCTTATGAATATGACTATATGCAGGCGCTTTCAAAAACCGATCCATTCAAAGCCCGTTCCTTCTCATTCACCAAACGCTATATAGACGATCTTCTCGCTGTGGATAATCGCTATATAAATGACGCAGTGAAGGATATATATCCACCTTCACTGAATTTGAAGGAAACTACAGATAACCCTACAGGCACATCGTATTTAGACCTATATCTCTATAAAAATGAAGCGAGCCTTCTCTCTCGTCGACTGTATGATAAAAAGAGATGATTACAATTTCGACATCGTAAACTATCCCTTTCTGGACAGAAATATTCCAGTGGGACCTGCATATGGCGTATACATATCACGCCTAGTAGCATTTGATAGATCCTGTGTTAAATGTGACGATTTTAATCAACGTCACAAAACATTGTTGCAAAAACAGGGCTACACCACCAAGCGCCTCCGCTCAAAATTTCTCAAATTTGGCGATAAATATCGCATGCTGATAGCAAAACACGAGCGTAACGTGCAAGATCTATGGCGTTACGTTTCGTAACTTGTGTCTAATTCCGCTTAACCCGGGGCTAGGGGTCTTATGAACCCATGTACTTCAAGATCCTCATGGTACTCATATGAACAGTCACAATCAAAGCGTGACTGAGATACGTCATTCTTTAGATGACGACTTTACAACGAATATTATGGATTACGAATACTGATCAGCGATACGGATTTGATATTTTTGGAACATCATGATGTCTTGCCGGCATCATTGAAAACTGTTGACCGCTTCTCTCTTGCAGAAAACAAGCCTATGTTTATGTATACTATGATTGTCTTTTTGAGTTTGGTGCTAATACTGTTATATGGAATATGGAATAGGTCTTTGGATTATGGACGCGGATATTCTCTAACGGACGACGGCTGAATTATGAATGACGGATCAGACGCTTGTAATTTGCACTGGAGTAATGGTGAAAGCATTCTCTTGCAGATGATATATAGATATAACATGTTTGCGTTAAAGATTATTTGACTATTGGTGACCAAAGAGGGAACCCCATTTTTTTTATTTGCGGCTGAACTGGAGCGCACCCCACGTCTAGGCATCGGGCATTAGCTATGCCGCAAAAGTCGGAAAATATGTATCATTGTCCCTTTCTAAATACTGAACATCCAAACCAATTTGAAGATGTTATTCTCTCGGAGTTAAATAGGCATTTGCAAACAAAAGGCATGGCCTGTAAAACTCCGTGAATAAAAAAAATACAGCATTGTCAATGTAAGGAAATGGTTTGCTGCCTGACCTCAGTGTAACGTCACATGGTCAATAACGTCTTTTCTCGCATTTTGCGGTTAGAAATTTCCGTTTCGGGACTAACCTATTTGTTTTCCTTGCCGGTAGCAGTGGAAGAATTAGTCTTTGAAAATTTCTCGCGGGTTCTTCGTCCAAATAAATAACTGTAAACAATTTCATTTCCTGGAACTGGAATCGTCCCTTACATGTAAAGTAGTATGTCATCTAGCTCTGAAATTGTACAATACAAGCGTCTAGTCCGTCATTCAATATTCAGTCGTCGTCCGTTAAAGAATTTGCTCGTCCATTAAAAAAAAGTCGCCATATGCAGCACTCAATCAAGTGTTGTCTCAACACAACAACGCAGTACCTTGCATTAGATATTTAGTAACATTTTCGATATGAACATAAATTATGGGTGACAGTCTCAAGGTTTGGTGCGCGGCCCTGAAACTCCTCTGATCACACTGAATAGTGACATGACTGGATAACTGTATATTAAATAGAAAGTAAGTGCCCCAGCTATAAATTGATGTTTCAAGAAGGCTTGGGGATTCTCGATTCTTTATGCTACTATTCGACATCAGGACCTTATTGGCCCCTTCACAAATACGATAAGTTTTATTATAATCTGGGCGAATAATTATCATAACATGCCATTTGAACAACAAGTGTTGAAAGATTGGACGTCTTGGTCCCGGGGTATTAGATATATGCACTGGACATGCATAATCGTATGGATAGGACACTGTTCCTCACAAACAGTTGATCCAAGGGCGCATTGTCCAGTGTCTTTCTATTAAGGCTTGGCATTATGAGCATTATGAAAAATATCGCCATCAAAATGAAATAACAGGAATATCAGAAAAGGTGGACTCAAGATGCATGGAATTTGGGAACTGCTGAAATTGGATAAATTTGCAGTAGATTTTCAGTTTCATTCTGCTCGTGAAGATAAGTGGCAACTGATAATCTCAGAATCTGAAACATCAACAAGAAAGCCCTCTGAGCTGCCTTTCTTAGTCAATTTGACTTGCCAAAATGGCCTAGTTCCCCCATTGCAGCAGGATGTTGATTGTTGACCAACAGTGATTCATAAAGAGGCCCTTTTCCAGATGTCATAAAGAAGAAGAAATGATATACATGTAGCAGAAGCGATATGGATGAAAAAATGCTGCTTCATTCAGATATACATTTCTAGGCAAGGAGTTTACCCTTGCATAATGTGAGGTTGTACATGGCTCAGACATATCCCTATGCGAAAAATGATCTCATCGACATCTGAAAAAAAATCGCTATCGATTTCGGTATAAAATTTCATTCCAAGAAGTTTGTGGTGATTATAACACTGACGATAAGAGTTCATCTCAGGATATGCTTAGGACACTGTTCTCATGTTTATTGCGCCTGTGGAGAATGCAGTTCCTTTATGGTTTCATGCATCCACACATGGACGGATCTGATATTTCTGGCTGTTCTAGCGCGACGTGTTGTGTATATTTCAACTATTTTCCGGGAATATGCAGACGTACCTACGTTATACTCGTCCACCAGAGAAACTGTATAATAACCTGAAAAGTCTGTTAGCCGTAAATAAATGCATATTGCCGGCAGCATTAGACCCTACTCACTGACATCTAAATAAAAACACAAAATATATTAGTTTCCGGTGGGAACCATTCAAGCACAAATTTGATGATGTAAAGCGAAATTGAATGAAAAATTCTCTCCAGAGTTGCAGACTGAATCATTGCAAACTTAGTATAGCGCCTCCATTCAATACCACATGGGAAACTACTTTATTTTTAAAACTGTATATCAGCTACTACTATCTGTAAGCAATGGGGAATTTGTAAATTTAATCGTAGGGTATACGAAATTGTCAATCAATTTCTTGCCTCTTTTCCTCTGTTTACGAAGAAAATATCAAATCGACCAGGGATTGTTTAACGCCATAGCTGTATCTTGAAGTACCTTGTGTCATTCCAATATACATGTAGCTCAGTTTATATCAAATATACAAGCGTCTAGTCCGTCATTCAACAATCATCCGTCGTCCATTAACGAATTTCCGTGTCCATAATGCGAAGACCTAATTCATATAACGGCATCAGTACCGAATTAAAAACAATCTCATTATACATAAACATAGGCTAGTTTAATGCAAGAGAGAAGCGGGCAACAGTTTTCAATGATGTCGGCAAGACAATCGAATCCGTATCGCTGATCAAGTCATAAACAATCGTTGGTTATACCAAAAGAAAGTATCTTGCACGCTACGCTCGTATTTTGATATCAGCATTGCGTGGAGGTACTTGGTGGTATAGCCCTGTTTTATAAGTTTCAGCAATAATGTTTTGTGACGTTGATTAAATTTATCACATTTTATACAGGATCAACAAATGCTTGTAGGTGAGATATGTATACGCCATATGCAAGTCCCACTGGAATATTACTGTCCAGAATGGGATAGTTTACGATGTCGAAATTGTAATCATCTCTTTCGTCGTAAAGTCGACTAGGAAGAAGGCCCGCTTCACTTTTATAGAGATAGAGGTCTAAATATGATGTACCATTAAGGCTATCTATAGTTTCCTTCAAATAATATATCCTTCACTGTGTCATTTATATGACGATTATTCACAAAGATAAGATCGTCTGTATAGCGTTTGGTGAATAAGAAGGAATGGGCTCTGAAATGATCGACTTTTGATCGGCACGCGTCTGCATATAGTCGTTTTCATAATAAACAGATATATAGATGAGCCAAAGTGGTGCACAATTAGTACCCGATGCAATACCTATATGCTGTTGTCTAATTTCACAGAGATATTATTAACGAGAAATTTAAGCCATGCTATAAACAGAGAATCATTCCATGAATGATATCCCTTGTATGTAGTAAAGCTGAAGAATGCTTCACGACAGTTTTCTTAACCCTATCTGGCCTGGGCTTTTTGGGACCTGTTGCGACCTGGGGGGACCGAAATGGGCCCCCTTAATTATTTTTCTTACCCCTTGAGCTAGGGGGCTGAAACTTACCACACTACACCCTTGGGTCAAGCTCTACCAGAAAATGTTTTAAAAAAATCCAAGATGGCTGCTTTGATGACGTCACAGTGACGTCATTTTCAAAAACGGCATTTTTGGGTCGATTTTTCGAATTTTTTATTTAAGCAATTTCTTCACAAAAACTGCATGATAAATTAGTAAATATTAATGTCATGTGAAATAAAATAGTTTTTGCTCGCTTTTCATCGCGGAAAAGCAGAAATTTTGAAGAAATATGACAAAAACCTCACTTTTCTGGGACCCCACGTGGCCGCCATCTTGAATTTTTCCTTGATCCTCTGCTCGGGGGGTTATGCCAATAGGCTTAAAATAACCCCATTATGATAAACTATAAAATCACGGAGTTTTAGCTCTCCATTTTTTGCCGTTCCGGAGATAGCGCAGAAAGTTTGGTAGGGGGGGCATTTCGCCCCCCCCCCCCCTCAGGCCAGGTAGGGTTAAACACCGATACTACTAATGAGATGAGACGGTCAGTAATGTCTTGTTGAGCGATACAAGATACAAGATTTATTTAAACTCAGAATTACAATATAAGGCAACGCTAGCTCATAAGAGCTAATGTATCTGAGCATTATAATAGAAACAACAAATAACAATAATAATCACTTGAAATGACCCATTGCATTTATACATAATATGATCACAGTTAGAACAGATAGACATAAAATTGGAATGCCTAAGATTTGCAGAAGTTACAACTGAACGTAAAACCATTCCCTGATTTAATTAAAATGCCCCATTGTATGTATTGATAATATGATCACAGTTAAAACAGATAGACATAAAATTGGAATGCCTAAGATTTGCAGAAGTTACAGCTGCACGTAAAACCATTCCATGGTTTAATTAGTCTCCGAAAGACTCTAATATCCACTGTCGTCCTCAGATTTTCTGGCAATTCGTTCCAGACTTTGGATCCGAAATCAGTAAAAGAATGGAGGCCAGCATTTACTGTTCGACTATGCTGTCTAAACAGCTTTTTTGCTATTTCGTAAATTATAATGACTTGGGCGTATGCTAATCATATCATTGATGTACTGAGGATTTAGTTTATTCACACATTTAAAAACTTCAGTGGGAAGATTTCGAAGTCTGGATAGCTCCAAACTAGGTAAATTGGCTTTTAAAAGAAGATCATCGTAAGAAGAAGTAAAATACTGGAAAACAAATTTCAGGGCTCTAAATTGAACTTTTTCTAATTTCTTCGTATTTGTGGTTCCACAAAAGTGCCACACAGCTGGGCAATATCTAAAATTTGACAGATTTATATATTAACAATCTGGTGGCTTGGTCCATGACGTAGTATAGAGAGTCGCCGCAATCCCACGAGGATACTTATATGTGCGGTATGTGTCCTCTCGCATGAAGTTCTTCCGTAAGACAGTTTAAATTTTTCAATATCCATGTACATTCAACGCCAGAGTTTTTAGAAATAGTGACACAATATCTTTCTCAATATGATTTTACCTCCCGAAGGACTTTCGTCAACATGGTTGAAAGAAGCAATGTGGTGCAGCTTCTAGAACCAGCTATTCACATCTGGGTCGTATTTCATGGTCACGGCCCAATCGTTCTGTTCTTGTGTTTCAATCAAACTGTACATACAATAACATAATCGAACATGACCAATTCCCAAGCACAATTTAACATGTTATTACGGCGAAAAATGTGATGGGCATGCAAACATATCTGTGGTTCTTTACTACTATTCAAGTTTCAGGAAATTTCCCTGATTGCAAAATCAGAATGAAAGCATTTATCCTGGAGATAGAGAACCACAAATGTTTGTTGGCTTGTCACATCTAGGCAATGTATTTATATACTGGAGTTGATGTATCCTGCATTCTGTTGGATTTTGCCCAGTGCACAGCAGGATATTCAGCATGCCCAACGAAGAGAAACCGGTTTCAAAAACAATCTTGTCTGCTTTACATTCACTGCAATGCCATTGAACTGAACTGACAAGAGATACTCTCGATAAATAATATGAATGTATGAACTTTACTTATCATTGCGTCTACAGGTAACAAACCACCAAAAAACGGCCTTACTTAATATGTTGTAAATCGGCTGAGCACATCTCGAGAAGTCGATTAATCATTTGTCGATATTGTCTCAAATCGTCCAGGATAGGTAAAAGAGAGAGAGAATAACCAAAATCAGACCCATAGTGTTTGGGACCACCCGGCTTTGATATCAATGTGGTTCATGTCAAAATCATGCCGTGAGATTCTGTAACATTTCCCAAACGGCTTGATTGAATTACCCGGTTGGCCTAACAAAGATTGGTGATCTTCGAATAACAAAGATTGTGACAGCATGATACGTCTCTTTGTTGGTAACTGCATAGGATTGATTTCCTTCGAATAATTTCAGAATTTCTAAATAAACGTAGAATTGTTAATAGAAGGAAGTCTACGACTTGTATCTGTAAAGCTAAAAAATGATCACCAAGATAATAAAAAGCCAGTGAGCTTTCTCCATTGGTAACAAGCATTACGATGTCGTTCATTACTGTTGTACGGGACTAAATTTAGAGGATCAAATCATTGTTTGCTCGGGAAATTACATCAAGCCTCCCCCGAATAAGTCAGAACCTTTACTCCACAGATGAATCTTTATATCCCAGTTATCAGAGACAACCGATAAATTGTAAATGTTTCTGGAGCAACAATGAATCACCGGATATCTTCCTGTTATTAAGCACTTGACTAACAGTTTAAATCTTCAAAGATAAATACAGGATTTGTATTGGTCTATGGAGTAAATTTGGAAGAAAATGCAGCGAATCATAGTTTTTGTTAAGGTATATTGAGGCCAATAATCAAATTATTCAATAATCCAAAATCCGGCTAACAACACTTCATTACCGATACGAGTATTCGTTGGATCTTCTTTCTTGAACAGCACTGTGATACATAGCGATTCAAACATGTTTTATCAAATTGTTGGCATGACGATCATTGGTGCCATACATGCACTGTCTTTCTAGCCAAATACCATCATGCCTTAAGAGAGCTCTTACCATCGCAATTGTCCTTGCAATATAAAGGGCCGACTATTTAGATATCATGACTTTAACCGTATAGGGGGGTTCAGGAGACGATCGCTATTGAAAGAAGTTGACCTATTTCCAAAAGTCATTGAAATTATATGTGAATAAAATTCAGCTAGATTCATATTCTTTGGCTGTCTCATTTGAGCCTCTAGATCAAATTCATTCCAGATTGAGCCGTCACAATACCAGGTGAAGGACCGCCATGGCGAACCCTAATATCGCATTGCGATAGCCGTTGCGTTGTTGATGATTTCTATACACCCCCTTTCCTCCCATGTGTATTCCTTAAATTAATTTGTTGCGTTTTGTTGTGAAATAAACTTTCAGCAAATATCAGGATAACAAAACTACTGATCTCAGTCATTTCGTTCGGCTTAATTATTTTATGTGATTATGTGTGTGATGGATGATATTATTCTCTATAAGATCTGCGGTAAAAGTCTAATCTTGCTGAACACTTGCCTAAGATTCGCTAGCAGTCATACATATTACATTTTATTTAATATTTATTTACTTGAAAATTTACACTCAAATGATGAATCAAGTATTATGCTCGGAATTTGTTCTTGACTTTAATACGCAAGAAGTTTGGATATAGAATTGTCATAGACTTCGCATAATCGTAGAGAACTGTTGATTATCTCAGTTGAGAATTTGTAACTGGGTTGTGTACCAAGCAACTCTTGTGAATAAATCTTGTCCTGCGTCAGTATGTCTGATGAGGAATATCACACTAAATGACATAAAACAACCGACTGAGGAACGGACAGAGCAAATCCATTCAGGGCAAAATGATTTATGTGACATCTGACAATTCCGTGGCAATCAACAGGGAAGTACATGTACATGCCTGGTATTCATTAGCGCAAATAATGCTTTAATCATTTATTTATTTATTTATTTAAATTCGCCACCAAACAGGCACAGTGTGCCCACTCGAGTGGGTCGATAACAATATAAAACAATGGATAAGTTAATACATGATAATAAGTATGGTTAAATAAGTATATAGTTAATAAATGAATGTCTATTGAAAAATTAAACCTTGTGTACAAATATACAACTATATTGAAATTCTGTTTCAGATGAATATGTACAAGAAAATAATTGTATGCCGATGGCTTGGAAACAAATAGGTAAAATTTTAGTATACGTCGAAATAAAATATGTACAATATTGAAGCATTATAAAATGAATTGATAGATGTCTGATTATAATTCAGTTAGTGGAATTGGTAAAAATTGCTTTCCTGAGCCCCGTTTTAAAAGAATTTATGTTGTGAATAAAAATGTCAATATGAGGTCTCGCGATAACAAGTTCATTAAAATATTCCTGCATTCGAATAAAAGGACTAAATTTTCTAACATTAACTCTAGAACGTGGAGGCTTAAAAGTTGGCATTAATCTAAGAGTCCGTTTCGGTGCGTTGAAACAAATTGCTGAAGTAATATCGGAAGAGTTGTGTAGACTATGCACGGACTTGTAAAGAAACAGTATATCTAAGTACTTCCTTCTGGCTAAAGAGTAGGAAGACGAAAAGACTGACACAGCTGTTTGTAGGAATCTCTAGAGTAAGAACAATGTGTCTTAAAACAAAGAAATTTTGTAAATTTCCTCTGCACCCTTTCAAATTTTTCCGTCAGAGTGATGTGCCAAGGATTCCAGACTACTGAACAGTATTCTAGGCTACTCCTGATAAAAGAAACATAAAGTGATTTCATACATGTTACAGACTTAAAAGATTTACATGTACGTTTTAAAAAACCAAGCATACGCATGGCCTTGTTACAGATGTTTGAAACATGTGGTTTAAAACAGAGATTCGAAGTGATTAAAATACCCAAATCTTTGATCTGACTAACTCTTTCTAAAAGACGAGTGCCTAAGAAGTAATTATGAATGATATAATTCCTCTTGTTGGTGAATGAAATTACAAAGCATTTTATAACGTTGAGATGTAATTCCCATAATTCACACCACTTAATTATGTTGTCGATATCTTGTTGTAGTAAATGGCAATCGTTCACACAAGTGATTTCCCGGCCAAACTTGCTGTCATCGGCATACAGATAACAGCTAGAGTTAGTTAAGGTAGACGGAAGGTCGTTGATAAATACAACAAACATTAACGGTCCTAAAAGAGAACCCTGAGGAACTCCAGATAAAACATCAATCCAAATTCCATAGGCCTTCAGCTTACATATCAAACGCTGATGGACAACACTATCGAACGCCTTCGTAAAGTCTGTATATACAACATCTACTTGGCTACATTTATCAATACAGCTGCTGATCCAATCAGTAAAAAGTGTCAAGTTTGTCGCTGTACTTCTTTTCGCTACAAAACCATGTTGTTCAGAACAAATATATGTGGATAAAAACGGATAGATTTTGTTATAAACAACTTTTTCAAATACTTTGCTGAAAACAGGTAAAAGCGAAACAGGTCTAAAATTCTTTACGTTATTCTTGTCCCCAGATTTAAAAATTGAGATAACATTGGCTTTCTTAAAAACACTTGGGTACATTCCTGATCTGAGGGACTGATTGAAAAGAATAAAAACTGGACGACAAAGTTCCTTTGCACACTCCTTTAAAACAATATTGGGGATGACAGTAGACAGTAGACAGTATATTGTCAAATGATAAGTTAATATCCGATAAAATATCGTCCGTAAAGGGGTCTATTTCAGGAGGTGTAGCGTTAGAAGAAGTAAAAACGGACTGAAAAAAATGTTGAACATATTAGCAATGTCTAATGGATTGTCAGCTTCGGTAATGTCGTCGGTAACGCATGACGGCACACTTCCCTCTTTACGTTTACTCTTCACAAAAGACCAGAAACGCTTTGGATTGTTATTGATTGAATGCTCTGCATTGTCACAGTATTCGGCATATTTAGTCTTTTGTAGTTTCTTCAGCTCCGTGCGTTGTTCTGAAAACCGAGCGTATGCCTCACACTGTTTGTGGCTTCTTTCCTTTTCTTTCACTAGAGCGATAAGTTCGTGGTCATACCAATCAGGGAAAGATCGTTTCTTCAATTTAATGACGGGCACACACTCCCTGATAGCACATTCTAACACGTCATAGAAATAAGGAAAAGCCTTGTCAATACATGCGAAGGAGTCTATTATGTCCCACGATAAGCAGCCCAGCAGGCGCCTCATGTGAAAAAAGTCGGTTTTTCTAAAATTGAACACGGTCCGATCACTCTTTAATCCTTTTGTTTTACCAGCCCGGACACATAGACTGCCTTCAATGGCTTTGTGATCTGATGTAACCACTTGGTCACCATATTCAATGTTCATTTCTTCTACAGTACTGAGGACCAAATCAAGTACATTGTTATTTCGAGTTGGTAAATACTGGAATTGCTTTAGGTCAAATAACGAAAACACACTGGTGAGCGTATCTGCTTTCTGTCCTTCTAAATGAACAATTTCTGCTTCTTTCGGGCTTTCTTTTCCCGACCAGGTGATGTCATCAGAAAGATTAAAATCTCCAAGAATTAAAATATTGTCGTTGTCCCCAATTTTATTTACAACCAGGTCTAGAGATCTTTCAAATTCACTGATATGTTCGGGGGTACAATCTGGCGGAAGGTAAACGGAAGAAACGAATCAATACGAACACCCGAATTTATCGGTAATATATCACTCACGCACCTGGTTGATTTATCTGGATTTCCAAACGTTTAACACGAAATCAAAATTGATCAGCATAACTGTCCCTGCTATATATAACCCTTTCTAAATCGATCAATATAATTATTCATCAATCGAAGTCGTCGAGAATACTATCCTATTATAGATAATACAGAGAAAGGCATGCGATAAAAAATATATATATATAAACGCAGGCAAACAAAAGCAATCGGAGAAACAGTCAGCATTTCCAATGCTGTTCCCATCGCAAATCCCGATCACTGACCAGTGCGAAAACGAAAGTGCGATAGGCGTAATTTACAACAACAACGACCACGTGCGTGATCAGTTTGGTTCCCGACTTCTTCAAACGTCCCAAAACTATTCTGTTTGATAAAAGCTAACTGAAACTACCTTCCAAAGGAAATTTCAAATACCCTATAGCCATACTTGGATTCGTCGGGCTCAGGCGGGGGGGGGGGCAGAAACTATAAGCGAAGCTTTAGGCTGGTTGGTTAAAAAAAAATCCTGTTTAGCATCATTTTCTTAATAAATTTGGGTAGGGAGGGAGGATTTTTAGTGGCCTGTGTGGATAAAATTATCAGTAAACCTTGCCTTAATAGTTGGGTTTCTGTTCTGAATAAAGTAGCTTGCATCCATCGTCCTTCTGCTCTGTTGTTTGCCTTTATAATTGAAGATTCAAAACGTTGGTTGGCGACAATTACGATAATAGACTTTTTAATGGAAAGCTGAATTGTCAAGTGTTAAACAAACCAGTCGTCTACTATATAAAATATAGTTCTGGGCGCTTAGAAGCAAAAATGTAAAAAAAAAAAACGAACAAAACACTGCTTACATGTACAATATCGCATTTAGTGAGGCAGCTCATTAAGCTGTTGATCACACTGCTCTGCCACATGTACACACACTCGTGATATAAGTGATAATTTTTTTCAGAATATTACAGAGCTGAGGGGTTCTAGCACGTCTGGTGCCTCATGTTTATACAGGGCTTTGAACAACCATCACCCATACTCCCATTATATTCGAAGATCTGTGACGTCATTGTTTTCTCTTGCTGGCCTTTTTTTATGTCGGAGGTGGAAAATGACGCTGCATTGTACGACCATGACGTCACAACGTTGTTCGAGTACTGAGCCATCTAAAGAAGTAGTCCATAGTTTCGGATTATTCTGAATTTTGAAAATTTTAACACAGCAGAGCGCCCGGGTCTGACCACATGATAATTATCCTTCCTTTTTAGGTAACCAGTATTTAGAGTACTAAGCTTCTGGGTACTACCATTCCTTCAAAATGACTTGCGGATGGGTGGACCGGTTGAGCTATATGGAGGGTCGGGCCGCGAAGTAAATCTTCGTCAGCCTCATTTTCGCACGTTTTTCAGGTTTTTGAAAATAGGGTTATGTCACATATGGAATATGTGACAAAAATCCGCACGGTCGACCCCATATTCTGAATATCTTTTTTATCTCGCCTCCTAACGGAAACAGTGGTGAGAAATCTTATGGAAATCGATTGTCAAGATTTTTCAAGGAAATGAACGAAATTGGCCTATTTTGGGTCATTTCAATAGATTTTCCAGAAAATATGGAGCACATACCGGGGAAAGTAAATTGGTCCCAGGTTAAATTTGCATAAATTGCTTATATGTTGAACTAATGGTATGAACATTCCCATCAAGAAAATGAAAACTTTTATAGGGGTTTTCTGGAAAGTTTGGCAACTCCGGAAGACGGGAGGACTATACCAAGGGTGTATTTCCAGCATCGAGGAGTCAACTGTGGAATGAACCCTATATGCAATGTCTTATATACAGCAAAAAATACAACGACGTATGATACGCTCTGCTGACTTGTAATCAGCCATTTGCCTTGTCGGTTTCGCTCAAATTGCTCAATTTTATACCATTTTAATGCACGCGTTCAGATCTTTCGAATGTCGGGCAGAATATTTGGAAATTTTCACGCGTAACATAGAACAACTACTCCGATTACATATGCTGCCAAGCAGGACTATACAGATTCACCTCCCATTGGACTGGGCGGCTATGGCATATAAAATGCATCATCGCCGTCACCAACACAAAATCAATTACTCAATATGATATTTTCCAAGGTAAAACTCGTCGACAATATTAAATACTGTGAATATGTGACTATTATTTGTGTCTGAGCAATTCTTTTTAAAGATTCTGTGAGAATTTTTTATATTAACCAGATTGAAGAAAGTACAAATTTATCATCAATTTGACTATAATTTCAATTATTTTTACATATTCCGTGCCTATCTGATATGATTTAGAAGCGAGGAAGTGAGATTATAATTCGGACAATTGCTGCGAAGCCATTGTCATGGTTATTACGCTAATATTTGACGCTTTATCTCGAAATGTCAATTTCATGTCGGATGGAAAACCCACCAAAACAAAGATGGGATAGGGGAAAGGATATCCAACGGAAAGGCCTTTATCTGGCAAGTGTGCTATACTAGTGTACTTGTATACTCTCGCAGACAATTATGCGCCAGCAACACCTTTTCCATAAAATACACCTTAATCATATAGAAAGTTGTCCATAGTTACGGATTATTGGTCCCCCTTGAAAATTTTAATACAGCAGAGCGCCAGAGTCTGAAGTACTGAGCTTGTGAGCACTACCATTCCTTCAAATTACATGTGGATGGGTGACACTCTTGAACTATATGGTGGGTCAACCCCGGTTCCGCACGTTTTTCAGGTGTTTAAAAATAAGGTTATGTTACATATGGAATATGTGACAAAAATCCGCATGGTCGACCCCATATTTTGAATGGCTTTTTTATCTCGCCTGGAGATGAGGAACACTGATGAGAAATCTTATGGAAATCGATTGTGAAGATTTTTCCAGGAAATGAACGAAATATGGCCTATTTTGGGTCATTTCAATAGATTTTCCAGAAAATATGAAGTATATACCGGGGAAGAAAATTGCATAACTGGCTTGTATGTTGAATTAATGGTATGAGCATTTCCATCAAGAAAATATATACTTTTATAGGGTAAACTGAAAACTGTTGACCGCTTCTCTCTTGCAGGAAACAAGCCTATGTTTATGTATACTATGATTGTTTTGTTTTTTTTAATTTGGTGCTAATACTGTTATATGGAATATGGAATAGGTCTTTGGATTATGGACGCGGATATTCTCTAATGGACGACGGCTGGATTATGAATGACGGACTAGACGCTTGTAATTCTGGAGGTTTTGGCAATTCCGAAAGACGGGAGGGCTATACAAGGGTCTATTTCCAGCATCGAGGGTTCAACTGTGGACTGCACCCTTAAGGTGGTTCAAGACTCAAACAACGTTGTGACGTCATGGTCGTACAGCCTAACATTATTTTCAAACGCCCACACAAAAGGGGCCAGCGAGGGGAAAAGATTGACGTCAGAGATCTTTGAAGATAATGGAGGTATGGATGTTCAAAGCCCTGTACAATAGAAATAGATCGAAGGCACCATGTTTTTATTTTATAAATTAAGCGACTCACTACTAAAAAGGTTATAATAGGTAACCGGGCAAACTTTTCTCCTAAAATTGATTTTGTATTCATAGCACGTTATTCTTACAGTTAGAAAGCTTTACTATATTTGGAATTTGCATATAACTGACATATTCACGATCACGATGCTGTTATAGTGGTGAAGCTACCATGCCTTTTTACGTAGGAAAACGAAAGGTTACAACATTCTGGTTTTCGTGCGGCTTTACATGAGCAAAATGAATTTAGGTTGATTTTTTCCGAAACCGATGGTAGCGTTTGGACGCTTATACAGAAAAATCAAGATCGAAGACCCTAATGTTTTTCAACGTTATTTTGCTCGGCAACACCTCAGGTATCAACATTTAAAATATAATGGTAGGTCTCAGGCAAACGTTTCTGAACCACCTTATCTGCACTCCTGGACTGGCATATTTCCGGGGGATTGCTCGTGGTTTGCACCCGGTTTATAAGAACTGGCATGCGCATTTGACAAAGTGTTAAGTTAGCAGGGTCGTGTAGTCGCGTCATCTAAGGCAACCACATTAACACGTCAAGGTTTTTGATATGCCTCTGATGGAATCAGACTGTGACGTCATATGTCGTGACGTCATAACTCCGTCCTATGTCCCCACCTTCAATGTCATCGTTTATTTGTTGTATGCATATTTAGGAAAATTATGTTGGCAGCCATAGTCCCCGAGGTTCACCTGCTGTGCATAGACATTTATATGTTAACCAACTGAAGACTCGTACAGGATGGTGATTTGAATAAGCATACGTACAGGCCACTAACAATTTCCTTTTTACGAACATCATCTGACGCTCACAAAATCAGTTTCCAGGGCCGAGTGGATACTTCAGTCTCCACATGAACATCTGCAATAAAAGCGCGACTGAGATACTAAGGCTACGTCCGAGAATCCATCGTATTTTCGGGTCTGAATTTCAGCTGCTCATCAGAGCATTCCTATGGTAGCTTTTTAGTCGCCAGACGTCAATTTTTCTCACCTCTTGCATATCGCTGCAATCCATATTTAGGTTTCGAAGGTTGTTATATCTTCGCTCAATCTTCCATTCAAGTATATAATTCCGCTCAAATCGATATTAGTGGCCGTATGACCACGGGATTGAAGGTGTCCTCATGTATATCTATAGTGAGAGTTTGACTGACCTACAGAAACACCATAAAGCAAATGGTAATTCTATATTTCATACTTCACCAAATTTGGTTCATCAGATATAGGCACTGCTTATTTGAAAGACGCGATGGGATTGAAATAAATCTTTTGCTAACTATTCAAACTCTGTAGCTAACTCGTGGCAACTGCTTAGTGTCATAGTGATCATTGAGCACACTTGAGTTTGAGTGTTATTTCTTGTCGAATAAAGTAGTATTTCACAGGCAATAATGCGAACGGGATCTATCGAGACCGTCTGTATGTGCATGCGCCACCCTTATGAAATGTATGAATGGGCATACCCCGTTTGAGAAAGGGATAATAAATTATCCATCACCGGGCAATGGAACCAATACCTCTTCGACCATGGAGTTGTGTGCTATGTCGGTATAAAAGCAATGCTTCTGCGCTCTCCGGGTGACGCATTGATCTCAAATTAACTATTTGCCTGAGCTATGGTCTCATTTTTTAACGAACCTACTGCATCGGTCGAGCAGAAATAACAATTAGGGTTTGACGAGATGCGGATGCAATGCCACAGGAACAAGACATCCGTGTACGGTTCACCGAGAATGTTACCCAGGATGCTTGTTTCGCAATTGTAACCGTCTAATGGATTTTTTCCTCAAGAGCTGCACCAACGATGGCGCATTTCACAATAATTTCATTTTCGCAAGACACGTAGAAAAGAATTGGAAGGATCATAATGACAGGAAAAACAGCTATTAACCGACAGTGTCAATGGTGGAATACATCGTGGTGTTCCGCCTTATCTTCGCGCTGATTTACGCGTATTGTCAGCCTGTATCCTGTATAACATTACAGGGGCCATTGATCTCGATTCACGTGATATGATGTGTAATTTCCACTGATTGTGTATTAATATATAAATGGCATTTCTGGTTGATTCATCGATGTTCGATCAAATGCATCTTCCTCGCGCCTAACTTTTCTTCAATACTCCGCTAAAATTCAAATTAAATCTGGTTTAGGGATGCAATTTTTGCTTGGATTTATACATCATCACTAGTAGAAGATTGCTAATTAAATTCAAACACTATTTCTGCTAACAGTGGTGGTTATATTCAATTGGCAATGGGCCTGTTTGTCACATAGATTGAATATGGTGTGTTTATTGAAAGAGAAGTAAAACTCGTTACTCCTGTTTATATCAGTAATCTTATTATGTTCGCAATCGGTACAACCATTACATGAAGTAAGTGAATATCAATTTAGCAAAACGATCTATATGGTGATGTTTGCGATATAACATATCATTTTGGATTAAACTATAAATTGTCATAATTAAACATTCTACTAAGGTGGATAACTAGTCTTAAAACATGATCTCATAATAGTAACGGTTGATGTTGCGCTCTCCGCGAATTAAAGCATAATTGTTGGCGATGGGAATAAAATGATACCACCAGAAATATGCGTCAACATTAATCATAGGCGTCAGATCCTACACTGAATTCCACAGTCCTCGTTCACAAGGGAATTTCTGCGTAGATAATCGAAATTTACGTTCAACAGTTAGCACCAATTCCAAGCAAGCCTTAAATGAAAATTTAAAAAAAGTTTATTTCTTGCAAGAGAGGAGCAGTCCCTGGTGGCAGCGATATATCATGATGTTCCTTTCGTAAAATACTTATTCATTATTCCCACAGATTATTTTCACATAAACTAGGAGAACATAACTCCGATAATGGAAGTCATTATGATATAATATTCTATATTTCGGCTGTGGCCAGGCCATCGTCAAGAATATAACGTTAAACGCAATGTATTGTTGATGAGCGCATAATCCCATTTAGTTGAATAGCATTGTTTGACAAGATTCGTCAATGCTTGATTCCCAGTACGTTGTGACTGGTATGCGCTTCATTTATACAGATGGTTCTAAAGATGGTGAGAGAGTAGCATGTGCTACTCTCCTTAGTTCGAAAACTAAAACCTGTCGACTACCAGGTAAAAGTTAGATATTCACTGCAGAAGCAAAAGCTATATTGTCGTCTTTGGAAGGTATTGGGTCCACTAAAAGGAAAAAATATGTCATATTCTCAGATTCACTGTCACGCCTTCAAGGGATTAAAAGTAGCTAAATAACTTAGATTCGATCTACAGATTGGTATTTTTTTTGTTGGTTGCCTAGTCACGTTGGAATCAAAGGTAATGCCGCGGCTGATAAAATGGCTAAGGCATTCCTAGATAATGAGGTTAATCCTGAAGGAATCTCACATAGCCAATATCAGACCCTCTATCTGCACTTACGTGAGAAAGCTGTTTCAATCTATATCTTACTGTGAATAATAACAAACTTCATGAGCTCAAAAAATTGTAGGCTATACTCATCTGAACAGCCAGAACCATTTCGATCAAGCCATGTAGAATCGGCCATACACGATTAACTCACGAGCATTTACTTAAAAAAGAGCCAGTCCCCAGGTTTATTCCATGCCAAGAAGATCTCTGATCGACTGTATAGATTTCAAGATTGTAAGAGATTCTTTTTATCGAGCACCTATTTTAGAAGATTTTTTAGTCGGGTGAAAGAAGACGGTATCTTATGTTATTTGAGAGAACTCGGTTTGTTGTATAAATTTTAATGTGTGTATGATTTGATGTTTTGGATTATTAAGTTATTAACTTGAATACTTCAGAATTTTGTTTGATCGTCGCTATATAGCTGAAATATTGCTGAACGCGACATTAAACCTTAATTCTCTCGTTTCCATTTGTGGGTAGCACCGCTGACATTCAGATACTTGAATCAGTTTTCAGATTTCCGTTTTCATATTCATATTCAGCCTGACGTTGTTCACCGAAATATTAGCGTCAGTAGCCAGAACACACTATTAAGCTCTTCCAAATATATAGGTACAACACATATCACGAATCGTTAGATTCTTGGTATGTGCTTCAGAATAGGTTAATCGGAAGACTATACTGTGAAGTCATGTGGCTCTGTCAGTATGTCGGCACCTCTTCCCACTTCCCTTATATGTGTTGTAATTTTTACCTGTATATGGCGAGATTCTGCTGGTGGACGTTTCGTCCCCTGTACAGACCTTTTGGTCTTTGATATATGTTGGCATTTTTTGATGCTGGCTACAGACTAGTCTTTTGTATTAAATGCGTCATTTTCATCTGACGACGATACAGCTCACCAATCCCCAGTGTACGAGTTGTCACAGCGACACAGCTCACCAATAACCAATATACGAGTTGTCAGAGCATTTTCATCATAGCTCTCTAGATTTGTACTTCAACATCCTCATGGTACTCATATGAACAGTCACAATCAAAGCGTGACTGAGATACATCATTTTTTGGATGACGACTTTACAACGAATATTATGGATTAAGAATACTGATCAGCGATACGGATTTGATAGTTTTTGGAACATCATGATGTCTTGCCAGCATCATTGAAAACTGTTGACCGCTTCTCTGTTGCAGGAAACAAGCCTATCTTCATGTATACTATGATTGTCTTTTTGAATTTGGTGCTAATACTGTTATATGGAATATGGAATAGGTCTTTGGATTATGGACGCGGACATTCTCTAATGGACGACGGCTGAATTATGAATGACGGACCAGACGCTTGTAATTAGAATAGGTTAACCAGAAGACTACTGTGAAGTCATGTGGCTCTGTCAGTATGTCGGCACCGCTTCCCACTTCCCTTATATGCGTTGTAATATATGTATGTATTGTACTATCGCAAACTCTTCGTTAACTTTTGGAAATCTCAACAAATTTCCCCCAGCTATACATGAGCAACATTTAAGTCCGAAAGAAAAATGGCTCTGGTGGGACTAAAACAGCTCTTTACTGAATGTCGAATATTCTAGTCCCATATTCGTGATGTCTTATAATCACAGAAAGATAAATGGTTGTGGCTTCTAAAACAACCATATCTGGTGCAAAAATATGACAAAAAGGGTAATCCACTCACATGCACTTGCCAAGAGATCCTAATTTCAACAACGGGTGTCAAAGTCGATGATGACAAGTGTGAGCTTGTCCCTCACTGGTAAATATTAGATGAAGACTTAATTGGTGTGTTCTCACTCTCTCTTACTTCGTGCAAATTGGATCTGCGTTCTTGAAAAAATAGGTCGATCTTGGTTACGAAACCTTGCGGAAATAATAAAATGGCATTTTGACGTGTAATGAGGAAATGAGGGTCAGGGCTACAATATAATATATTTGTGTTAAAATTTGTATAGATTACACTCATCACTTTCCGAGAATTTTTTTTTTTTTCATTCGCACTTACAGTTACGGAAAGTATACTCTTTTAGTCAAAAAGATTATTATTTCTAGTCGGATACCTTACTTACCCCACAGTGCGTTCCATGAAATCATTATAAGATATATTAGGTAATGCATCATCGTATCCTCTCCGTTGTTAACGCGTTACTTCAGCGATGTCGAGGTTTTGATGAATATTTGTAAGCATATACGTATGCATTTAATAATTAATCTTCCATGATGATATTCAAATTATTTGCATATCCGTAATATGTCCTATACCTCCACGAATACCTCGGCGTAGTTTCTTGCTGTAGGAAATCAGGTCATCCTTTATATTTTAATTCACTTCGTGCTGGTAGTTTCAGAATAAATTCAACAAAGATCTTCTCAGCAGTGCTTATGATCCTCTTAGCGCAATAGCTCTTTAAACCAACGGATAAGACGTATTCCTTTGATAAGCATTCATTCGATCTGTCTATATTTAACCAAATATATGATTAATGGAAGCGAGTTTTCAAAGTACATTAGCAGTAAAATACTAGACTCGTACAAATGGATGTTCAAAAGTATTTTTCCGCTCGCAGTGGCAGTTCCTTCCTATTTCGATCTCATTCAAACATTATGAAAGCATTCCGAAAATCAAATCACAAAGGCATTTTATCCTGAAGACTCATGGCCGCACTGTGAAGCGTAAGTAAATGTCTTTTCTGACTATGGACTGGGCAGAGTTATAATGGACCACGGCTTAATAGTGGATGACGAACTTGGTGGATCCAATGGGCAATGATGTTGTGTGTGTGTGTGTGTGTGTGTGGAATTGTAGTCCAAGGTCCGCTTCCCATACGGATTTCGCGGCCCATCATCTCAATGTTTTATTTCAATTTCACGTTACATTTCTTAGTTCGTTTAAGATGTTTACAAGCGCCGTATTTTAAAATAAAGAAAATAAGAAAATAATAAATAAATATCAAGGATTGAGCGGACGGAGATAGAAATAGAAGAGAAGAATTGTCTATATACAAGTTCGTCGGTTAGATTTTGATTAGGTTATATGGGTAAATATGTGTTCATTATATATCGTAGTCGCGTGATTCCCTGTAACAGTGCTTGGAGTGTGTATCGGTGCACAGGATGGCAGGCTGCATCCTATATTGCTTGAAAGTCAAAGGATCATATTCTGTATTGAACAATCGTCAGTTCAGAGGCATCTCATGCGTGGCGCGTTTAGTCTTGTGTACCAGTAGAGTTGATTTTACCAATTCAGGACGTCTTTCTGGGGTGTTGTCACTCACGGCGCTGTTTAGTCATTGTTGTCGTCATACGTATTCGGTTTCAGGTCTGATCTATCCCGTCTCTGGTCTTTAATGAGTTGTGTCTGTATTACAAAGAATAGAAGAGTTTGTAGTTTCGTGTTTTCTTGTTTTTTTTAGTTATAATTTGGGATATCATTATCCCACAACAGGCGCCCTCGTGATTTATGTCACACATGAAAAATAGCAATAATTAATTAAGTACATGAATAATAAAATAAATAAATTAATAAGTAACTGAATATTATAAATAAAAATATTTATATAATTAAACCCGTTTGTGAATGTTAGGTATAACCTCCAGTCTACTGCCCCTGCTAGTAAACCGGACGGTTACCATTCGTAAATAAGGGTTGGAACATATTAGAAGATTTTAATTTGATCATTGAATTACTTTGTCTATGTTATCGCTGTGGCATTGTGATTGGTTAGTATCCAAACTTGTTCAGTTATTTCTGATCACTGCAGTCGACAGCATCCGAGGACAGTGTGTCTTGATTGACCTGCCGGGGGCATGGGCAAATAACATAATTTCAAGTGTGTGGGTTATGAAATGTCTTCATTTTGTTTTAAATGGTGGAATAATAGCCAGTCGATTTGATGTAAGCTATTAAGGTGGATTATACCTTATTTATGAGAGGAGGTTTGAGATTTAATATGGTAGCCAACGACATAGGGACATTCAATTTTGTAAGCTCCTTTTCCGGAATGTGTGTCTGTGAAAGCCTACCTAAATATCCGACCATTGATTTCGTTAACCAGAATGATATTATATTTTGAGGCATCCAATGTCCCGATTGAAAGGTACATGTAGTTACTGACGAATGATACTGATTGCTCAAGAAATGGGAAACTCACGGCTCTTGCTGAAAATTGGGATAACTTTCCAAGATGTTTAGCAGAACAGACCAAATTCTGGTATTTTTTGTGTGAATCTCTCCCTCTCCTATAACCTAAAAACGACACAACGATTGTCGTTTTGGATTTGATAATTAATACCCTTCTGTGTACACTTGTGTCTCTCGGCCGCCAAGCTCCTCCATATTACAGGAGAATTTTTCAATGCTGGTTTATTTCTATGACTGACATACGTTCAATTAAATCAGATTTTCTTCTGTCATTGACAAGGATTCGTAGAGAGAACACCACGCCGTCTTTGCAATACAAGTGGAAAATGGTGGTGCTGATGTTGATGGGAAAGGTCCTGTCACGATTGTATAACAGAATTTGAAAGCCTCAGAAGGTTCATGCAATTTTGCTGTGTATGTTCGTTTGAGATTTAATGTACTGACATTTTTATATCCTATCGTGAACCTCAACATATCGAACTGTTTGTTCACTCCCAGCCGAGCAAGAGGGTGATCTTTAAATCGGCAGCAGTCCCATGAACTCCATGACAGTGGACTCTTCATCAGGAATACTAAATAAGCAGTTATCGAGGAGCACATATACGGAGAAAATTATCCAACAAACTCTCCAGCTACTTAATATTTGTGACTGGTGGATGGAGACTCTGGACGCAAAATATGAGGTCGATATGGCTAACTTGGACTACTGTAACACGGTTTATGCCGTCACATGTTCGACTGTCCATGAAACTCCATCGACGCCAATGGCATAAAGGGCCCTATGACAACCTGGTGGGTATACCTGCTAGAAGGAACCCAATGAGCATGAACAGAGATAGAGCGGTGCACTACAGGTCCAACATATATATTCCTCCCCACGAACACAATTTGGACCGAAAACAGGAAATGTTTGAACTTTAGGTTCGGCTGATTAATTCAAGGAAAGACGACAGGAACAGAAGGGTTTAGGCGTTATCTTCCAAACCAAGCCCAGATTGATATCACATAGCAGAATATGTCATAAGGCGAATGTGATGCTGGGCCTCATTTGATCTCATTTCAAGGTTCTGAATCCAGCATGATTGTTCCCCACAAGAGAAGTAGAATAATCCAGTCTGACTGCTCCAATAGATTGGATAGATCGGCATCATCAAACAAACCTTCATTCTCAATGAGAATGCTCACGAGACTTTTTGCAGTTCTACGGAGTTTCTGTCTTATTCCACTTCCGCAGCATCCATGAAATCGTAATATGTCATATTAAATGAGAAAACTTCCTTCGATAACAAGTTAGTTATAGCCAGGACGAGAACATTAATCTAGTAGGATAGGAAGGACAGATCTGGTTGATGACTGTAATTCTAACGAGCGTTATTTTTAAGGAGGTTGACATAGGAAGAGAGAAGAGAAAGATAATACCCCACATATAGTTAATGTCGAAGAGATTAGAACTAAAATTATAGTGCTTAGACGGAATCCAGGAAACTTCGATAGAATAACAAGATCGATATTGTCAATACTGTCGGCATAGCAGTTGGAATATATTGATGCCCACCAGATCTGTCTGGTCGAGAAGTCAATGAATTTAGGACAAGTTCAGTACATAGGTAAGTATGCTCTCCTGACTGACGTCGTTAATGGGAACCTCCATCCGTCAAAACTCTTACGTCTGTTGTTCGTATTCTTAGTGATTTGGGGTTTTATATTCTGTGTTACACCTGGGCATCACCCCTTTAATGTTCAATCTCGTCATCCCTGAAAAAGTCATTATTGATCCTAAGGCATATTTTCTACAATATCTGCAGGCTGAGACAGAACATAAATCGTCGAGGTCTGTGAGGGTCAATCAACATTATTCACGATAATCGGACTATTTATTGACCTGGAAACGCTTACAAGCATTATCAAATATGATTGTTCAGGGACGGTCTGATGGAAAGGAATCGCATCGATATATCGGATATCAAGGTAGCGTTAATGCCATTATACCGACATCCACACACTTGTAGTTTAAATGGGGCAATTTCAAGACATGATAACCAAGCAATATTTGCAACAGTACAACGCAGTACCTATGGAATCTTTTCATTGAAACGTTATTTTCGGGGTGATTGAGTAACACCTACTCGCAGGACCTTCGAATGCAAACACTCTAAAACGTCATAAATCAAGCCTCAGTACAACAATATCAGATATAACGCTGTTATAGAAACGACATACCTGAACAAAAAAAACGAAAGATGAAAACTGCACATCGTCGCGTAAATATAGTAGCCTATGCATATCCCACATTGCACCCGGCTTAGCTGTGGATGTGTTCAGTGTCCGTATAGCAGAAACGCCACTGGTTACATATAAATACCGAGGATATGACCTGCTATGCGTGCATGTAATTCACAACGTTATTCATATTCACTAATAGTGTTCACTGATTTGATTTTATTTTGTTTAATTTTTTTATAGTACTAGAAAGCATTCCCAGCTCTCAAATGTTATTCGGCGCCTTTATCCAGCACAACACTTCATGACACTCTCATTTACGAGAACTGTCCGAATTGCGACTGTATCTCCACCTATCGTATATACTAATATATAAATGTGTCAGATTCCTCATTCATTGGGCAGCCGTCTTCTATTAAGAGTTTCCAAAGATTCATAATCCAAAGACCTGTTTCATTAATAATATTTTCACCTAAATTAACATAACCGAAGGATAAAATATAAATTGGAGTTACTTGAAAGATTGGATCGGTCAAGTTTTCAAAGATGGCGACAAGATTAGTTGATACTCTGCTCATTAGATCCGTATCACAATTTAATTTTCGCAGAGTGTAGTACATTGCCAGAGTGTACGTCACGATATTGGTGTGACTAAAAAGAAAGACATGTTCTAATGAACATATTCATTAGCTGAATATCTCAATCACGCTTTGATTTCGACTGTTCATGTAAACACTACGGATTCGTATTTCACATAGTGTTTATACGGTCCCTAGCCCCAGGTTAAGCGGAATCAGATACAAATTACAATACATAGATATTCAACACTACGATTATAGTTTGCAATCAACAGATGATATATATCACCGAATTTAAGAATTACAACATAGCACAACATAGTTTGCGTGTGCACACCCCCTGTGAGCCAGTTTCTATGTCAGTCTCCGCAGCAAGAAATTACCATGCCGTAAAAATTCTAGATCTACATCACGCGGTTATTGAGTTAGTGGATAACACAATTTGGACGTCGGCTTTCTGCTGAATATAGGATTCGACGCTTGTATGTTTCGTATTGAATACAGGACTCAGAATACATTACCCAACCAGGTTCTGCACTGAATTCATTTGGTCTATCACACAATTCGAATATATACATATAACTTTATGGATGTGGCCCCGGTGACGTAGATCAAAATAGATCGATGCCATTCTCTGCAGAAATTCCTTTATCGCATGGTTATTGGGTTATAATAAAAACACAAACAGACTGACAAATAGTACGGCGTCAATGGTACAGATATGCTTACTGCATTCCAACTCACTCGAATGTAATCTGATTTGATCATCCATACTCAAGGGTCGATTGCACCGTACCAAATGGAACAGCTTCATCTTCAGGAAAGATTTAAGTTGCTTGAGCTGATCTGTTATCACAGCTCCCGCGCTAGCGTATCTAATTCCGCTTAAGCCGGTGCTAGGGGCCCTGTGGATACTTCATCGTCTTCACATGAACAACTGCAATAAAAGCGCAGCCGAGATACTAAGGCTACGCCCGATAATCCATCATTCTCTCGGGTCTAGATGTTAGGTGCCAAGCGAAGCTTTCTTGTATACTCATATAGTTGTTTTTGTGGTCGCCAAACGTCGTTAATTTTACACACCTCTTGCATATCGCTCCAATTTATGTAGTTTTATCGATGACGTGTTATGGGGATTACCTGGACTGGATCAGCAAAAGTACGAATAGTATAATATACAATATTCAAGTTCATATAATTTTCATGTATGATACTTCAGCGGTAACATTACGAGAGCGCAAAAAAACATATTTTGGCATTCCCCTCCAATGGCACGCCCAATCGTCGAGCACAAGGCAAATCAGTGATATGCAAATGGTCTTCGCTTTGAAACATACACACCCTTGTCTCATGAAGATATTCTGAGACGCGAAGCAAGGAAGCATCACGCTGAGATGAGTTTGAACCAAACAAAGATAGAGGTATAATGGTACCGTGATCATAATTATGTTTCCTGAAGGAGATTTATTGTAAAATAACTGAACATTATTAGCAATAGGAAGATAGGTGAAGGGAAGTCAAGGCTGCTGAAACGATAATTCTATACGCCCAGCGGAAGGTGGACAAGAGCCGGAATTCGGATTTCGCACAGTAAAACCTGTAATCATATCTAGCCATGAATGAAATGGGACTCGCCCCTTACTGGCACATACATGCTGACCCACTTATACTTGCAACAGAGGCTTCGACTCACTGCCAATAATAGCCGTGTTCAGAATATCCATCAGGTTGTCTAATTATTTACAAAACGCGCTACTAAAATGTTCAAATAGGATATCACCATCTGAATACAATCTTTTAACATTATCACTCACTGAGTGGAGTTCTAGGTATTACTTCATCTACAATAGTATGCTTCTTTTTATAATTATCACCGAATTTGTCCGTCCGTCTGTCCGTCCGATTTCTTGTCCGCGCAATATCTCGGTTAATATTGGATGGACAGAATTGAAACTTGCATGGAATGTGGCCAGTGCCTTGTAGTTGTGCGCCGTAGAGTTTTTTCCGAGTTCCGGTATAATTTTCAAGAGATTTTTCTGAAATCTCTGTGAATGGGACTTGTCCGGGCTGGATCTTGGTTAATATTTTATGGACAAGTATGAAATTTGTAGGATATGTGGTCAGTGCCCTGTAGTTTTGCAGTGTGAAGTTTCTCTCCGTTTCGCTTATAGTTATGGCCCTTTGTTCCTGAAATCTTCGTGAATTGGGACTTGTCCGGGCTGAATCTCGGTTAATATTGTATGGACAATTGTGAAATTTGTAGGATATCTGTCCATTTGCATGAATGAAACTGTGGAGGATATATATCCACTCTCACTGGATTTGAATGAACCTACAGATAGCCCCAAAGCCACAACATATTTATACCTATATCTCTATAAAAATGCGTGCCTTTTCTCTCGTCGACTTTACGACAAGAGAGATTATTACAATTTCGACATTGTAAACTATCCCTTGCTGGGAAGTAATGTTTCTTTGAGAACTGCATTTGGCGTATACATATCTCGCCTAGTGGCATTTGCTGGATCTTGTGTAAATTGCGACGATTTCAATCAACGTCACAAACTGTTATTGCAGAAAGTTATAAAACAGAGTTATATCAAGCGCCTCCATTCAACGTTTCTCAAGTTAGCGATACATATCGCATGCTAATAGCCAAATACGTGCTTAGCGTGCAAGATATATGGCGTAACGTTTCGTAACTCGTTTCTAATTCCTCGTAAGCCGGCCGTATGAACTCACGTACTACCAGATCCTGGTGGTGTTGAACAGACACAATCGAAGCGAGACTGAGATACATCGTTAGATAGATCTTACAACGAAATCATTTGGATTGAGAATACGGACTGGGAACATCATGATGTCTTGCCACTATCATAGAAAACTGTTCACCGCTTTTCTCTGGCAAGCACTTTCCAAAATAAACCCCTTCAAACCCCGTTCCCTCTCATTCACCAAACGCTATATTCAGGAACTTCTCGCTGTGGATAATCGCTATATAAATGACGCAGTGAAGGGTATATATCCACCTTCACTGGATTTGAAGCAAACTACAGATAGCCCAAACGGCACATCATATTTAGACCTCATCTCTATGAAAATGAAGCGGCCCTTCTCTCTCGTCGATTTTATGTCAAAAGAGAAGATTACAATTTCGACATTATAAACTATCCCTTGCTGGGAAGTAATGTTTCTGTGGGACCTGCATATGGCGTATACATATCTCGCCTAGTAGCATTTGCTGGATCCTGTGTTACATGTGACGATTTTGGTCGTCACAAATCATTTCAGAAACTGATCAAAAATGGCTATACCACCAAGCGCCTGCACTCAAGTTTCTCAAATTTGGCGATATATATCACATGCTGATAGAAAAACACGAGCGTAGCGTGCAAGATCTATGGTGTTACGTTTTGTAACTTGCATCTAATTCCACTTAACCAGGGGCTAGGAACAGTATAAGCCCACGCACTTCAAGATCCTCATGGTGTTCATATGAACAGGCACAATCAAAGCGTGACTGAGATACATCATTCTCTACATGGATTAAGAATACTGATCAGCAATACGGATTTGATATTTTTGGGACAACATGATATCTTGCTGGCATCATTGAAAACTGTTGACCGCTTCTCTCTTGCAGGAAACTAGCCTATGTTTATGTATACTATGATTGTCTTATTGAATTTGGTGTTAATGCTGTAAAATGGAACATGGAATAGGTCTTTGAATTATGGGCGTGGATATTCTTTAATGGATGTCGGCTGAATTACGAATGACAGACCAGACGCTTGTAATAATTCTAAAGTTCGTCATAGCTCAGTCGGTAGAGTATCAACGCGTTCAACCGGAGTCGCGAGTTCGAATCATGCTGACGACCAAGGTATTCTTTCAAAGATACTTTTATATGAATATTTGATCAGCGGCTGGCTTCACCATCACACCACAAGCGATGTCATACGGAATACTCATATCTTCGGGAAAGGAATGTCTTATTCGTTAGAAACTTTGTTGCCTTATTTGATTCATCAAGCCTGTTCAACTTTCTGTCAAGCGGCAAGTGACAACCTTATTTCTCTTTCTCCGTTCATAATCAATATATCGCTCGCAATCTTTTATTATAAGCATGTCGTCTGTGACCTCTGAATTTGTCAATCCGGTGACGAAACTCGTCAATTTCTCATACTTCACTTCCATGAATCTCCAATATTAGGGAATTGCTATCCCACAGTTTCTCAATGTTTAATTCTCCATGGGCGGATACTCCCAAGCTGACTGATTGTGAGATCATTCTACTGTACGCCACCACTCAGACACAACTGGGATTCAATGCAAGATTCAATAAGTGCTTCCAAGAATTATCACTGTATTATTCGGAAAACCCAAAATGAACGTGTATTTCACACTCTATTCACTGGAGATTTTAGCCATTAGTCGCAATACCTCTTCAAGTCGTAGAATTGCTCTTAAAGAAGGGACAATGCCAACCAACACACTATACTGCCCAACATCGGCTGCATCATAATTATTCTCTTTTGTGGTATACGTTTGAATGGGGCATTGCATCCGCTCTACTGGTGACTACATTGGGGCAATATCACGACAGCCTGGATTCACTCGAAGACAAGATCTAAAATATAGCCATTGCAAAAATTGGATGAAGCATATACGTTTTGGTTCTGGTATTAGGGCATCGGTGATTGCGCAACTATGGGGCCATATATGGCGCTCAAGCTTAAACCCAATCAAATGTCGATTAAGGATGTACGCTGGTGGTAAATCAAAGTAATTAACTTCTTGAATAATGTGTGTAGTCGCATTCATAATTGTGTAATATGAGGAAAAACAAAGACAAAAATGAAGGTTCGTGTGCGTTTATTTTTATTTTTTGTTGTTGCAGACACTGTCAATTGGACTGACCCATGCTCCATTTGATAACCCAGAAAACATAGGGAATAGCCCTGGTTTGAAGCACATTCATGAAAAAAATCGTATAAACAGTATTTAACTTTTTCTTATATTCTAACTGTTTGAAGATAATCACTTTGAAGATAATCATAATGTCTATCAAAAATTTATCAAATTGGATGAAGGTTGGTGCGTAAAATTCTCGGCTGTAACACTTTTAAAGGAAATCCATATCTCTTAACCTAGGAAAGGGAGATAATCTACTGTGAAAAACGGGCAAAATGGCGCCAAAGCCCAAAACCACCAGCGAATTACCGTAATAACATATACCACGAAAAGAGCACGAAAAGAGCACCAATAGTTAGTCAGTACTCATTATGTGACGCCAATCTTGAAAGATAGAATAAGATTAAAGACCTCGGTGTAAAACATTGTTGCAGAAACAGGGCTATTCCACCAAGCGCCTCCACTCAACGTTTCTCAAATTTGACGATACATATCGCATGCTGATAGCAAAATACGAACGTAGCGTGCAAGATCTTTGGCGCTACGTTTCGTAACTTGTGTCTAATTCCGCTTAACCCGGGGCTAGGGGCCGTATGAGCCCCTAGATGACGATTTTACAACGATTATTATGGATTAAGAATACTGATCAGCGATACGGATTTTATATTTTTGGAACATCATGATGTCTTGTCGGCATCATTGAAAACTGTTGACCGCTTCTCTCTTGCAGGAAACTAGCCTATGTTTATGTATACTATGATTGTCTTTTTGAATTTGGTGCTAATACTGTTATATGGAATATGGAATAGGTCTTTGGATTATAGACACAGATATTCTTTAATGGACGACGGCTGAATTATGAATGACGGACTAGGCGCGTGAAACAATGCCACCTAACCTTGAATTTAGCAAACATATTGATGATGTATGTTGTAAGTTTACGAGAATGCTTGGTGTCATTAAGAGGTCCTGTAGTTCATTTTAGAATGTAAAAGCATGCAAATCCCTCTATATCTCTTTAGTTAGAAACAGACTAGATTATTGCTTCTCGGTTCGATCACCTCGGTATTCATGTCATTCTGGCCGGATTGAGAGTGTACTTTTAAGTGTGAACGAGAGTAGATGTCATACGATGAGGCCTGTATGTATTTTAAACTGAAACCCCTTTCCCGAAGAAGACAAGTTTTAGATCTTTATTTTGTACATGGTATTCCTAATTCTAAGTGTAACTGTTCATCATTTTTCATAATTATTCTCAATTTACGTACCTGTCCGACAACCTAACAAAGGATACTGCTTTTATTACCAAGATGTAGAACAAATATACGAAATCATTTTTTTTATTCTCAGAGTTTTAGATAGTTTTAACCGATTCCCTCAGCATATTGATATCTTTAGCCCATTCAGCGTTTTCAAGAAGGCGCTTGTTGTACATTTTTAAGTTGGAGAAAATACAATAGTGCATTGATTTTCCTCTTAAGAATGGTTCAGCATAATTCAATGGGGCATACATTCCAATTTTTGCCGTAGCGATCATGGAGATAAGGGTATTTCAAACGTTTGAAATGGAAGTTACACTACGTCAGTCAAATGCATTAGAAATTTCCCCCCTGGTGTACATCGTCAAAGGCCCTTCCGAGTTTGTTTGGCTTCATGTAAATACCTGCAATACCCTCTGATCTTTCGTGATGAGAATTATTTCATCTATATAAACATATGCCATCAAAATTAAGAGTATATTAATAACTAGTTCATGATTAATCTAATCATTTAACTGCAGTTGAAAAATAATATCATTTGACTCCGAAATATCTAAAATAGCTGTAATTGTACACGCATAGTCAGGTAGCTTTGTGAAATTATCGTTACACGCCGGCCAAAAGTGTCATTTTTTCACTGAAGCATCACATGGCATCATACTTTCGAAAAATCCTCGGCTGCAAATTTTTTTCATTAAAGTACGACGTCGAAATAAATAGATTTGCTGTTCTTATGATATTCTCCCATAAGCAAACCCGAGAAAATCGGCTATTTTGGCCCTTTTCTATAACATTATTCCTAATCAGTTAAGTAAGTAATTTAAGCAAGGTTAATACAACAAATAAATGTGAAATATAGTCTTACTGTTCAATGCTATACCGATGTACACTTTACAGTCCTTGTTGACGCGCACAAATCACTCTTCTGTTTAATGGTAATCCAACACTGCTCAATTATACAGTCCCAGTAAATGACCAATATCCGTTGGTGTCAACAAATAGCGTAGACCATGCGGCAGCCAACAGTCAATGCACAGGAGTAAGTAATACAGCAGTCCGTATTTACAGGCAACGGAAACACAGCATAACAGACCCACATAAAAGGCAGTTTGAATTCCCTCGTGACTGACTATGATTCAAGATCATTCTACCCAATCAAGAAGCTTCTAGAATACACAGCGCTACCGCATCATCTGACCTAGATACAATTTACAACAGCCTTCCAGAAAGCTCCAAGTTGTTGACCGACATAATAATACGTAAACAAGCTTGCGTCAGCTCTATATTCTAGAAACATCCACAATGTCTAATAATAGACTACAATACCATGACACTCCCCCTCTTAAAAAAAGAAAGTTTCAAACTTGGAACTTTCTTGACAATTCAAAACATTATTGCAAAAAAAATCTATATTCCAACAGAAAAAAGGTGACAAACATATGTACATTATATGCGAGACAAACAATCAGCAATCAAATTGTCCTTGCCCGTAATATGTCTGATTTCAATATTGTATCCTTGTAACATCAAACTCCATCTCAACAATCTTTGATTTTTGTTTCTCATCTTACTTATGACAACAAGTGGATTGTGATCACTGAATACAGTAATTGGCAATGATGAGGAAGTACCATAAACATCAAAATGTTGTAAAGCCAATATCATTGCCAAACTCTCTTTCTCAATTGTAGAATAATTTATCTGATGTTTGTCAAATTTACGTGAAAAATAACATATTGGGTGATCTACACCATCTATACCTTCTTGTAATAAAACGGCACCAGCAGCAACATCACTAGCATCTACAGCCAGTTTAAAAGGTTAATCAAAATCTGGTGCTGAAAGAACTGGCGCGCTCTTGAGTATCGGGCCTCACAGACTAGTCTTTTGTGTTAAATGCCGTCATTTACATCTGACGACGATACAGCTCACCAATCTTCAATGTACGAGTTGTCACAGCGAAACAGCTCACCAATTACCAGTATACGAGTTGTCAGAGCATTTCCATCATAGCTCTCTAGATTTGTATCTAATACCGCTTATGCCGGTGCTAGGGGCCGTGTGGTCATATCATCCAAGTTGCCACATGAACAGGTACAATAAAAGCGTACCTGAGATACAACACATATCACGAATCGCTAGATTCTTGGTATGTGCTTTAGAATAGGTTAACCAGAAAACTATTCTGTGAAGTCATGTGACGCAGTCAGTATGTCGGCACCTCTTCCCACTTCCCTTATATGTGTTGTAATTTCAGGTTTTCAAAAGCTGATTCACATTCATCGGTCCAAACAAAACTTGCCTTTTCTCTTAAGAGTTGAGTTAAAGGCTCAGTTATATCTGAAAAATTTGAACAAAATTTCTGTAGTAATCAGTCATACCCAAAAAACGCATCAGTTGTCTCTTACATGTTGGTCTTGGAAATAGCGAGATAGCACTAGCCTTAGCATCTACAGGTTTTACCTTACCCTGACCTACAACATGACCCAAGAATGTCACACGTGCATGTCCAAATTCACTTTTTCCAAGGTGACTGTCAGCTTGGCACCACTTTGTCGATTGAACAGTGTGCGAATTCTCTGTAGATGATCTTCCCATGTATCACTGTAGACAATGACGTCATCAATGTAAGTCTCACATCCTTCCAGACCAGAAGTCACACGGTTGATGAGACGCTGGAGAATTTTTCATTCCAAATGGCATAACTTTTTACTGGAACAGACCCTCCGAAGTGACGAATGCTGATATCTCCTTCGCACGATCTGTCAGTGGAACTTGCCAAAATCCTTTCAGGAGACCAAACTTTGACCCAAACGTGGCACTTCCCTCTTTATCAATGCAATCGTCAATGCGTGAAATAGGGAAAGTGTCTGTTTTCGTCAATGTGTTTACCTTTCTGTAGTCAGTACATATCCTGTAACTGCCATCTGGATTTGGAACGAGGATACAAGGTGAACTCCAGTTACTATTACTTGGTTCAATGAAGTCATTGTCCAATAAATACTGAATCTCTTTTTCAGATAGTTTTGTTTAATGAGATTCAAACGATATGGGTGTTGCTTCACTGGATTAGAATCTCCGATATTGACGTCATGTGAAATTTTATCAGTCCGAGTAGAAATATCGGCCAATAGAAATGATTTAGAATTTTGTAATATGTTTTGTTAACACCTAAATGACCTGAAAGAGGTGTTTCATGGGCTAGTCTGAGGATATCTGAACGATATGAATTTGGTACTACAATCTGATACTTAACTGCCTACTCATTATCAGGTGACACATCTGGCGGTCGCCATTTGCGCATAAGAACACCATTCTTACAAAAGTAACACACAGGCTCTTGAGTTACATCACACTCATCTACTATCCCGTCAAACAACTTGGAAATGTCCATGTCACTATGCTGTTCATTAACCAGCCGTGATTTTGAAATTTTGTCATTAGAACATTCCAATTTGTTATCAAAATGTGGCTTATCAGCCTCATCATTTAAACACCCGAAACACTATGAACGTCACTAACCTGCTAGCGTATCTAATTTCGCTTAAACCGGTGCTAGGGGCCGTGTGGATACTTCATAGTCTCCACATGAACAACCGCAATAAAAGCGCGGCTGAGATACTCGAGTTACCTCCGAGAATCCACCGTATTCTCGGGTAAGGTGCCGAGGGATGATTTCCTGTAGAGTCATATGGTTGCTTTGTAGTCGCAAGACGTCGAAAAATTTCCCACCTCTTGCATATGACTCCAATGTTTACATACAATTTTGAGAAAAATGCAAAATCTTTAACAGTGTAAAATGGTGGGCAGCCTCGGCGGATCGATCGACTGGCGGATAAATAGTCCTGCTGATCACCTTCAAACAGCTGAAGTGGCAGGGCGACAAAGCTGTTTATGCTTAAAATCGTCCTCCTCATAACCTTTACCTCTAGCAGTGAAATGATGTTGTCGTCGGTGTCCTGTCATAACAGTTTCAGGCTTCATTCTCAAGACGCCAACTCAGACTGGATACAGCTGGTGATACCTGACCTAAAAAAGATCACTGCCAATCATGCCCAAACGACGAGGGACATACTTAATAGTGACCCTCCAGATTCGGAGAAATCGTCGCTTGAAAGGTGATACCATGAAAAGTGTAAGGTGTAAGGGTACGTGGAAGAGGAAAACGACGACGGAACCGTGAATGCAAGCATCAGAACCGACAATCAAGTAGCCGTCGTTCTCATGGGGGTTCCGTCCGATCGATCGAAACGGTTTCTCGAGAAACGAGCAAAACGGACAAAGATCTCGTTTCGAATGGTTCGGGTTTATCTCTATAGATTGTTGTCCCGGTTTGCTGCCGGTTTTCTTTCGAAGCACAAGGCCATCTCGATCCCCCTCGAAATAACTCGACTTGCCTCGAGAATGGAATCGAGATGCTTTCACATAAAAGTATGAATCATTTGGAAGACGTATGCTCGTTATATATATAAATATATATATATATATATATATATCTCCGTGGCAGCGAGATTAATCTCGGCGAGTACATATGCATTAAAATTTGCTCTGATATCCCAATTTCTCCACACATTATGTGTGAAAGAAACATCACCAATCGAAACTTTATACGCTGGTTCATTATTATTCAGCGTAACTTATTTCGAAAACGTTTTTGAATAGAATTACTTTATGGCATACGTCTAGGAACTACGCATTGAGTTCTAAATGAAATAGAATAAGAGATATCCTCGGTATTCAGAAATACAGTGTAAAATGTATCTGCCTGTTGATCTAAAGCACGATTGCAGTCTGAATTGGGCGGTAAAATTACTTTCATTATTTCGTTAATTTGTTAGACACAAGAAATAGCAATAAATGATAGTCAAGCCCCGTCAATAGTGTTGTTTCATTTCGTTTTTCTTTCTTTCAAAGCTGTTGTTTTTAGCCGACGGTTTTTAAGAGATCCACTGTGGTGTGGATTATCAACACCTCCAGTTCCGATTGTCAGTATTTCCGCCAACGTCTTCCAGTCAAGCTTATATCATAAATAAACTGTTTTGATATAATCTTCTTATTTGAATTATAAAAAATCACATGACAGTAGTATTCGGAAAATAGAATCTGCAATGAATTTATTTTAAAAATTGCACACCGAGGTTAATACATCGGTCAAATACATAAAATAACTTTCCTTTATCAGTTGCAACGTTTCATGTTTGGTTCAATATAATTGTATAGAACAATAATTAACGCATGCTTTCGTACCATTATCATTCAGATAAAATGCGGTTGGTGTGTCATTTATTCCGCGTCGGATACACAAACAATTATCGATGTAAGATAAATCAGTCAATTATAAGTCCATAATTCATATAGATAAATAAAACGTTTTCTATATGATATGGATATGGATATATTGTTTAAACTTTGAAAAACATGGAACATATCTATTAAAAAAGTGATTATCTGGATGTTTTGTCTGGATCTATTTTTGTTCAGGATATGCGTAAACGACACAATTACAACACATATAAGGGAAGTGAGAAGAGGTGCCGACATACTGACTGCGTCACATGACTTCACAGAATAGTCTTCTGGTTAACCTATTCTAAAGCACATACCAAGAATCTAACGATTCGTGATATGTGTTGTATCTCAGGTACGCTTTTATTGTACCTGTTCATGTGGCAACTTGGATGATATGACCACACGGCCCCTAGCACCGGCATAAGCGGTATTAGATACAAATCTAGAGAGCTATGATGGAAATGCTCTGACAACTCGTATACTGGTAATTGGTGAGCTGTTTCGCTGTGACAACTCGTACATTGGAGATTGGTGAGCTGTATCGTCGTCAGATGTAAATGACGGCATTTAACACAAAAGACTAGTCTGTAAGGCCCGATGTCGACCCAGCATCAACTTTCCACAAATGCCAACATATATCAAAGACCAAAAGGTCTGTACAGGGGACGGGCCTCGGGGACGAAACGTCCACCAGCAGAATCTCGCCATATACAGGAAAAAATTACAACACATATAAGGGAAGTGGGAAGAGGTGCCGACATACTGACTGCGTCACATGACTTCACAGAATAGTCTTCTGGTTAACCTATTCTAAAGCACATACCAAGAATCTAACGATTCGTGATATGTGTTGTATCTCAGGTACGCTTTTATTGTACCTGTTCATGTGGCAACTTGGATGATATGACCACACGGCCCCTAGCACCGGCATAAGCGGTATTAGATACAAATCTAGAGAGCTATGATGGAACTGCTCTGACAACTCGTATACTGGTAATTGGTGAGCTGTTTCGCTGTGACAACTCGTACATTGGAGATTGGTAAGCTGTATCGTCGTCAGATGTAAATGACGGCATTTAGCTAAGCTGAGAAGTTAAGAAAAGGCCGAATTAACGGCAACAAATCACGAACATATAGAAACTTGGACCCCCTTCAGGATTACCGACCAATTTTGCATCCATCTCGAAAATCGGGACGTTTCGATTGTCACACGCAGTGTACAATTCTATATCCAGTGTCTACACTTGTTTACAAACTGGGTACATGATATATTCGTGTGGCGTTAAATGCCCGGTAGCTAAGCGGACAGCAATGTAAGGCTGTAAAGTCGCAGAAATGGAGCACGGTCATGCGATCTAAAGCTGATATATATTGGTGTCGTGCTATATAAAGCTCACTCGTTAGGATTGCAGTGACTGACCGGAGATTGTTTGAGGCAGTAATTATGCGGCAGTAATAATGTTAGTATGTTAATTTTATCAGGCGGAGTATATCAGAACTGGTTTAGCCAGTTTACCGACAGTAATGGCTCGAAGATTGCCTGTGTTAGACATGCAGTGTGCAGGCCGATCCTGGTACAACATTGCCGGCTGTATTTTCATTCTATAATGTACGACTGCGAAATTCTGTTTGAAATGCTTCAGGGTAGATGTGACTTAACACGGGTACCGTATGTAGTATATATATGTACAGGATTTATAAAGGTTCAATTGCTGATAATGTGATACATGAGCGCTGCAGAATTATTATTATTTTCAAGCATTTGGATGAAAATTACCGTATTGAGCTAGTCTAAATTTCCAAAAACGCCCCAAGTCATTATAATGACAAAATTTTATGACACAATGATACCATGAGACATGAAATGACAAAAAATGAATTTAGTTTTTTTGGGGGGGAAAAATGTGTTCAATACCTTTGTGAAGCAAAAATGAAACGAAATGACAAAGAATTTCGGAGCGACTTTCTGAAAATAAATACTATAAAAGGCAAGGAAAAGGATAAATAAAATGTATCAAATAAGTTTTGAAGATCCTACGAGCAAAATTATCCATTTCGCCTGAAGCACGTGACCGTACTTACATATTTAACTGTGCACGTGAACACAGAACACCGCTGAAATTTCGCCATTTTGCCTGCGACTTCACAAGGAAATAAAGATAATTCAATAGAAATTAAACTACAGCAGATATTAAATTCAAATTTTCCACAAATACACAGATACCGGTACGTACTTTTAAGTCCATCTGTTGGCAAAGAAATTGAATTCAGCGCTTTGAAATCACACAGGTGGGAAAGTGACGGAACGTGCTTCTTTCCCAAACAAGGTGACCCATCACATGTTAATAATATTCATACGCTCAAATACGCATGTCAAAGATATTGTCCATAACATGTATAAACATCAAAGGGGCATCATAATTCAGTACAATATGGTGATATTTAGAATACAAACTATTTAATTCGACAGTTTCATTGCAGAAAATCATTTTTGGAAACCTCCCTGGAGATGTACTTTTTCCAGCCGCCTTAATCTAATATCCTGTAGCCTTCTTCTCGAGAAATAGCGCGAGTTTAATAATTTGGTCAAACTCGGGAAAAACAGATCATCCGTCTAATTACATCAAATTTAGACAACAAAGATGGTAGTGTAGTGAATTTCGGTGAGTATCCCGCACACCTGAATGGTTGTGTACTCCCATCGCATGTTCTGAAAGCGTTTGTCGATGAGAATGGGTGAACATAAACTTGCTTACCTCAATGCCATTAACCCTCCTGAACACGTGCCGACAACAACAACAATACAAAACAACAACACCATGTCTCATTCAGATGGACTTTGATTGACAGGTGTTCAGTTTTGTGTGAAGGGTTAACGCATCGAGTCCGGAAAAAGTCCACCTGAGCAGGAAGAAATGTGAATCGCCATTTTTCTGAACAATTCAGTTGGTTTGACCACGTGTAGCATTCTATTTCCCAACAATTTCAAGTAGGTCATTCTTGTTTGACCTCAACGAAGAGATGATTCAACTTTATTCGTGAGTTAAACAGTCACCACATTTCTTCAATTTCCAAACTTTACTTCGAAAAATCCACTACATTTTTTATTAATTTTGCTCCACAGTCATTTTTTCGAATTAGTTCAAAGAAATAGCCATGTTTTCTTGTGTTTAATTATGTTTCCTCTCTTTCTGGGATGAAATAATGCGCCCTTGATAATTTAGTGCCTTTTTGAAAATTTCGACCGGACAAAAAAAAATGTCTAAATCTCTCACATCCCCCTTGGCCTTAATGAATTTCTGTTGTCCACACGAAATGAATATATTACTGGATATGGAACGGAATTCTAAATATAAGCATATGAACGTGCATGTTAGAAACATTAGACTAAACGGCATTTAATACATGTGCGTGAAGCGATATTTCCCTTGACTTGATGAGCTTTTCTTTTCCACAGTTCTTCCGTCATCATTAATGTGGAAGGGTATACCAGTGAACAGTTTATTGGTGGAATGAGTAGCTCGAAATACTGAATGCCGGGTTCAGCGACAAGCCTGGGATGCCACCGACCGTATATCAACGGGTCTTAATCCATCCATCGGATACAACCAACCGTAATGTTGACTACCGGATTCGCGCTCGTTCCAGATGCAGTCTGTAACACTGCTCTAAGACTCATTGATCATTTAGTCAGATTAGATTCGTTTGTCAAGAATGCTTTCGCCAAGAAAGAACATGTGGTTTCTATCTTTTTTGCTTTAGAAAAGGCCTATGATACTACTTGGAAATACGGGATTCGAAACGATCTTCATAATATGGGATTAAAGAGCCGTTTAACCGTTTTTATATCCAACTTTTTGAATGAAAGACAATTCCAAGTTCTTTTTTCGTGCAACCGTGTCTGATCATTTCGATCAGGATCAGGGTTTCCCACAGGGCAGTATTTGGTCTACTACTGTTTAATATCAAGATCAACAGCTTAGCTGCAGTTTTGAATAAATCGATTGATGGTTCACTCTTTGTAGACGATTTCAACATATCGTGTAGTGGAAAAAGTATACACAATATCGAGAGAACATTACAACTCTGTCTAAATAGAATTCAGAAATGGTGTCTAGAAAATGGCTTCAAGTTCTCCAGAGCTAAGACAATTGTTTTGTATGCACTTTTGCAGAAAATATTTCAAGCACAAAGATCCAGTGCTTACATTAGATGGGACTGAGATCAAAGTAGTAAAAGAGGTCAAATTCTTAGGAATATTGTTTGACCACCGAGTAACGTTCAAATCGCATGTAAATTTCTTGAAAGCCAAGTGCACAAAAGCGCTTGATTTGTTGAAGGTAGTTGCCAGCTATAAGGGGGGAGGAGATCAGCAAACGCTTCTCCATTTATGTCGATCACTTGTTTGTTATGAACTTGATTATGGTTCCATTGTTACAACGGTGCAAGCAAGTCAAACTTGGCAAAGCTAGATCCTATTCTCCATCAAAGACTAAGACTTTACCTCTGAGCGTTCAGAACATCCCCTAAGGAAATCTTATATGTTGAAGCAGATGAAATTCCTTTAGAACTTCGAAGAATGAATCTGTCAGTACAATATATCGCAGAATTGCGTTCAAATCACTCAAACCTCAGTACGTTGATTTCTATTTAAAGAAACCCTCCATTATTCCACCTGTCGAAATTCGTATGAATTACAACACATATAAGGGAAGTGGGAAGAGGTGCCGACATACTGACTGAGTCACATGACTTCACAGTATAGTCTTTCGGTTAACCTATTCTAAAGCACATACCAAGAATCTAACGATTCGTTTTATGTGTTGTATCTCAGGTAACTGTCCATGTGGCAACTTGGATGATATGACCACACAGCCCCTAGCATCGGCATAAGCGGTATTAGATACAAATCTAGAGAGCTATGATGGAAATGCTCTGACAATTCGTATATTGGTAATTGGTGAGCTGTTTCGCTGTGACAAATCGTACACTCGGAATTGGTGAGCTGTATCGTCGTCAGATGAAAGTGACGGCATTTAACACAAAAGACTAGTCCGTACGGCCCGATGTCGACCCAGCATCAACTGTGTAGCAGCTGGTATTAAGCTTAATCAAATTTTACCCAACAAGCTCTTGCCAACTTCACCATGGCAGTTAATCGAACCAGAATAAGATATTACATTGACGAAATATAAAAAGACAGACACGAGCCAGCTCGTGTGTACACAAGAATTTGGCCTACTAAGTGAGAAATACAGATCGCATCAGGCTATTTGTATAGATCGTTCTAAAGATGGTGAGAGAGTAGCATGTGCTACTCTCCTTAGTTCCAAAATTAAAACCAGGTGAAAGTTCTATATTCACTGCAGATGCAAAAGCTCAATTGTCAGCTTTAGAAGGTATTGGGTCCACTAAAAGGAAGAAATAGTTCATATTCTCAGATACACTGTCATGCCTTCAAGAGATTCGGACATTACAGGTTAGTTTTTCTGGGTATTCTTGCATTCACCAGATTTACCCCATGTTGAGGCGTTTACTCCATCGGACGTGCACGATGCTCATCCATTAACATCAGATGAGATGTTTGAGCTGATCTGTCAGCACAGCTCCCGAACTAGCGTATCTAATTCCGCTTAAGCCGGTGCTAGGGGCCGTGTGGATACTTCATAGTCTCCACATGGACTTCTGCAATAAAAGCGCGGCTGATATACTGAGGCTACGTCCGAGAATCCACCGTATTCTCGGGTATGAATGTTAGGTGCCGAGGGATGCTTTCCTATGGAGCCATATGGTTGCTTTTTTGACGCCAGACGTCAATTTTCCCCACCTCTTGCATATGGCTTCAATTTATTACCTGTATATGGTAGGATTCTGCTGTCGGACTGTTAGTCCTCGAGGCCCGCCCTCTGGGCATGTCTCTCGACAAATATATGTAGGTTTATTGTTTTGGTGGAAAATTTAAGCCGTACGGCGTCGGACATTACAGGTTAGTTTTTTGTATGAATTGTAGGCGCCGATCGAGGGATGCGTTCCTATAGAGTAATATGGTTGCTTTGTTGACGCCAGACGTCGTAAATTTTTCCCACCTCTTGCATATCGCTCCAATTTATTACCTGTATATGGTAGGATTCTGCTGGTGGATTGTTAATCTTTGAGGTCCGCCCTCTGTACATGTCTCTCGACAAATATATGTAGGTTTATTGTTTTCGCGGGAAATGTAAGCCGTACGGCGTTGGACATTACAGGTTAGATTTTCAGGGTATTCTTGCATTCACCAGGTTTACCCCGTGTTGAGGCGTTTACTCCATCGGACGTCCACGATGCTCGTCCAAACAGATGATGAGTTGTTTAAGCTGATCTGTTATCACAGTCCCAAACTAGCGTATCTAATTCCGCTTAAGCCGGTGCTAGGAGCCGCGTGGATACTTCGTCGTCTCCACATGAACAGCTGCAATAAAAGCGCGGCTGAGATACTAAGGCTACGTCGGAGAATCCACCGTATTCTCGGATATGAATGTTAGGTGCCGAGAGATGCTTTCCTGTAGAGTCATATGATTGCTTTTTAGTAGCCAGATGTCGTCAGTTTTCCCCACCTCTTGCATATCGCTGTAATTCACGACTGACTCACGAACATTTACTAAAAAATGGACCAGCCCCGATTTGTATTCCATGTCCTGAGAAACTCACAATAAACATATTTTGATCGACTGTATAGATTTTTTTTTATCGAGCAGCTACTTTAGAATATATTTTGGTCGGGAAAATTTTTATTTTATTTCAGGTTATTTGAGAGAAATCGGTTTGGTACATATATTTTAATGTATATACAGATTTTGTTGTTTGATCAATTTTAGATAAGAATTTTTGATTGGTCGTCGCTAAGTAGCTCAAATATTGCTGAACGCGACGTTAAACCACCAGTCTCAATTTTGGGACTACTTTTCTTTATTTTATATGCCACTGACATACCTGACGATCTTTTAGATTTAATGCCCTCCATGTTTGCTGGCGATTAATTCCACGACAGAGACAGTTTTGCGCAGGAAGAGGATCGTTTCAACGTATACAACCACGCATCGTGTAACGCTTGAATGATTCCTAACTAATAATCACTTATCGCCTGTCCAAATCCGAAAACATACCGTCAGCGAATACAAATAGGATACTGTATGTTGAATACGGGCTAGCAATTCAATAAAAGTTGTTGAAAGAAACCCTGAACCCGAAAGTAATCTCAGTGAGTTTTCTTATTTTATAATATCAAAATATATACATTAGAGATAACTACATACTTATACAAGTACATTTTCCGAAGACTGTTTAGATGAATCTGAACACGCTGAAAGTGAATATTTTACACCGGATATCACACGAAGAAATTACATTACACTTCAACATATTGAGCATCAGATTCGTCCGAAATATCAGGTTACATTCGATTACGGTGTAACTTCGAAACAGTTCCTTACGGACGATTTGACATAGGGTCTAAATACCTGAAAAATGTTATAGTATGTTTCATATATGCCGCGTTTTGGAAAAATGTTGTTTATTATATATTATCACTAACTCGTGTGAACGAGAGGACATTTTGTCCATGTGATGTTTAGATAATTCTGCCGTTCTGCAGCTTTATTTCTGATCAAATATAAATTGGTTTCGTTCCATCAAGTTTCAATCCAGTTATCTTTTAAAGAGGCTTCAGGATGTCTAATGACCACTGAATTGAAAAGGCAGAGCCGTCAAGGGTTAGCTTGGGTGTCGTCTGCATCTTATTTATATTTTTTTCTTATGTGCTTAGTTTTGGGGTCACAATGAATGAAAACCATCATGCAAAATTTGAACGCTTCCCGGTTTGGTCTCTTTAGTTTGTCCACATGTTTCTCTCTGGAATTGAGAAACTGACACAGCAAAAAACTATATTTTTGTTTTGTGCCTAGTTTTGGGCTCACAGTATCATGCAAAATTTGGACGCCTCCAGGTTTGGTATCTTAGTTTGAAATGTCGTACATCAATTTTATAGCCTATGGTCCTAATGTCCACAATAGTGGACACCTATTGTTCGAGTTTCGCTGCATCGTTAGTTATCAAAGAAACAGATCAACACTGCATGCCTTACAAGTCTTTGGGTATCTAGCATTCTTGCTACCTGTATGGTTTTATTTATTCCAAAGGAATACTTGGATAATATTTTTCACAAACCTAGCTATAAGGGCTCATTTCCACCTCTCATAGTTGATCCGATCTTGACACGGCTGAGGTAGGTCACGTGACCACCAATTCTAAGGGATGTTGGATAGATGGCACCACCTGTTACTCTTTAGTTGAGGACATACATGCTTGCTCTCATTGAAAGAGCCTGATGATTAAATCTTGTGTCCACAAATGTGGACGCAGGGATCCAAGAGGATATTGTATATCCCACATTTTATACAATTAACTTGATTCTGGTTTTCTTATAATTCCTAATATCGCGGGACAGAAGTGAAATTCCCATGCCAAAATAATTCTAAAAAAGAATAATGGCCATTCAATATATCAAAACTTCACCAATGAATGTTCGCTAAAGAAGCGAAAGCAAGTGATTAACTAATCTTTCGTTTTTCGCTGTATACCAACCTAGAACACATCGTCGATGGTCAGTGTGGAGGAGCTTATATAGAACTAATTTGAAATGGTTTACAGTTCACCAGGGTAAGTGGTACAGTTGAAAGGGTTATATCCTACAAGTTCTCGAATAGTTTCGCAGTTTACTGGGTAATTGTCCTTGTGTTATTGGTGATTCTCTATGAGTAAGCCCAATTCAGTTTATACCGTATAACTAACTCTACTGATTTTTCTTCAAAATGTTGTAGAATTCTACTTGAAAGCCGTCAATGCTTGAACTTTCCTTGCGCTTGACTATGCTTTTTGTATGTAAATGTGTATTCTTCAATATTTTCTTTTCCGGTTAGCGTTAGTATATCTGGTGCTTCAAAGGTAATCCTTTTTTCGGTGTCGCCTATCGGTTCTTTACATGTATATCAATTTGCATAGTATAGTTTTGTGGTTTTCAGCTATTTTCCGCATATTGTCTAATGTTAATTTAGTTATGATTATATGTAATTTGTTATTCCAATCCCAGGAAAGATGTTTTGCTGTTTCAGCAAAACCAAATCGTCCCATTTTTGTGTCCCATTTCGAATATTTTCTCAATTAACTCATTCTGCTTTTCAGTGTTTATATTAGCAAATAAATTAAATAAACGCAACACATTAAAGACGGGCTATGGGAAAATATACTGGCGTCCTTACAAGACGTCATATGACCCCACCGTCCAATATTATATATTATATATATATATGGCATTATATCTAAAAACATCACCAGAGTGAAAAGTGATTTCCATGATGATTTGTATACCAGCCACGATTTTAGTGTTTATGTGAACATCTTGAATGGTATAAGCGCACGGCACCTAGCATCAATAATAGATATGATGTAACAGCCCAGTCACGTCATCTGGTGGAAGAGCCCAGTCACGTCATCTGGTGGAAGAGCCCAGTCACGTCATCTGGTGGAAGAGCCCAGTCACGTCATCTGGTGGAAGAGCCCAGTCACGTCATCTGGTGGAAGAGCCCAGTCACGTCATCTGCTGGAAGAGCCCAGTCACGTCATCTGCTGGAAGAGCCCAGTCACGTCATCTGCTGGAAGAGCCCAGTCACGTCATCTGCTGGAAGAGCCCAGTCACGTCATCTGCTGGAAGGTGATAAAATATGTGACCTTTCGAAAAACGACTCAAACGGTATACCAGTCTGTGAGACCCGACGCGTTCTTCATACTTAGTCTTAATCACATTTATCTCCCTATCTGCAGCTTCTATTCGTTTTAATGTCGTTTTCCTCCTTTTACCTGCTTCGAGCAGAACTAGGAGAGCAGCGTGAAACTTCCAGTATTTTTTTTCGCCGGAATTGAAATATTCAGGTACCCGCGCTCGTATAACAAAAAAACAATTAAGATAAGATACCAAATCTAATTTTCGCGACTATTCTTACCTTTTTGGTGAAATTTCCTTATTTATGACCACGAAAGGATATTTTCCGACAAAGTTTCTCAAACAGAAAATTAGAAAATAATGGCGCTAAATGTACATATGCCGGAGTGTATATATTTAATGCACAGGTTTCCGTCCCTCATTCCGCAGCCTTTATCAAAATATATGTTGTTTCCTAAAATAACCAGTAAATCTTTAGTTAGTTTATCTGTTTACATGGATGACCGATTGTCATGACAATACATCGGTAATTGTTTAGGAATTGCTATGGACGTAGGGTGCGCAATGAAGGATCGCGATACAATAAACGTAGAAGGGGTGACAATTAGAGTAAACGTGGCGCCATAGACATATAGAAGCTAGATCTACTATACATAAGCCTGATTAACGTCAAAGAGGATAACGCCATAATAGAGATTCATGTGATATTTAACCGGAAATAACTAAATTGCTTCTGATGTAACGAAATGATAGATAAAGTACACTTTGTAGTATGTTGCAGTTGTTATGAAAACGAAATGAAATATTTTGTTTCCGGAATTTGGCAGATTTGACGAAATATACTTCAATTTATCAAAAATGAAGGGTGATCGTGAGTTTGATCAGATTTAGCTGCGACAGCTTGCATTACAGATGCGCTGTCACGATTCAGTTGATATCTTATTTCATAAACAAAGATATCTGTTATTGCTTGAACGCAGAACGATGTTTTAGGCATCCTGCAGTTGAATGAAAACTGCATTTCCATGAAAATCGAAAAATTGAGACCACTCCAATAAAAATATTGCACCCCTAACAAAACTCGCATCCTATGTCAAGTAAATACTCAAAAAAAATCACAGTCGAGTAACGAATACACGTATAACATAACACGCTTTGCCACTGCTCACTCGTTCTCCATGGGCGATTAGGAACCGAGGTTGTGGAATTCAACTTGCCATAGTTGGTCAATGGTGATCTGCAAGCGACAAATTAGCAACCAAACCAAACTGCTTAGAACTGAAGGTCACCGCTTGACTTCCAGTTACATTTGAAGCAATACGGAATATTTTTAGTTAATGTATACTTTCTCGACTGGTTCTATATTGGCAAGAATATCTTGCATTGAACATTATCGTCTCATCACAGGTGTGAGTGGGTATCAATCCATGTTGGCGTAGAACAAGGTCAAATTGCAGTGGTCGGCATAAACGACGCAAACCCGACTAAAAGTGTGTTCCAAAGGCTGATACGCACATTGGGAGGCGAATGGTGCAAATGGGCAATATGCAAGTTTGACATAATATTAAGATATTAAGAAGTATCTAATTTATTACCAATTTAATTTCAACAGGATGCATTACATTGCAGCACCTATTCCGTAACATTAAACATGTGGTAATCCTTATATAAGATGTGTGCTAGGGTAAATATTGTTTGTACTTACATATACCAGGGAAGTGAAATTTCAACATGCGTCCGAGATTTCTCAAACCTATTTTGATATTGTGAAGATATTTGTGCTTCATATGCAATGTATTATTCATGCCGAGATGAAAAAACGATCAAATAAGAAAACACATAAAAATTATAAAAACAAACTATATAATGACAATTCTACGTATCTCAATATTTTATCCTGTTCATTGTTGTTATACACTTGTTCTGTCAGTTAGTAACTTGCTCAGAGCAAACGTTGTCTTGTTTGCGTCTAATATCAACGTTGGATAAAGCTTCTTGTTTTTTCAAAAAAGTCCGTCAAGCCGTTCTATTTGTATTCCTTGCCAGATAACCGTATATCTATCGCTCATTCGGTACTTGTTTGTATCTACATGTAGTTCGGGCTTAAACACTAAATTCCAGTCCCACAGATAACTGTTGGTGGGCTATTGCTTATTTGTATTGAGTGTATACTTAGTCATACAATGAATGTGGAAGTTGTTCCATAAATATTAAGAAAGGATCAGATAGTTGCCATTTGGATATCTCCTAGTTATGCATTTTATAATAACAAATTTTGTCGAATAAGAATATTACCCAGGCCAAGATCCCACAAATACTTTCAATTTGAATTTTAGAGATTTATCCGTGTGGGCGTCCTATAAAAATAGTATCGGGTATTTTTAATATCTAAAATAATGAAAAATTTCGTGTCATTCGTTTAGTTCAACTCACGTCATTTTAGGTCATGACAAAGATCCTAATTGTTGGAGATATAGTATGTAGAACGAAGACCATTGAACAGATGGTTTGAACAGAATTATTAGACTTTTGCGTGTTTTTATTGGACTGGCAGCGGCTAGCTGGAATCATTATGGGACGTAATATTTCGAGATAAATCTACGGAAATTATGTGTGGCGAGAATGAATCAACCAAATAACAGAAGCTCAAGGTCGATATTTCTGACAGGAACTAATGGATACATTAAATATCACAGCAGTGCTCGTTCGAATCTACTCAATCGTAATCTAATGATGACCAAAATAGGGCAATTCGGAAACCATGGTAGCATAGAAATGTCAGATTATCGACCGAATAATTCCGGCAGTACTGTGCATTGCACCAAGAAATCTGTTCATATGATATAAAAATCCAAATCCTCGGAATACAGAACACTTCAAAACGCCATAGTTCAAGTCTCTATACAACAATTCTAGAGAAAGCGATGGGGCTGTTATGGAAACAAATGGAATATGCATTCTCATAAATATAGCACCCTATAAATATACTGTATTTACAATCGATATTTCTCAATATGCTACCCGGCAAGCATGTATAATACATGTGTACTACTTGTCCTTGCTGGTGTATTGCCGACTGTGTCGAGAATGTAACGCAGACAGGAACGACATAGACCCAGACTGTGAAGTGGCGTATGCAAGGTAAAATACAAAATTGATCGAAAGTTCACAAGCTACCATGGTTTGAAGTGACTGGACAGAAGAAATCGCCTCCTGGCAATCACTTTGTGAAGCTGATATTTTTATGGTTTCTTTAAGTGGCATTTAGAAGTTGGGAAGTAGATAAATAAACAAATTGCTTATGGATAACAACTTCTAGTTTATTCAGGACGACGTTTCGATACAGGTACTAGTATCGTTCTCAAGTCAATGACTTTAGAACGATACTAGTACTTGTATCGAAACGTCGTCCTGAATAAACTAGAAGTTGTTATCCATAAGCAATTTGTTTATTTATGATATTTTTATGTTAGCACCGTTCACCTCCTAAATTTCTGACCATGTTTAGTTCTGAAACGGGGAATAACCACACCTCGACAATGTTGAATTACTACCATCAACGAATAAAGTCTATCCATTTTATTTAGTCTTCTACTCTGGAGCATGTAAAAATTCCACGTTTTTTTCAGCGTGTATATAAAACTGAAATCTACAACATTTAGCTGTTATATTCATACTATATCACGTTTCAATCAACTTTGTAATCGTCTCTATATAAAACTTCAAATAGTTGTTTGATGAACATATCCTCGATTGCATTGGGTGACGTTATAATGTATATGTGGTTATGCAAACAAAGGCAATATGACCGTATAAAGTAATCAAAGGCTGCCAGTGTGTGTCGCCTTATCCCCTACCCATTTTAAGTGCCGCAAATTATACCCCACACACCTTTATCATCGTACGTTTGCCCTTGTCCGTAAGAACATCAATATACTATGACGTCAGTCTGTGCAATTTAGCCCCGTTACATGTTGTAAAATTTTATATGGCGAAATCTGAAAAGTTCTTCAAGCGTGATAGATTATCAACATCGGTTTGTTGCACAAGCGCCGAGGAATACAATTTATGCGGAGACAACTATTCATATTTGACGAGATCCAATGTAGACAACTAATAAAAATTAACAGACTTTCGATTATTGACCTAATTTGTTTTGTGAAGGACGCTGAATACTGAGATACTGAGTCGGATAAAACACAGTAGTCCCACCGTTTATATCAGCGCGATCTCGTTTATATGCTCCTACGCCCGTTCTATAGACATATATCATCTGAAATTCCATTTAAATATGAGATATTTCTCCTGATAGGTAAACATTTTTGCTGGGTATAGTGGAAAATCGGCTGTCCTGGAAAACAGTTGTTACGATATGTTTGGTAATGGAAAGTCTACCTTTGTAATCGTACACTTCGGTACTATTTCATCTCGACTTTATTGAAACGTGCATTGGATGTTACAATCGCATCAAGTAGCGAATGTGCGATAGAAGTTTGACTGGCAAGCTGAAGTGACTAAAGTAGTTGTCTGTGCTGTTCTCAATATATCAATTTTAATCTGAACAGATGTCTCAAATATGGAATTTTCAGACCCGCTTGTCGAAACAAAGTGATACATCAGTTGCGGTCCAAGGTAAATTTATTTATTCCAAAAAACTTTATGAAGATGTCTGATTATCCTTCAAAAGCAATTTGTATAGGCAACAGCTTTAAAGAAGTATTTGAAGCTGGGATTCATACCAATAGATATGAAATTAAAACCTGAAAATTGACCCAATTATTGATAACAAACTTCTTTGTGGACGTCTTTCCATCTCAACCTTCTATCGCTTTTCTTAATTGGACGATTTTTTCAAAAGTTCCATGTTTCTATTCCTCTGAATATATGTTAAAACGCCACGTTGTATGCATACACCACCAGACCCAACGATTACGGACTTGACTGACAACGGCTGTCTCGGATAGAATGGGTTTTATCAGCAGGATCTTGAGAAATTTGTAGTCTGCGTTCAATCCGGGTGATGGGGATTTTTCCCGTGTTCGCGTGTCTGCAATATTTATCATAGGTCATCTTTTCAAAGCGCAATCTTTCATAACAATAAATTGAATTTCATTCATGAATGGATAGCTTTCCCTCATTATAGATTATAGTAATTGCGATTGAATATCATTTTTAGAAAGGTGAGTTGTCTCACCTTTATTATGCTATCTAGAAAATTTCTGATGTTAGGGTTGTCCGAAGTACACCTATAAAAATAGTTCCAAATTGTTTATTCTTTCTCAGATCAGAATGATTATCCTTCAGTGGTTGACAGGCTTTGTAGGCCTATATATAGTCAGTTAGCATGTACTTGATCCCTTACCTGTATTAAATAATACTCGGTTAATTGTTTCCTTCAAGATATCAGATTAATACGCACTAGAGTATGGAAGCCTGCTATGGTCACTCTTCCAAAGATTGACCTCAGCTCAGAGAAATACAGTTCAGAAGGCAACATGTACATGTGTAAAGAGCTGCTCTACCATAGCTCTAAGGGCTGTACATGTATCTATGCTGGATCTAGTTTCTGATGAATGGAAGTGGTCAAGCTGAAACTAGGTCATCACATGGACTGGTGTTAGATATATAGGTACATGTTTGTAGTGAAATTAATGAATTAATTGAATTTAAACTTAGAAATAATACTATCTGACATGTCTGAGAACTGAAATATTCTGAGATGGATGCCACTTGTTGTTTCATGCACTCATGTGTTCTAATACTTTCATTCAGTGCCAGTACCGGGTGTATGTATAATAGTATTACCACTACATACGGATCAGCTTGGTATTATGGCCAGTTTTTCAGGTGTTTTGGGGGGCTTTTTCAAACAAATAGACACTATTTTTAATTGAAACTAAGCAGCTATTCTTTTGAGTTTTACTATCTCCACTATTGCAGCTAGTCTATCGATAGTCTCTGAAAATGATACTCGGGTATCACAATCAGTTAAAAACTATTTTTCCTGTTAGCCATAAATTACAAAACACTAATTTACAAATGGAAGTACAGTGCAATAAAAATCTACATTATGCAAAGAGAAGTTCACTTGCGATGGATGTTATGTCATGTCTGTCCCAACCCTCAATCAAGCAACAGCGTTTATCTTCTGAACCACCTTTCTATATATGCCCATGGGCCTAGTTCTGAAATGAAATGAATTCAGGAGGTGAAATTTACTTGATAAGTTCGGATCAAATGACTAAAGTCTCGTCGAACCGTGCCACCGGGCACCTTCGAACGCTGATACAGGATTTACAAACCGGGCTGTTGGTCGATATATTCCCATACAAAGGTGACAAATATTTTTATTTGGAAATTGGTGCCAAGTGTGACCTACAAAAAGGGATGTGAATGCAGACATTCAATCACTGTCGCAATATCAGTACAATCATCAATTAGATTAAAAGTTCGCACATAACTTTAGCCTTTCTGGAGTTAATCTCACAATCTCAAAGAGGAGAATGGACTCGATCTGTCAAATGTGGTATATACTGGCGATGGGGGTACAAGTGCCAATATAGATTCTACAAGCAAGTTAAACCGATCTGTCAAACGGCATATGAAACGTTTATTATTTCTATCCCCTGGATAGATTCAATATATCATTGGATCGCCTTGACGCTTGGAACCACAGCTTCAGCCAGTACAATTTGACAGAAATCAGACAAATTGGATGCTGTCATTTGTTAGAACTTCCCGGTTGGAGGCCTGTCATTTGTCAGTCAAATGGCAGGTCGTCTAATTTTCTTATAATCGACTTTCGAGATCATCGATTATCAAGGAACCGCTATCAGAACATTCTCAATGCTGTATTCCTCTACGGATTTCCTCTCAAAGCTATGGAACCATCGGAAGACCATTCGACTTTTGTTCACGACCCAGACATCATTAATCTCAAATACGTTCTAGATATGACTTCGTGCGGTCCAGCATCTGGTTTTTTTTAGTTTCAGTTCGAATTTAAGTATTGCAGGCTTTGTTAGAAGCTGAATTACAAACCCCAACTCACTGTCTAAATCGATAAAACCAATTTTTTGTATTAGTGTTCTATTATTCAAGAAGTCGAAATAGAGGTTGACGTAGGCGTTAACCCAATGGAGTTTCTCCAAGTTTTGGAACTGCCCTTACCAGCTGATAAACACTGCTAGAAACAATACTCGCCAGCATCGATCCCATACCACTCTTTTCTATGGAAAAAATCCTCGGACAGACTTTTCACATGGACTCTTTTCGTAAATGACTTTAACGCAGCAATATTGTAAAATCCCAGTTATAAAAAAACTGTTTGCTACAAACACCATATTTGCATATATACTTTGGTTAAAGTATAATAAGTCAAGTGTTTGCTTGACACATGTGCTTGCTGCATATTTGTTATTGAATGATATTCTCGAAGGCTTGAAATCCATTTGCACTTTGTTGAAACAGATGAATTCTGGATCAGGAAATCTAGATATTCTTCGGAACTATATCCGCGATCACTACGCCGATGAAGTTCAGTGCAGGTGACCGCCATCCATAAAAAATTAACGCAACTGAACCATTATTAATTTAGAAATCTGCCAACAAAATATAATGAAGCATAAAGGCCGGGTTTCCTGTCGGCGCCCAATCTAAAACAAATTCAAGAAAAAGCTGGCCATCATCTCTGATAACTTCAAATTTTCACAGTTTTATATAAATCAAAGCTTTTATGAGATGATTCACCTGATATTTATTAAGAACTCTCCAATTTCCTCGCAGTGGAGGATAGAATTGATACAGGCAAAAGTTCTTGTCCGCGACATATTTAGACGCCAATTTCAAGACGATTTTGCCGGCTTCAGCTTTCTCATTAGCCTGGTGACATTTGCAGTCGGATGACCACAGGCCAATATTTGAATTGTTGACTCTTTATCTTATGTTTTTGGTGACCGATATCTTTCTGGTAGTTTGTGCGTCAGATCTAACATTCAGTATGTAGCCGTCGTTCACAAAAGAATTTACTCCTCAATAAGCGAAAGAAAGTTTGCAGTAGCCAGAACGAAACAGGCATAAAATGAAAATTAAAAAATATATATATACCTTGCACGACAGTTGTGGTCAACAGTTCAAATGGTGGCAGTAAGACAGGATGATGTTGCATTCATAAAATTCTTATCACTAAAAATGAATTTGTAAGTCGGTATCTTGAATATAATTTACCTCGGTCACGCTTTGATTGTGCATGTTCATTGGAATAATGTGGATATGTAATCACATGGCGTCCCATCGGTTCCTATGTCACCTGCGGGATTAGACACATGTTGCGGAGCGTAAGGTCTGAGGTCATATACGCTACGATCGCATTTTGTCGTCAGTATATGAAAATGAAGGCTTGTGTTGAAAAAGCACTGTTTGACAAATATCTGCAAAAACATTTTATTTGGTCGCCCAATAAGAAAACGCTGGTTTCAAGGATTAACAGTGTCCAGCGTAATTTTTATGTTTTATCTGTTACTAATTATAATTCCTTTTTTATAATGAATCTTTATGTAAACATTTTAGACTTCCATCATTAGAAAATAGACGTATGTATCTACTTGACCTTTTTTCACAAATGTGTCAACAGTCATTTTAATTGCATATATCTCACCATCAGGGTAACATACAGAGTCCCGAGGAGCAATACTCGTCAGAAATGTACCTTGTATCCGCCGTCATCTCGTGCCTCTCTATACGACAACACAGTATTTTAATCCGGGCTCAGAATGCTTTTAACCAGCTTCAGTCGACATCGGACTTTCATTTTAATAGTTTTATTCTTTTAAATTACTGTGCAAATCTATACTTTCTGAAACATCTTTTAAGACACGCTTTGTTTATATTCTCTTATATTGGATTCTTTCGTAATTATGGGAGGTGATAGTGTAACCTTTTATGTATTCTAAGCCCATGTAAATCTGATTTAATATGCCATTTAGTTATTGCTAATCTTATTCGTTTTTATGAAATTTAATGTTGTATTATCGTCTCTGCTACTGGGTCCTATGGACCTGTTGAGATTGATGTGAAATAAACATGTTAAATGGCGTTGATTGAAATAATCACATTTTCCACGCATTCTAGCAATTGGTACTAGGTGAGATATGCATACACCATAAGCAGGTCCTTCTGGAATATTTCCATCGAGATATTGGAGATTAGCTATACAGTCACGTCGCCAGTTCCGATCCAGTGTCAGTTCCGACCCATTTTCCCAAAAATTGCTTCTTGTCACAATCAAGATCTTAAGACATTTCGTGTATTCGAACAAGTTGATCAACCTTTCAATCATCGCTAAATTATATTATGCATTTATTGGTATTGTTATGAGATGGCTTTGCAGAAAAACTCCATACACAATAATACATCGGTCTAAGTACAAACACTATGAGCCGCCGACATCAGCGCTTTCGGTCAAATTTTTGATGTTTTGTTTCTCACATATGATTATCACATGGTACTACATGGTAATAAATTGATTCACTCGAGTGTCTATCTAAAACCTACCCGACCCATCGTTGACATCAACAAACGGAGCCAGTTCGGAACCACCATGACGCATGGATGACCAAGCTAGGTCGTACCATGTTCTTCCAAACGTATCGCTGACTATATAAATTCTTAACTTGAGATATGATTATCATTGCTTTTCTTTAATCTGCTATTCAGAGGTGAACAAATTAAAGTAGCAGCGATTTAATGTTTTCTTCAAGTTAGTAGACGCTTATACCCCATCGAAGATATTCAGTGTCGAATCTATCTTTCCGGCAGGATCAGCTCGACCATATCACTATCACCCCAATCCGCATTCTTTAACGCCAAAATGTTCACTTATGAGATAATGCCTTGCAAAACGAAATATCCAGCTAGAACCCTATTTTTGGGGGATGGTTATCATGTTGACGATTACATTTGTATATATCTGAGTCAAAGTTCAATGTCAAAATGAGGCTGGACCGGAACTGGCGTCAGTCCGTCGGAAATTTTCATTAAGAAAAGTTATCTTATATTCACTACAATTCAGTTCATCCCCAGCTAAGTTACTTTGTATATAAATTCTACAGACAGTTGTACTGCGATCCTTATAACGATTTTGTCAATCAAACCATGAAAATTTGAACAGCTGAACAGCCGAAAACATTTCGATCAAGCCATGATCAGGCGGTGACGAATCGACCATACACGATTAACTCACGAACATTTACGAAAAAAAGAACCAGCCTCAGGGTGTATTCCATGCCACGAAGATCTCACAGTGAAACATATTCTGATGGACTGTATAGATTTTAAGATTGTAAGAGATTCTTTTTATCGAGTAGCTACTTCGGAAGATCTGTTTAGTCTGGTAAAAGAAGATTGTATTTTAGGTTATTTGGGAGAAATCGGTTTGTTGTATAAGTCTTGATGTATGTACATGTTTCAATGTGTTGGGTTCATCACTTCTGCATTGCTAAGTTATTAGCTTGTAACTGTTTGAATACTTAGAACTTTGTTTGATCGTCGCTATATAGCTGACGTATTGCTGAATGCTACGTTAAACCTTAATTCTCTCTCTCTCTCTCCCTCTCTCTCTCTCTCTCGCTTTCTCTCTCTCTCTCTCGTCGACGTGAGAGTAAGTCTTTTTCAGTTTTATAAATGTATAGGTCCAAATGTAATGTTTTATCCGGACTCTCCGTAGTTTTAGTGAAATAGAAAAGGAAAACTCTACTTAGGCAAAAAAGCATAGAGGAAGCAGGAAATGCAACCAAGAGCTCAACCAGATTTTCAGCTCTCTCGGATGAGGATGATGTTGATAATTCCGTTGATATTCCCCCAAGAGGAATAAGGTGGATGAAAGTTTGCTACATGATCAGGAGTTTGAAGAAAATGATCTGAGAGGATTGTAGATCCAAAAACAGTTCAAACTGGTGGTTCTCTGTCCGGGGTGGAGAACGACAGCGTTGTCAACGACAGTAAAATGCCCAACAATGATGCTGCTGCACTCGATGTGAACGGTAATCGTGATGAACATTCACCTGTGCATTCAGATGCTGTTGTGAAAACTTGGCTCACCACAAATGATGCTAGAAATGAGCTACCCTTAGTGGATGGGAAAGAAGGTGAGGATGAAGATATTAGTTCTACATCTGTGCAATCTGGGGTTAACTCGAACTTCACCCCAGATAATGATGTGATTGCTGAGCTCACCAAAGATGATGATAGAAATGAGCTACCCTCAGTAGATGCACCTGTGCATTCTGGTGGTGACTTGAACTTCACCCCAGATGCCAATGTGGTTGCTGAGCTCACCAGAGATGGTGCTAGAAATGAACTACCCTCTGTAGATGAAGGAAGTGAAGATGAAGATTTTGGTTTTATTTCTAAAGCAGATGCACCTGTGAACTTCTCCCCTGGTGATGATGTGATCGAGGAGTTCACTGGTGATGAAGCTAACGATGAGATACTCATGGAGGATGAAAAACAACGTGAAGTTGAAGTTGATCACTCCAATCACAACACAGATACACCTATGAGACCCACCTCAGACAAAAGCGCGGTCGCTGAGCACATGGATCAATCTTGTGATATTGAGCGACCCGGCAAATCTTCCTTAATCCAGAGATCAAAAAAGAAATGTGAGTTGAAGAGAGAACACGCAATTTATGGCAATAAAGACAAAGATATGCAGAAGATCAGAAGAAAGAACAGAAAAGCCAGAGGAGAAGACCTTTAATTAAACGTCCATAATGGCTAAGTTGACACTATTTCCTAGTGTGTGCTCTTGTGTTTTATTTCTTCATATAGAAAAATAGCTCAATCTCCAACCCTCCTCCAATGGAACTGCAGAGGAGTTTGGCCAAATTTAAATGAGCTTCATTTGGTAACTCAGGATTATAAACCTTTAGCTCTCTGTTTGAATAAAACTTTTCTCAAAGAAACAGAAAAAGTTTGAATTACGGCAATATACACCCTATCATTTCTATGCTTTGCAAGAGCATGGACAGGCTAAAGGCGGCTCTTCAATACTTGTTAAAATGGGTGTTTCACATAGTCCTATTGATTTAAAGACGGATTTACAAGCTGTAACAGTTCTTCTTAGATTGAATTCTGTATTCACATTATGCAAGGTGTACATACCTTCATCTGGAGGTCTCTGTCTTTTGTGAACTTCAGAATCTTTACGATCAGCTCCCTAAACCTTGTTTATTGATGGGTGAATTTAACAGCCGTAGTAATTTTTGGGATAATGAAGATAATTGTAAAGGAAAAATTCTTGAGTTTATATCAGATAATTCTTTGTGTATTTTTAATGATGGTTCTTATGCACATTTTTCCTCAGCTCATGGAACCTATTCAGCATTAGATATCTCACTTTGCGACCTTCCTATACTCGAATAATTTACTTGGTCTGTTCATGATGACCTTTGTGGAAGTGATCACTTTCCCACTGTCCTAAAATTTGTTCATTCAGCTGATGACCTTCCTTTCACAGGGTATAATTTCCAAAAAGCAAACTGGCCAGAATTTGAAAAGCTTTATTCACAAAAATGACAAGCAGTCTCTTTCGTTGATGTTCCAGATCCAATACAGTTATTCTCAGATATGCTGATTGAAAGTGCCAACCAAACCATACCTACATCTTCAGGAGCTGCACATATTAAAAAACAGGGTTTAATGATGACTGCAAAGAAGCAACAAAATGTAGGAAGAAAGATGAAAGATATTTCCGCCGACATCCTAATCCTGAAAATTTTAAAGATCTCAGAGTTACAAGAGGTAAAGCTCGTAGAACCATGAAAAAGAATATACGTGATTCTTGGAAAAATTATATTTCTAAGATCAATACACATACTCCAACGAAAGTTTGGAATATGATTCAAAGAATAAAAGGTAAAAGCTCCAAGTCCAGCGATCATCATCTCAACGATGGAGACCAGATGAGAGAGAGAGAATTAAGGTTTAACGTCGCATTCAGCAATATTTCAGCTATATAGCGACGATCAAACAAAATTCTAAGTATTCAAGTCAACAACTCAGCAAACTAATGCGTTAAAACAGGTACAAACATTCAAATGTGTACAACAAGCCAATCTCTCTCAAATAATCTAAAAAACAATCTTCTTTACTCGGCTAAAAAGATCTTCCAGCGTATCTGCTCGATAAAAAGTATCTCTTACAATCTTAAAATCTATGCAGTCGATGAGAATATTTTTCACCGCGAGATCTTCATGGCATGGAATACACCTTGGGACCGGCTTTTTAGTAAATATTCGTGAGTTAATTGTGTATGGCCGACCCTACATCGTCTAATCATGGCCTGATCAAAACGTTTCTGGCTGTTCAGATGAGTATAACCAACAAATCAGGTGATAACTGAGTAGAAATTGCAAATAAATTAGGCGACACAATTGCCAAAAACTTTTCGTCAAAAAATTATGTACCTAAATTTATAAGCTTCCAAAAAAGAGAAGAGAAAAATGAAATTAAATTACCCTCCGGTAACCGTGGAAGCTACAACGCTATGTGTACAATCGAGGAACTTCATGCTTCTCTCAAGAAAGCTAACGATTCCGCTGTAGGCCCTGATAATATTCATTACAGACCCTGGTAATTATCGTCTGATTTCACTGACTAGCTGTGAAACAATGGAACGCATGACAAATGATCGCCTTGTTTGGTACCTGGAAACTGAAAAGAAACTTAATGATATTCAAGCCGGTTTCCGTAAAAATAGAAGTACCATTGATCATTTAGTCCGATGAGATTCGTTTTCAAGAATGCTTTCGCCAAGAATGAACATGTGGTTTCTATCTTTTTTCTTTAGAAAAGCTATGATACTACTTGAAAATACGGGATTCTAAACGATCTTCGTAATATGGGATTAAAGGGCCGTTTACCTGTTTTTATATCCAAATTTTTGAATGATAGACAAATACAAGCGTCTGGTCCGTCATTCATAATTCAGCCGTCGTGATCAGCGATACGGATTTGATATTTTTGGAACATCATGATGTCTTGCCGGCATCATTGAAAACTGTTGACCGCTTCTCTCTTGCAGGAAACAAGCCTATGTTTATGTATACTATGATTGTCTTTTTGAATTAGGTGCTAATACTGTTATATGGAAAATGGAATAGGTCTTTGGATTATGGACGCGGGTATTCTCTAATGGACGACGGCTGGATTATGAATGACGGACTAGACGCTTGCAATTAAAGAACATCCGCGTCCATAATCCAAAGACCTATGTATTCAAGTTCCAAGTTCGGTTGGGTACAATCATGTCTGATCATTTCGATCAGGATCAAGGTGTCCCACAGGGCAGTATTTTGTCTACTACTCTGTTTAGTATCAAGATTAACAGCTTAGCTGCAGTTTTGAGTAAATCAATTGATGGTTCACTCCTTGTAGACGATTTCAACTTATCGTGTAGTGAAAAAATATACACAATATTGAGGGAACATTACAACTTTGACTAAATAGAATTCAGCAATGGTGTCTAGAAAATGACTTCAAATTATCCAGAGCTAAGACAAATTGTATACACTTTTGCAGAAAACATTTCCAGCACAAAGATCCAGTGCTTACATTAGATTGAACTGAGATCAAAGTAGTAAAAAAGGTCAAATTCTTAGGAATATTGTTTGACCAACGACTAACGTTCAGATCGCATATAAATTGCTTGAAAACCAAGTTGTAAAAAGCGCTTGATTTGTTGAAGGTAGTTGTCAGCTATAAGTGGGGAGGAGATCAGCAAACGTTTCTCCATTTATATCGATCACTTATTCGTTCTAAACTTGATGATGGTTCTATTGTTTACAACGGTGCAAGCAAGTCAAACTTGGCAAAGCTAGATCCTATTCTCCATCAAGGACTAAGTCTTTGCCTCGGAGCGTTCAGAACATCCCCTAAGGAAAGTTTATCTGTCGAAGCAGATGAAATTCCTTTAGGACTTCGAAGAATTAAACTATCACTGCAATATATCACAAAACTGCGTTCAAATCACTCAAATCCGGCATATATCTGTATTTTCAAACCTCATTACGTTGCTTTCTGTTTAAAAAACCCCTCCATTATTCCACCTTATCGAATTCGTATGAAACCACACATTGTAGCAGCTGGCATCAAGCTTAATCAAATTTTACCCAACAAGCTCTTGCCAACTCCACCATGACAGTTAATCAAACCAGAAGTAGATATTACATTGACGAAATATAAGAAGGCAGACACGAGCCAGCTCGTGTATACACAAGAATTTGGTCTACTAAGAGAGAAATACAGATCGCATCAGACTATTTATACAGATGGTTCTAAAGATGGTAAGAGAGTAGCATGTGCTACTATCTTTACTTCTAAGACTAAAACGGCTACCAGGTAAACGTTCGATATTCACTGCAGAAACAAAAGCTCTATTGTCGGCTTTAGAAGGTATTGGGTCCACTAAAAGGAAGAAATATGTCATATTCTCAGAATCACTGTCATGCCTTCAAGCGATTGAAAGTGGAAATTCAGCTCATCCCACCATCTTGAATATTCTACAATTATGACTGTAAGTTTGATCAACAGATTGATACATGTGTTGTTTATTGTTGGGTATCTAGTCATGTGGACATCAAAGGTAATACCGAAGCTGATAAAATGGATAAGGCAGACCTAGATGATGAGGTTGATCCTGTTTTCATACCATCTATCTGTGCTAATGTGAGAAAGTTGTTTCAGTCTTTGTGGGATGCTACGGATAATAACAAACTTCACGAGTTCAAAAAAACCTGTAGGCTATACTTATCTGAACAACCAGAAGCGTTTCGATCAAGCCATGATTAGACGATGTAGAATCGGCCATACACGATTAACTCACGAGCATTTGATGAACAATGAGCCAGGTCCAAGGTGTGTTCCATGCCACGAAGGCCTCACGGTGAAACATATTCTTATCCACTGTATAGATTTTAAGATTGTAAGAGATAACTTTTATCGAGCATCTAGAAGATCGTTTTAGTCGAGTAAAAGAAGATTGTATTTTAGATTATTTGAGAGAGATCGGTTTGTTATATAAACTTTAATGTATTTTCATGTTTTTAATGCATTACTTTACAGAGTTATTACCTTGAATACTAAGAATTTTGTTTGATTGTCGCTATATAGCTGAAATATTGCTGAACGCGATATTAAACCTTAATTCTCTCTCTCTCTCTTTATATCCAGTATATTTCCTTTATTAAGATCAAATGTCTGAAATGGAAAATGTGCAGTAAGGAAGAAGTCCAATGCGAAAAATGTCGAGTGGGGAAAATGTCCCGTGGGAAAATATCCTGTGTTCAATTTCTTCACAGCGTCGCTCATATAGGCATCTTCGGGGGCTAACGTGTCAAGTGAGTTTTGATTAACAAACAGTTAAGTGATACGTGATGGGAGGTGTAATGACGACACCATAAGGCACCACGATTTCTCTAATAAAAATGTTTGTATATGGTTGAACAAGCATGTAAAAGACAATCTATTTAAGGATATTCTGGATATTTGCTATAGCCCGCCGAAAAAGGAAAATGCTAGTAGTTGAGCTCCGAGCTACGATTTTAAATCTTTTGATACGGAAAAGGTGAGCAGTGAGCCGTTCGAACGTGATTTCCATGGGCGAAGGCATAGCACATTTATATGAACAATTGACGCACACGTTAGCCTTTCTTGTCTCGGCCGGAATCTAAAGCTACATTGTCTCAATGTGGAATGGCCCTGACATAAGCAGAACAAACTCATAGAAAAATTAGGGTATCGAATATTTTCTCGACGTCAGTAAATCAGAGCCGTAGAAATCTATCACCTGCTACGTAGTAGAAATGTTGTTGCTGCCAAGTACCGTAGTGAATTAATTAGATTGTTGATGAAAGACACCCATATAAACATGATGTATGCCAGATGTATCATTAATGCGGTGCCAGGCTTCTCTATTATGAGCGTGTTTGGACTAACGAACAAATGCACAGTAATATTCTCGCTTATGGAGTAGGATATCATGGAGGGACTGGCTGGAGACACTGTCTATATGATATTATCTATATTGAATCAGCTGTCAGAACAAATGGATCGGATATCGACTTTACAGCGAATATCATATGGATTAAGTATACTGATCAGCGATACGGATTTGATATTTTTGGAACATCTTGATGTCTTGCCGGCATCATTGACAACTGTTGATCGCTTCTCTGTTGCAAAAAACTAGCCTGTGTTTATGCATAATATAATTATCTTTTAGAATTTGGTGCTAATACTGTTATATGGAATATGGAATAGGTCCTTGGATTATGGACGCGGATATTCCTTAATGGACGACGGCTGAATTATGAATGACGGATCAGATGCTTATAACCCTGTTCGGTTCTGTTTATAAAGAAAATCCTCAAAAACAATTTTTCATACCGCCGTAAATTTCGAAAATGTGTTCAACGTCATATATAGCGAGAACTTGCATCAACTGAGTTGCTAAAACCGCTTTATCGACCGTCGACCCCTAAAAAGGAATCCCATGATAGGACTGGATGATTTCAAATACACAACAACTTACTGGCAGATCATACCAGTCCCTTGTGGCAGGCTTCTCGTCTATCTTGAAAATGTAGAAAATGTCAATACTACGTCACTGACAGTGCTTTGCCAGGCTTATAATAATAATAATTATCTTTATTTAAACTCGATAGCCCCATAGGAACAAGCCTATTTCCATGGGGGTCAAGGGCTACACAAATAACAACTGTATACAACTTGTATACAGGATAATATTTAAGGTTCAATGGTACATGTAGAGTGTTCAATCAGATATGAGTATATCATAAAAGAAACTGGCTAAGACAGAATTGTGTACAGTGTTAAATCAGATTTTAGGATATCATAAAACAGCTGGCTATTATCTTATACTTGATAAATAATTCGAACTTAGATCAGACGCTTGTAATTAGTATATTGTTCACATTAAGATGTCCCAAGTGCCCTAATTATAAACAGTTACACTGCAAAGTTTTGTGATTCATGGCGTGAAACTATAAATATTATTGGTTTGTATCCTCATCAACACTTCTTGAAATAATCTGATAAGTTCATGCTATCGTGTCTCCACATTATCCATCATTCTCATTCGCGTCTATAACCAGACAGATGTGTGTGGAGGATCAATAAATTCACTCTTCATGTTAACCAAATTGGGGGTAAGTGAGTGAGTAGTAGGGTTTAACGTCGTTTTCAACCTTGTTTCAGTCATATCACGACGGTGCCTACATGTGCCAGAACAAGAGAGAGTGCTCACAGTTCCTATTACCCTGGACACTGATCAGCCCAGCCAGTACAGCACCCGGTCACCCATCCAAGTATTGACCGAGCTTAACGTTGCTTAACTTCTGTGATGTGACGAGAACCGGTGTGTCCAACGCTATAAGCCGTACAAATTGGCATCACCCTGTCATCGTCTGATGTATCAGCTCTTGAAAGACTGGTTAATCGCATGATATCTCTGTGTTTAGATCTGCGATAAGAGATTATCGTGTGGGCGTCTTTCAATTGTTCCCCTGGATAAATCATAAAAGGCTTGAATACAAACGTTTGAAACGTCTTCAAAGCTATGTCGTGTTGCGACAGGCGGTTCATCGTATGGCGCAGGTTTCTCTAGTTGAAGCAGTGTTGTTAGCCATGAAACATCTGTCGTGGACTAAGTAGGAGAAACCATATTGGAAAGTTGCCATCCACTCAGACAAGAGCCCACTTGACTGAAACGCTTTCGTTAGTCTCAACGATAAAGCTTTCCTTCAGTAAGATATCATATTTCAATTGTTTGCCAAAGAAACGGTAGTCTCATGTTTGATCGGTTTATAGCAGGTATGTTATTAACACATTGCCAACAATGCGCATGTATCGGGGATAATTAGAACAAATACAGATATTCCGTCTGCTAGTCAATACCCATGATCCTTGATACTGAATAAAACAATTGCCTAATGAAAATCTCATTATACCAATTTGTTGATTCCTGTCGGAATATTCTTTAATCAGTGGAAATGTAGGAGCAAATTCAAATTGGTTTAATTTGTTTGAAATAATACAATGGAAGAAGAACCATATCCAAAGTTTGATAACGGAAAAGCGAAATCCAGAGAATGCAGTCTTCCGAGCTTTTGAAAATCAGAGAACATTTAACTCTAATTAAATGACAACGCAATGTCTTTATTTGTTTTTCTCTACTACAACTAGATTGTCTATATTTGAAGCTGTGATCAGTTGTTCTAGTCTTCTGTTCCATAATCTGAAGTCTGTCCCGGAGTTTTGTGAAGTAACAATAAAGTCCTCGCACGGTCTATGCTTATAGCGTTGGACACACCGGTTCTTGTCAGATCACCGAAGTTACGTTAAGTTCGGTCAATACTTGAATGGGTGACTGGGTGCTGTACTGGCTGGGCTGAATTACTGACTTATCGTGACTCACATCATCGTTTCCAGTAGACGACAACTCCAACAGGAAACCGGTGTCTCAGTTTAATAATTTTGGTCTAGTTATAATTCTATTGACATTTGATGGAATATCGAGCAACACAGAGTTTTGAACTCTGAAGTTGAAATAAAAACAAACTAGTATATTTATCGTAATTCTGAGACAGGGATCAGTAACACATACTGTTTCAAACAATCATACCAAAGTTCAGATTATGAACCGTTTTCATGTAAATGTCAGTCAAACGGTAGGTCGTGTAATTTAATTGACTTCCAAGACCATCGATTATCAATGAATCTTTACCAGACAGATTCACAATACTGCAGTTGCACGGGTGCACCCAAAGCTAGAGAGATCATCGCAAGGCCATTAGACTTTTAATCACGACCCAGACAGGATTAATCATGGTCACTTATTCACCTCAAATACTGTCGAGATAAATGACGTCATGCTGCCTAGTTTTTTCCATCAAATGAAAGTTTTGTGCAGTCTGTTAGAAAATTAATTACAAACCCCAAGTTAATCTTTATACTGAGGAAAACAATTATTGTATTAGTGTTCTATTATTCTAAAAGTGGAAATCGATGAAACTAGCGGCTGGAGACGAAGGCGTTAACGGAATGGAGTTTCTCCAAATCGTGAAACAGCCCTTACCAGCTGATGAACATTGCTAGATGCATAATGCTTCCAACACATACCATTCTTCTCTATGGAAAGAAAACTTGTCACTTCGGCTCTGTGAATGATTCTAACGCAACTGCATTGCATAATCCCAGTTATAAAACACGGCTACAAACAACATTTACAAGATCAGATAACAGTATTTGATTAAAACATGAACTTGCTCTAAAGATTTTTCATGAGCGACATTCTCGAAGGATTGAAACAAAAAATCCATTTACATTTCGTTGCAACAGATGAATTCTGCATCAGGAAACTAGAAATTCTTTGAGACTATATTCTCAATCACAACACCGTTCAGTACAGGACACAGACGCAAGTTGCGAAACGTAGGACCAGAAATTGATTACGCTACGATCGTATTTTGTCGTTAGTGTGAGAAAATAATTAGAATGGAGGCATGGGTTGAAAAAGCATTGTTCGAGGCATTGTTTTTCTGCAAACAAATATTCGGTGGGGGTGATTGAAATTGTCACATTTGCTAACGATTGCTAGTAGGTTGAATACATATACACCATATGCAGACCCTTCCGGAATATTTTTGTCGGAATCATGAGAACTGTCAAACTTGTAACCGTCTCTCTTGGTGCGCAGTCAGTGCGAGATTTAAGCCTTTTCTTCATTTTTATAGATGTATATGTCCAAACATGTTCCATCCAGACTATCGGTGGTTTCGGTGAAAGAGGGGAACAGAAAAACTCCAAATTATAGGGTGGGAAAAATGTCCTAAGCGGTATAAACCTCCAGTGTGGAAAAGTCAAATGGGGAGAAAGTCCATAGAGAAAATATCCGATGGAGAAATGTTCAGTGGAGAAATGTCCTGGATTCATTTTCTTCACATCGTCGCTCATATAGGCGTCTTTTGGGGCTAGCATGTCCAATGAATGACAACCATGTAAGTGTTATGCGATGCGAAGTGTAGTTCCGACAATACAAGGCAGGACAATTTCTCTTATAAGTAAGCAATTCGATAAGATGCTCTACTTTTCTTTTCTATTCTAGTATCTATTTATTACGCGTGCAGCTTGAATAAGCACGTGTAAGAAAATCAATTCAATTAGGTTCTCGAGATTTGTTATAGCTCGCCGAAGTTTTAAATGCTAGTAGTGACGCTCCGAGCGACGATTTTAGAACAAGTTGATGCGGAAAAGGTGCGCAGTGAGCCGTTCAAGGGTGATCTCCATAGGCGAAGGCATCTCACGTTTCCGAGAACAATTGATACATAAGGTGTATTGTCTCGTGCGGAACCTAAAGTTACATTGTCTCAAGGTCGAATGGCTCCGACACAATCAGAACAAAGTTATGAAAAATTAGGGTAATCGTATATTTTCTCGATGTCAGTAATTCAGAGCCGTAAAAATCTACCACATGCCCCGTAAACCGTAATGCTGTCAACTAAACTTCGGTTTTAACTGGTGATGACAGCCACCCGAATGAAAACGTATTTCCTTACGATTCCAGATTTCTCTATTATGGGCGCATTGGGACTAATGAACAAATGAACCATTTTACTCTAGTTTACCGAGTTGGATATTTTGGAGTAACTGACTGAAGATCCTCTATAACTGTCTTTATTATATTATCTATATTGAATAAAATGTCAGACCAAATTTAGTGATGTTTATAACGAAACCCTGCACATATCAGGAATACCCTCCATCAGCATTGTTCATAACATCATACATTTCGAAAAAATGTCCATCAACCCCATATATATATCGGAAACTTACATCAAATGCGTTGTTACAACCGCTCAAGTTCATAGACCAGCGGGGCATTCGATGACCACAATCGATGATTCAAACACACAACAAAACATGAGTATCACACGCTTAAGTTCATCGACAAAAACAAGGCATCCCGTTATAGCACTTGATGTTTCAACCACACAACACAACACCAGTATCACGCACATTATCATCGACCACAACAAGGCATATCATGACAGCAGTCGATTATTCAAACACACAACATAACATCAGTATCACACGATTGAGTTCATCAACCACAACAAGGCATCCTATGACAACACTGGAGGATTCAAACACACAACACACACAACTGTGACAGATGTATATTTTTACGGGGGAAGTTCGTCATGTAAGGATCTTCAAACCGGGAACACCGTGTGCAATACAGCTTGTCGGGTAGCTTTTCCAGGTTTAACATGGGTCCCTATATGTAGTCACCTATTGTGTTTTCCTTACATGACGAATAGACCCGAATTTCCCGGATCAGCAAGCCTGTATTGCAATATGGTCCGCCCGACAGTAATGTAAAAATGAAATGCGCACAAAATCACCTAGAAAATCGGGTTAAATAGGGGACCCGTGCATGATGTGCACGTTCCGACAAACAGCGCATCGACCACAAGCAATAGAAAAGAAAAGACAGCAAAGGTAATTTGGATAAAAGATTGGGAAAGGCCAAGAACACAGACATACCGATAAAGGTACAGGAGTGGTGGAAATTAGCATATAAGTAGCCATACCTTTACAGCGGCACTGCAAGGAAACGATAGATTACTTGAACGCAAGAAAATATCGGAGGCTCCACACGTCAAAACCGATTACCGTAAAAGGCCTATTCGTCGTGTAAGGAAAACACAATAGGTGACTACATGTAGGGAACCATGGATAGTTTCAGGTCGCTGTTTTTTATGTTTTAGCTTTTAGGGTTTTTGCTAGTAATATTTGTTATAAATGGGAGAGATTGATATATTTGCCATGGTGTTGTACTGTTTGGGCAATAGATATCCAGATAACGCGTGAATAATATTCGGGCAATATGTATCTAGATAACGCATAAATGTGATGTGCATGGTTGGAGCTTGTAGAATATTTTGTCATTTACTGCGATAGTTTCATTTTTTTCTATTCTTGAACCATTGTAATGAGAATACCGCCGGTAGTACAGCGTTTATATTTATACGCCTGTTATTTTGTGTATCTAGGTCCATCTCGTCACGTGAATTCCGTATACCATACGCAGATCTCTGCGAAGGGAACCTCTGCCTTATAGATGGGGTAAGCCTTATATTTGCGTACAATGCCGTACTCGATTGTCTCGGGTCGGATTTTGAAACTATATTTCGTACTCGTTACTATGCATTGTTTATGGGTGCATTGTTTGGTGTAGTGGCCGCGCAACTTTGTGGTATACGGTGTTTATTGGTTTGATATTTTGAGCACTAACAATAATTATGTAACATAGTGACAACCGTGGTCGCTGAAACAATGGCCGATGTATTAAGTATTGGTTGTGTAGTTGGTGCGTGTACCTAATGTTTCTTACACCTATTATGTAATGCGTTGTCGTCCCATATTAATATACTACATGTTGGCATGTGTATTGGATAACAATTGACATATTATTATTATATTATTTATTCTTTATTATTTATTGTGGCGGACTAAATTTGTTGATATATTATATTATAGGTTCGATACCTTCCGGATGATTCCTGTGCAATAATAAAATTGGAAAAACAGAACCTCGCCTTTGCAGTTACTCATTGGGTACGTGTGCCTGTACATGTTACAGTATCACACGCTTAATTCCATCGTCGAGAACAAGGCATCCCATGGCAAAACTGGGTACTTTCAAGCACAGAACAAAACACCAGTATCACACGCTTAAACGATTAATTCCATCGACGAGAATCTCATATAACGAGGATCCCAGAGAAGGAAAAACATCCCAACCAATTTACATCCCATGCCAATATGGGATCCTTTTTCTCCATATAATTTAAATCATTACTTTAATCGGTATATGATTAAAAATATCAACGACACACCAAGTTGCTGAACGTTGGTGGAGCGCATTATGCCTGCAGCACGTATCAAGCTAAGTGTCTGGCCACCTGCGTCGCACGCGCTCATCTCACATACGTGTGTGGGATGACATATTCCAAATGATGTTACCGTACGGGTTTGACGATGTATTATATGGAAACGAAGCATCCCATGGCAGTACTGGATGATTCAAACACACAAAACAACACCAGTATCACACACTTTATCATCGATTACAACCAGAACTCTAATGACAACACTCGATGATTCCAACGCACAACAGAACAGCAGGATCACACATAAGTTCATCAATCACAACAACGCATTCCAAGACAGCACTGATGATTCACACACTAAACATAAAAACGTATCACACGCTTAAGCTCATCGACCACAATAAGGCCTCTCATCATAGCACTTGAGGATTCAAACACACAACGGAACAGCAGGATCACACTTAAGTTCATCAATCACAACAACGCATTCCAAGGCAGCACTGATGATTCACACACAAAACAAAAAAACGTATCACATGCTTTATCATCGACCACAACGAGAACTCGATGATTCAAACACACAACAGAACAGAAATATACACTTAAGTTCATCGACCATAGCAAGGCATTCAATGACCACACTAGATGAACCAAACACACAACAGAGCTTGCTGGCTGACCATACCCGTTTCCTGTGGCATTTCTCGTCATTTCTCGTGCAATTGTGATATATATATTTTGCTTTCCTTCTCTCCTTATGACAATCTAGCAATCTACGTCATATATGCTTATTATCTTGACATCAAAGTCAAATAATCTGAACTAAGTATCTTAGTCACACTGAGATGTCCCAAGGGCCCAAAAAATAAAATGATTCATGGCGGGAAACTATAAAGATTATTGGTTGGTTTCCTCATAAACAATTCTTAAAATAATCTGATACGTTCATGCTATCGTGTCTCCACATGATCCACCTTTCTTAATCACGTCTATAAACAGACAGATATGTGACGAGGATCAATAAATTCGCTCTTAATGTTAACCATATTGGCATTACCCTGTCATCGTCTGTTTTATTATCTCTTGAAAGACTGGTACATCGCAAGGTATCTCTGTGTTTAGATGTGCGATAACAGATCATCGTGTGCGTGTCTTTCAGTTGTTGCCATGGATCCTGCGTGGGTTGGCATAAATCACAAAAGACTTAAATACAAACGTTTAGAACGCCTTTTTCATCAGCAGCACGCGGTTTATCGGATTTCGCTAGTTTCTTTAGATAAAGCTGTAGTGTTATCGCCAAATTAGCCATGAAGCCATCTGTCGTGTACTAAGTAGAAGAAACTAGATTGAAAAGTTGCCATTCCACTGCGACAGTAGCAAATCCATTTAACTAAAATGCTTTCGTTGATCTCACTGATAAAACTTTCCTTCTGTATGATTTTTATATTTCAATAGTCTCTGATTTGATCGATTTACTGCAGGTATACCATTAACACATGGCGAACCGCGTACATGTATCGGAGACAGCTAGGACAAGTACTGACCTTCCGTCTGCAGTTCCTTGACCTTGATCCTAATTACACAATTTGTCTAATAAATTTCTCATTATACCAATTTGTTGATTCCTGTCGGAATGCTCTTTAACCAGTGGGAAAATACGGGCATATTCAAATTGGTTTTATTTGTTCGAAGCTTCTTTTTGGTCGAAGTTATACAATGGAAGAAGAACCATATCCAAAGATCTTTGACAGAACAGCAAAATCCAGGGATTTCACGTGAATGCAGTGTTCCAGGTTTTTAAAAATCATAGATCATTAATCCCAAAGAAAAGACAGCACGTTCTCTTGTTTTTCGCACTCTAGACTAGGAAATGTTTTTCAATCGTTGAACACGGTAAATGATGATGTGCTTTTAGGGCTATCAGTAGTTTCCTTCAAATCCAGTGAAAGTTGATATGTATCCTTCTCTATGTCATTTATATAGCGATTATCCGCAGCGAGAAGATCGTCCATATAACGTTCGGTGAAGGACTAGGAACGGACTTTGAAGTGATCGGGGGTTTTTAAAAGCGCATATTCAGTCGTATTTAAAAGAGAACAGATATAGGTCAACCGAAGGTGTGCAGAATTAGCACCCAGTGGACTACTTGAATGCTATAGATATATTGTGTTACCAAGTTTCACATAGATATTATTAATGAGAAATTCAAGCAACTCTATAACCAAAGAAACATTCCATGAATGATATCCCTTGTATGTAGTAGAGTTAAGGTTTTTTGGCTTCTGACATTAATATATCGGCGATCAGTTTTTTTGAACACGGATACTATTAATGAACATAGACGGTCAATAAAATCCTGATGAGGTATTGTAGTCTCTTGTCTATACGGTCAAATTGATTTTCTGCTCTTCCATCCCTCGTTCGAGTCTATTTCTAAATTCTTCTTTTTTCTTTTCTCAAATTTGTATGCTTTATAGGCTATCACGGCTACCCGCTTCTTTTAAGACAATCTAGTAAATGGAGCATTGGCGTGCATGTGCGTTTATGTCATCCTATCTGTGGGATAAGTCGCGTACGAAAAATGAGTGTCAGTTCAAAAGTCAAGCCCAGAAGAATCAGAATGTAACGTGAATCGCAACTCTTTTCTGAGTACATATATTAGGGGCAGACGAGGTCAGTGGTCAAGGCGATATGCCAAATTACCAATTACTGCAACTGAAATCAACAGGACGGCGTCTCATGTGCCCTTTAAGGGGGTGACATATGCAACTATACCTTTTTTTCATAGAATCACAAGTGATCTGATTACAAAATAGGCAATGCAGTTGATGGCCAATAGCATATACCAAAATGTTGACCAAACCTTGCTGAATGTGAATATGACACCTTTTTGAACAAACAATGTAAATTGGAGAATATAATGACAAAAGCAATGGTTCTTGTGACTGCCAGCAGAAGTACATAAATATTAAACACACAATATTGAAAAACAGTTAAGAAAATTCTGTTTAGTATGTTCTACAACAAAGACTATGTTAGATATGAAAAATGATTTGGGAAGTATTTTTAAATATTTTATTTTACTTCTTCAGTGATTGTCTTAGTCTAGAAATTTTGTGTACCCGACATGTGGATCAAATTGCAGATATTTGTCAAATGGCAATTAGTTATGCAGATTCTTTTAGAACCAGGCACAATCACAACAGGCTGTGAATGTATGGACCACAATAGGCAGTTGGGGATTGAATAGAAAGAATCCAGGGCATTTCTCTCACTGACTGCACAAACTGGTTTAGATGTATTAACTTTTCAAACTAACACAGGTTGGTGACATGAGTGTGATACATAGGTCTGTGTTGGAAAGCACTGCACAGCTTTGGACTGTCCTTCATATTGGCTGACACGAATTATCATTGCATTTGACAATTATTTTGACACAGAAAATGATAAAAAATCTTTTAAAAATATTTTCCGCTGGAATTTTCTTTTCTGGCATAGTCTCTGTTGTAGCCGTGATTTCATACAATTTTTAGGACCATCTTTCAAGGGTGTATGTTTATTCTTTATTGACTTCTGCCGACAGTGCCGAGACGCATTGTTTCTGTAATTATATTCTCCAATTTACGTTGTTTGTTCAAAGGGGCGTCATATTCTCATTCAGCAAGGTTTGGGCAACACTTTGGTATATGATATTGGCTACCAACTGTATTGCTTATTTAATAATCAGCTCATTTGTGATCCTATGAAAAAAAGGTATTGTTGCATATGTCATCCCCTTTTACAGGAAATTATTGAAAATATTATATGTGCTGTTACCATGGCTACTTCAGTCCAAGGATGTAGATTCTGAATTTCAGGAATACTTATTAAGGCTTATGGAAAACAAGAAATATAGTGAGGTCGAAGGTCGAGGTCAATGGAATAGAAAAAACCCAGAAAACTGTTGAAAATGACATTGTTCTGGCATTTGTGGAAAAGTTGGGTCGGGTATCAATTTTGAGGTCCAAAAGCTGAGGTCACTGATTACCATCAACATATTGAAACACGAAACACTCGTAGATTTTATATCAATGATGTAGTTCATAATACCAAATAGTCTCTTGTTACAGTTTTCTTACTTGAAATTCATTTTGTCTGATATAATTAGTCTGCATCGTATTCAAGAGATGTAGAAAGGACGAACCAAGAAAACGCCATTACTTTTCAATAACGGTCGCTAATGAAATCTTGTTGTGCCTACACATGTGACATATTTGGATTACGCTGTGTGTGTATACCAGTATTATATCGTCACATTTCCGATTCTGGAAATATTTTGAGATTGATGAGACTATAAAGTTCCTCTTGATAATGCTCAAGGCTCAGATGTGAATATAGTTTTAAATCATATCTCGCCTGGCTCATTAGAAGTGTGTCAGTCTCTTGGACTATATTAAAAGAACGGAACTACAAGCGGAGCTAGAATGTAAACTTATAACTTATCATATCAGTGCCAGCATAAGACAATTGTTACTTTAGACTATAAGTTGAATTGATTATGGATAAATAAAAACTTTACTTTACTTTGTTTCCTGCCCAATTTCTGAATATTTGTCAAGATCTTGAATTGACCAATTTCTGTCTTTGCTGGAAACAAAATTAATCAGAAATAATTTTTTACAGAGCGAAAAATGTGGCAGTACCCCCGGCACAGCTGATGGATTATTACTACCTTATGCTACCATCTTTGCAACCACGGAGTCACCTCGCGAGAATTATCCACCCTATATCCCCGCTGGTTACTCAAATCTATCATCAAGAATCTGAGATACACCAACAACAGTCAACAGCTAATCTGTTGCCTCTTCATAATATGGTATATGGCTGCGACTTTGATTAAGTCTTACGCAACGAGCAAAGATGAAGTATATGCCTTTGGAGTGAAATGCGTTTTTCAAACAAAAAATACTGAGTACGTGTTAATGAAACAGTGAATGATATCGAGCAGATGTGTTAGTTCCTAGAACCCGTCAGTTAAATAATATGCGGTGTACTGTGCATTGTTTCAATGAGGATTAGTCTTTACCTATGAGTGAATAGTAAAAGAATGTTGGTGAAAAGATGGTGCTTTATTCATGGTATTGGAGATGATCAAAAATCACATAGTCATGATGACAGTGGTATCGATGCTATAGTTAATCAGACTGAGGATTACGGTGAATATATCCCAGTGATCCTTGTCTTACTGACGGGATGTTGGTCCAATGATATACTGAATTTGCATTCAACTTGTGCATCTTGAAATATTGGTGTGCAGTGGATCCCTGCTAACTGATGAATTGGGAAACAATGAATCCAATGCAGCTATACCATTCCTAGAATTGCCTCTCAGACACCAAGCTGCACTCCAATGCGGGATACACTCAGTTCAGGTAGTAAAATCTCGAAGTAAAACCGTTGGAGTCTTGGGAGCATTACATTGTGTCATAACACCCCATCTCTGAATATCCTCTGCATATGTAAAAATCAGGGGGATTTTTAGTTCTGTTGACCGCTTCTGTCTTGCAGAAAATTAGCCTACAATAATTTATCCTTTTAATTTGGTGCTAATTTTATTATATTAATCAGATTTTTGGATTATAGACGCGGAAATTCTTTAATGAACGACGAGTGATTATTGAATGACGGGCTAGATGCTATGCGACTGATTCAGAGCGATTTCACATCCTTCTTTTGTCAAACAGAAAGACTTAACCTGTCTCGCTGTCTCTGCAATGGAAACATTTTTCGCCACCATGCCTACAGATCTGCTGTTGTCTTCTGTCACTAAACCGTCTTATATATCTCACCATTTGACTGCATGCGATGTATTGCTCAACAGGTTGGATGACCAAGCCACAAGCTTTAACAGTAACCGGATTTCCCTTTGCAACTTGATATTTCCAATATGCGTCTTATTGTGTGCATGTGTTTCCCTTGAAAGAGCGACGAAAGAGGTAGATACTTCATGCAGGAAGCTATTGTCTGAGTCTTTGTGTCGCTGAAAAGGCTCACGTCTAGACACATTGTTGTGCCCAGACTTGGCTATTGTAGGCATTGTCTCGTGATTCTTACATGGAGTATGAACCCGAAAGGGTGGGCTGATTAAGTGGATGGAAGACGTCTTGCTTCGTCGTTTGACAACTTGTTTGAAGTTGGAGTAGTTTAGTCGATGTTCACCTTCACTGTGCCAATTTCCTTTCTCACTTGTAGTTTTGAGAACCTGACTGGGCCCAGAGATGAGCGCGATCCGGCCCCATAACATCTGGCAGACCCGGCTCCATTCTGGCATCGAAATATCTGTTTGCCGCCATAAAATGTTGCCCGAATCCAAGATTCAAGGATACTTGTTCTGGAGTTTATTAGGGAAAAGGATTTACTTGGCAGCCTATCTAAAATCCTCTAGATTTCTCTTGTTCCACTTCTGGGGTCTCTTCTGTCCAGAGCTGAATTTTGTCCTCTGCAATCTGTTCCTGGACCTCATCTTCTACGACTTCCTCCTCCTTCTCCATCACCTGTAATATCAGACGTTACAACAGCTACTCCAGCAAGGGCATTGTGAGCGCAAGGATGAGTCATTTTCTACCAGCCCCCATCAGCTACTACCGTATAGGGTATACCCTCATGAAACTTCCCCGTTTCCACTGCTAGTCTTTTCTATTCGCCGTTAAGTTTCAGTTGCTTCTGAAGGATACCTGCCCATCAAACATCTCGTCTTTCAACGGACAGAAAGTACTTTCTGATAAGCCATGAACGTCATTGTTCCTAAAGATTCATATCAGATGTGATGCATCCAGTCACCATTTGACGCCATACCGCTCCAACATTAATGTCAACGTGACCTTTACTTTCACGCGATTGCATGCATGGGGTGATGGCAAAGGTGAAGAGCTTTGCGCATGACATCTGGCATGCAAGATGATGCCACACTTTGTCGATTGCCCTCACCAAGAAGCTTTCCTTATACATTAAAAGTTTTTGATAATTTGATGGCTTGGGCAAATGTAGCTGAATGCAATGTTATTTGCCTACTTCGTTGGTCAGAATATGAAGATTGATGTCCCTAGGTGGTCGAAGTCGTGCCATATTGAACTGCTCATCGGACAATATTGGTACATCGGACAAGACAATCATTTGTCTACCAAACCGTTATATCTGTAGATATTATAAAAATAAATCATATAATAATTTGCATCATTATCGGTCTATAGATGTAGCTGTTGCTATTGGCAGGCGATGTGTTTTTAATTTCGTACAGCAACGGGATAACTGATAGTTCTAATTTCATAGACCGAGGTCAGCATTGCTCTTACTTTCATATCCTTAGAGATGGGAAATCCTTGCATGACGTAATATTAAGTCATTGAGTGAAACTAAACTTACCAAATGGGCCAGTAATTCATCGAATATTGTCTTCCGAACTCTGCACACATGGCCAGAACAATGCATAATCTCTTCACCGTAAATGCAATGCATAATCTCTTCACCGTAAATGCATTCCTCGGTGCTGCTCATTTGTTTGAAAAAAATATGTTCGTATCTTTAGAATCAAATATCCTGAATGTTTTGATCGAAAGCATTAAATATTTCTAGGTGGAATTTTCCAATATGAATGAAAGTCATTGTGAAAGAAAAATTATGAGCATTTGATGCGGGCTAGTTGTAACCTGATATTTGTAAAAGTCATGTCTCTCGAAAGCGAGGGTACTTCAGTCCAACAAGACATTGCGGTACGTATTACAGTTCCTAATGGTGTTAGGTTGATGTTTTGAATATCTGTCAACATAACAATGTATCGATGTACATGTCGGAACACATACGACTTAGACACACGCCTTTCCAAATTCTGAATGGCAGCCGACTGAACAAGTAGTCGATTTCCAAAGCCCTACACTTTTATCGTTGCATTAGTGTGATATTTTTACAATCGTGATTTCGTCCATTCATGCTTCAGGTTTGTATGTATTTGATAGATGGAAATGTATGCCTAACATAAGTTGATGTGTATGGTAAATCCGACTTGTTGCAATACTTGGCTTTCATAATAAATTGAATGTATCCCTCTATCACTGGATGTCTGTATTGTGCTGGTAATGCACTTTTCAACATTGTGATGTATTCATATAATTCCACTTTCGCCAACATACTGTCTCAGATGTCAGCCATTTTTTTCTGGTTGGAGCGAGGCTAACAAACCTTCATATAATTCTATGAAATTGGAATTATTTTTTTATCAGTACAATTGCTTTTCTATTCTATACATTTAATGTTCTTTCGAGATTGTAATTCTATTTTGTTTTTTTGTTTTTTTTTTGTACCCCCCGTAATTGCGTATTGACCCTCCATAGCCAGATGAAAAAACACCGATAAACTGCAATTTCTTTCACGCTACATGCCCCAATAAACGAATTTCAGACACCTAAAACGATAAAGACAGTAATGGGTCACATCAACTTACCACAGGTTAATCACAGAAATGGAAAACCTGTCATTTCGATCACACACAATACGACCAAATGCTGCCTGCACGCCAGGCCAGTCCCAATAGCGGAAATGAAGCGGGGAAATGAAAGCGGTCACAACCTTCCCCTGGTTTGACCTCGGACTGGACACTGATTGACATTCAGTGGACAGTTTCAGTTGCATGCGATCTAGCATGGCCCAACAAGCTTTCCAAAAATGGTAGGAACAATTCAATTAAAAACAGCTATAATGGTATAGACTATTCCTAAGCTAAACCATATCTCTACAAGCCTACTAATTGCCATAATTCATTACTAAACCGTTCGGTGTCGATTCAAAATTCAGGCCAAGCCAAATTATATCAGTGTATAACATCGCACTATTTGTGAGATCGACCATCTCGCTGTTGTATCATCAAACCATATTCGGATATGGTCAGTGTGAAATTACGGAAATTATTCTGCTTTTCAATGCCCACCAATATGGAACTGTCACTCTAAGAGTTATTTTCTCCTGACCGCTAATGGGCACTCGAGTCAGGGATGACATGACATACACTCGATAACATGAAAAGAGATCAGGCACAATGAAAACAGTGCAATATATTGAGTAAAGGACAATACCAACAACTTGGGCTAGGCGGCAGGACACCTGCAGTGACCACCTTGCTCAATATAATATGTTGTAGTTCGACATACGCACATTCAAGACCACCGTCCTAATGTAGCGCCAGTGATGGTGTTATATAAAGTGTAACGCCCTTTGTTGACGTCATATTGCTGTCACTATATTCGATTGTTGCACGACATTACAATACGACGTTAAGCAGAAAGCGTTACATTATAATGACGTCACTTGCCTTAGCATATAGAAATGAGTGTGGATATGTCCAAATACTAAAACATATGACATTGAACAGGGTGGTCTGTAATGCCGAGCCCAAGTTTTCTCAGTTTATTGTACTGTATTCATTGCGCTAAATCTCTTTTCATGTTATGGAGTACACATTTTGTCCTCCCTGACTCCAGTGCCCACTACCGAGCAGGGGCGGATAACTGTCACAGTGAGAGTTCGGAAACTTCCGTATTTCAGTTCCAGTATTACGATCATCTCCATCTTCGTGAATTGTCTGCTGATAGAGGCATTCTCAAAGCGAGACCAAGCTACTCTCATGTAAACTAGAGCCATTTTATTCACAAACCAGGATGACGTCACTCCCTCTGCCTTCACTAGCTGAAGAATGTCAACTACTTCTTGTATTAGATTGTTTGTACGCCAGGGTCACACCTCGCGCTATATTGCTATAAGCCATGTCGGAATCCAGCGACCAGGACAGACCAAAAGAACAGTTCCAAACTCCAAAAGGACCATGGGTATAACTCGCTACGATTGAATGCGTTCTGAACCAATTCATCCGCTCAACTGGCCTCTTTGTTTCGGTACAACTGACCACACCCTTTCTCGCAGTAGGGAGTCTCGCGGCACGAGAATGCTCATTGAAGTTGTCCTGTCTTGCATGCATTGTGGAGAACAATCTTACCAAATAGGCTACCACATATCGATAGATAGAACATCTCTCTCATCTCTTTCCACAGGGCCCAGGCCAATATAACACAAGTGCAGGGGGAACATATCATTTTAACACACGATCTTTGGGAAAAGTACTGTAAATTTTGCCATTCTGCTGCGGAAAACCGCCTGAAAAACCAACAGTGTGGAAAGGTGTTGCTCAGGCTCTATCCGAGTATTGCAATAGTGTCCCGGTGCGTGGATGGAAAGAAACTACGAGCTTACGCCGGTATTACCTGGAGAGAGAGAGAGAGTACCTGCGCTGGGAGCTATGCCATTTTCGTTTTCTGAGTGGATTTTGACTTCTATTCCGGAGGATTTTTTCCTTCTCAGCAAGAATTAATCTTGCGTGACACTTGGTGTTGATACTGCATGCAAGTTGAATGGCACGCCCATACTAAAAATACTCACCATTCGAGGCACCAGGGATTGGGCCTTCACTTTATTTGGAAAATCTATCCCACCAGAGCAGTTGGGTTTGGAAGCAATGAAAATGCAAAACGTCGCATCTCTTGCAATGGTTTCAAATGCAGTGTCGAGAACCAGAGTATGTAAAGGCTTCCCATATTCCCCAGTCGAGGGGGACTGCTTGAAACCCACATGTTTCCTGGTGGAACAATGGGAAATCGGCGAAACAGAAATGGAACACATATGCCGATCCCGTGGATGTACTGGGATTCTGACTATGTGATGGAGGGTTGACCATTGTCCTAACTGTCGTTTGAGTCCATACAATCATCTTATAAGAAAAGCTCCTGAAGTCAGCAAGAAACAGGAGGATTCTGTTTCCACGGACAAGACCATTACTGATGATATTCCAGAAATCATTGACAACCTTTTCCCGGGTGCATCGCAAAATATCAAGTTGCTCTTATATTCACAGCGCCAATCTCTTTTGAAAGAAGCAAAGATCCTAGGAGCAGGCGTTGGGAAATGGAGATCATATTGCCGTCTTTATCTGTTTGGAATCAAAGTCCGAACAGCTAAACATTCTTACGAAATAGCGGGTTCCTCATATTACCATCACCTAGTTTGCTGCAGCGTTATAAAAATGTGCTACAGCAAGGCCCTGGGTTGAGAGACGACCTTCTCAAGTGGATGCAATTGAACGGCCGAACGAGAGATGTCGCAATGGACGGCGGAATCATCTTCGATGAAATGGCCATCCAAGAAGATTTGCACATGGTTGTGCGTGGGAATACAGCCGAGTACACCGGCTTTGTTAATTAAGGGAAGGCCTCAGAGAACATGCGAATACTGTCGCAACAGAAAACCGAATTACTGGCAACCCATATCTTGCAGTTTGTCTTTTTGTCCTATCATGCATATGGTGGTTTCCGGTGGCCATTCGCATACTTCCCGAGCGACGATGTTAAAGCAGCTGATCTCTTCCTGTTGTTCTGGAAAGGAGTAAGTAAATTGTCGTCCCTGGGTTTCAAGGTGGATTATGTGTGCATGGATGGGGCGAGTAGTAATCGCGCTTTCTGGAAAATCCATACAATGACAGGTTTTGACTGTGTCAGTGTTTTCGACATTCAGCATATTGTCACCTTCTTGATGGATTACTCAAAAGAGTAAGGAACAATATAGCTTCCAGTGGAGATGGTACCAAACACACAAGAAAATTAAGTCTCGCCGGTGCCTACATAACCTGGAATCACTAGATTATGGCCTACAAATGGGACAGGGCTACAAACCCCGTTCGTGTACACCCTCGCCCAACAGATGAACATATGTTTTTGACCAAGACGTCCAAATGCGAAATCATTTAGCTGAAGAGGTTCTGAACACTGACATGCTCAATTTAATGCAACACTATGATAAGATTTTGGGTGAAGATGGTCACGAGGTGAAGCAAACGTTGGAATTACTCCGAAACGCAAGTCAACTGATAAGTATCTTCCGGCATTGTCGACCAATAAGCTTCATTGATGCTGACAGGTTCGAACAACTGGCTTCAGTTAATCGGTGGTTTAAAACCTGGGAAACGGAGGTGCTGTCGGAAGATCTACCATGCTCCGTTAAGAGGGAAAGACTAATGACACCAGAAACGAGGGAAGATTTAGAGTGCCTGATTGTCGGCTTCCAAAGTTTATGTAAGCGCAAGCTGAAAGCAATCCCGTCTACTTCTGTCATACCGAGTATGATCAACAGTGACATTGTTGAGAACATGTTTTGTCAACAGCGTGCAACACACCACGGCGTCAACACAAATCCCAATGAATTCCACTATCAAAAAGGCATCACCTCTATCAATTTAGGCCAGATTCTTGTGTCCAAAGAATCTAACGCAGCACCTACGATGTCATCTGGTGCGGCTGCAGTCCCGTATAGCATGATATGCCATGGCCCTCTGTATACTGGAGCTAAGAGAAGGCCTGTGTCTGCAACTGTTTCTAAAGAACCATCACCGAAGAAGACTAAGAATACGGTCACATAATCGGACCATTTACCCAGTAACTGAACAGCTGCGTATGTCGCTTGGCAACTGCGCGAACTCAGATCAAATCCCGATAAAGATTTTTCTGGGCGATGTTAGTCGCGTAATTATTTCAGTGAAGGGCAATGTGGGCGAAAAGAACAATGGTTCCAGTGCAGCAGCTCCACCCTCTCCTTTGTTGACTGCAACCGCACCCGCGTACGACGTGTCATCAAGTCTTGATCCCTTCAGCTCGACCCGCACCTTTAATGTTACACTCAAAGCTCTGCTGTTATTACAGGATTTTCACAAAATGGCTACTCTTATGTCCCCATTTCAAACGTCGAAATGTACGGAATCTTCAGAGATGATTCACTCCAACTTGTACCATATTTCTAGAGCTTGTGAATTTGCTTCATTAAATTTACTTGGTTTGAATTAATTTACCCGAGGGCGAAAAACCAAATACTCGCATGGTTACTGCTGAACTGTTGCAATTTCTTTTCCTTAAACAGCGGAGTGTGATTGGTGGGAAGGGTTCAGAACGGATGCGCATTCGACAATGTCTCCTCAGTGGTTACCACCCAGTCAAATCTGATGGTGATTACTTTCCTCCTCAGCGTCGTCCGTCCGTGGGACTGTCTGTTTGTTCTTTCATCATCAGCGGCATTGCGATGTAGCTTGCAAAGATATAGCAAAATAATACAAGACATGCAACTGCCCATGGAGCCGAGGCAAGTCAAAATTGAAGGAAAATACGGAGACTGTGTCAATAATGATATGATGACAATTTTGATATTTCCAACTCAACCATTCATGAATATATTTCTCATTGATTAATGTACATGCTATCCAAAGATGCACCTGCGTTAAAGGTCCCAGCAATGGTATCAAAATTTGTTATTTTTGTCACGCGAAACAGTTGTACGAGTTGATATTTTAAATTGCATGGCGTTTTCGTACATTAAAAACGACAGAAACTAGAGAATAACAGCAGTGAAACACGACAATTTCTGAAACGACGAAGGCTGTGGTTGCTTCACCTGTGACGTCGCAACATAATCATACGATTTATCACAAGTACTGAATACAGTGCCTGATGTGACGTCGAAGAAACCCAGCGACGTCACGCTACAATTTCACACAGCTGGAAGACACCCGCATAAGAACGCCCGACGTCAGAGGCTGTGACGTCATGCGCCAGGGCTCACAGCTACACATTGTTTATCACTACCTCAGCACTATTCAGTGACATTATTGACAAAAAGACGACATCAAATTGTGGTCCTAACCACTACTCTGCGTCTCTTTATACCAAGTAGGTGTAGTGAGATTTGAGGAACATTTAACAACGTGGACGCATAGCTCTTGCCAAGAATGGCTTTGTACATGATCAATATTGTGAGGTAACCTTGTTAATCAATGTTATACTGTCCTTGTAAGTCACATATAAGTTATCGCATGGGCGATGTATATCATGTGAACACCTACGTAATATGTGCTATTCGTACCAGCAATGTGCGCGTGAGTTCCAAACCAAAAATTGGAAACTACTAAAGTCTGTCAGACACAGTTGCATTTCCCGTCACCATTTCCCTTCTGGCAACATCATGTCTCCTTGACCTTACTCGCGATTTCACACCAATCACGTTGAAATCTCATTGCCTGCAAGAGTAAGAGTAAGAGTAAGAAACTTTATTTAGCGTCGGTATAATATACAAACCAGAAAACATTAGCTCTGAACGAGCTATTGACCGACAAACAAATGTATAATAACAATAAAAATGTAGAAGTATATAAAACGCAAATGAATTTTTTATCAAATATTTTCATTATGTAATATTTGCTTGTTTTCTTATTTAATCGTTTTTAATTATTGAATTATTATTTCAGTGTAATCAGAATTATTAAATCACTGTAATCCCCCATATATTTACAATATTTGAAGAGGGCTTGAATAAATTACCATACATTTACGTGTGCTCTGAGTGAGCCACTGGTCAACTAACTAATATATAATTACAGTAAATATAATACATATATTAATTGATTATCATTAAATTCCCATATGACATTATTTGATTGTTTTCTTTTTAATTGTTTTTAATTTGCATCTACGCAATTAAATAATTTATCTTTCCAAACACACACATAATTAGCACTAATTTGAGTTAAGGATGAGTGGGCGAGTTGGACATTTTCCGACAGTTACTAAGGCTTGCAAATTGCGCATTTGCACGATTCGCCTCCCCATGTGCGAATCAATCTATGGAACTCATTTCTGTCAGAGGCCGTCCGATATTCATTCGGTAAACTATTCCATATTCGGCTGGCCTCGTACCGAAATGAGTTCTTGCCGTACTTTGTGGTGTTAACTCTAGGTATATCAGTTAAATTTTTATATCTGAATGAATATTTTGTGTTTTTAAACTTAATGATGTCCTGTAAATACAGAGGAGACAGATTGTTTAGAATTTTGTAGACTTCAAAGCACATGCTCTTTACCCTGCTTAAATGGAGTGTTGGTAAATTGGCTTTCTCAAGTAGGTAGTTGTATGGGCTTTTGAAGTCGCGATAAACAAATCTTAAAGCCCTATATTGCAGTCTTTCCATCTTGTCAGTGTTTTTCTTGCTGCAAAAGTGCCACACCATAGGGCAGTAGTTGAAATTTGACCGAATAAAACACTTGTAGATCAACAGTTTTGTTTGTGTTGATAAAAGGTGACTGAGTCGTGCCAGGACATTGATCTGACTACCTGCTTTCTTGCATAAATTCGTAATATGTTGGTCGAAAGTTAAGAGGTAGTCCAGTTCAATTCCTAACAGCTTTACACTATCGGAACAACTAATTTCTATGTTCTTAAGGGCGAAGTTTTTACATTCTTTGTTACCTTCTTTTCCAAGGCACATAGCTTGAAATTTTTCTGGGTTGGCCTGCATGCCATTATTGCCAAACCAGTCTACAATTACATCACTTTCCTTCTGGATTATTTCCTTTAAGGTTGTTAGTGACTTATGGGCATACGACAAAGTTTTGTCATCTGCATAGTTGTACAGTTTGGCACTGTGAACAAAATAAAATATATCATTTATGAAGATATTGAATATCAGAGGTCCCAAAATGGACCCCTGAGGGACTCCTTTAACAACGTCTAGCCATTTACTACAGGCTGAGCCCAGCTTGACTCTCTGTTTTCTATCGGACATGTAACTGCTCATAAGCCCACATGATTTCTCACTGAGACCGTAGGCCTTGAGTTTAGCATTGATGAGCTCATGTGGAAGACAGTCGAAGGCCTTAGACAAGTCCATCAAGATGGCGCCCACGAATTCGTGGTTGTCCAAGGCCTCTCGCCAGTCCTCCACAAGTCTCAACAAGGTTGTTTGACAACCATAACCGCTTCTAAACGCGGAGAGGAAGTTATGAAATATAGAACTGAAGTGTTCCATAAGTTGGTTCATCATTAACTTTTCAAATACTTTAGAGATACAAGGAAGAGTACTAACTGGCCGAAAGTTTTCTTTTGCAAATGGGTCAGATTTTTTATAAATCGGGCTGATTTGACCTTCCTTCAGCCTATCTGGGAATTGTTCTTCAACAATACATCTGTTAAAAAACAATGACAGTGGGGTACATAATGACCCAGCACTACTCTTTACTATCTTAGCGGGTAGATTATCCACCCCTGTGGCTTTCTTAGTCTTTAGGTCTAACAGAATGGAGCGGACGGATTCTGAGGAAACTGGAATAAAATCAAAATTCTCGAAGCCATGGTCTGGTGCATTATTTACAATGGCCAGGAGACTAGGGTGCAGTTCATTGACTGCAGGGGTATCAGACCCGATGTCTGTAGCAATATTTGCATAGAATGAGTTAAATATTTCACAGATTTCGGTTTGATCTGTAACAAGTCTGTTACTTTCTGTTAGTATTATATCATCAGACTTGCTTACTTGTTTACTTGACAGAAAAGGTTTAATAGTTGGCCAAAAGTCATTTGACTTTGGGCCATCGCCACATCGCTCAGAAAAGTATTGGCGAATGGATTTTCTGCGTAATTTGGTTACATGATTTCGCTGCTGTCTATAGTTTTCCCAATTTTGGGGTGTCTTGTATTGATTAAATTTATTGTGCAGCATACGCTTCTTATATGTAGCTTTTCTGAGCTCACTGTTCATATATGGAGGTGGGTCACGTTTTGGGTACTTCTGTTTTCTTGGAGCGTGCTCGTCCACCACCTCCATGAGCATCTTCTCGAAAGCCCAATAACTATCGTTAATGTCTTCAAAGACATGGGCAACATGAAAGGGGATGCTCTGGACGTCCTGGAGGAACACGCTCTCGTCAAAATTCCTATAACTTCTAAACATGACCTTTTGACGTTTGTTAGGGTGACAAGTTTCTCGTACTCCGACGGCGATCATATGGTGCATGTCACTCAGACCACAGTTGAAGTTTACATTATTGCACAATAGACTTGGTGAATTGGTCAATATGAAATCAACAAGTGATGGGTTGCAATCTTTCTTAAAACATGTAGGTTCTTTGATTAAATTGACTAGATTAAAAGTATCAGATATCATTTGAAGTGTTTGGCACTTATCTATATCAAGTATATCGTAATTTAGATCACCAATAATAGCTATGTGTTCATATTTGGTCAGTGCCAGGTCCAGCTTACTGCAGATTTCATTTTCAAAAACACCATTGTTCAATGAGGGTGGTCGGTATACACAGAACAATCCCCATGTTCTTTTCTTTAGCTTGAACTCCAGGAATATGGATTCGACATTAGCACATTCAAAATTCTTCAATCGTCTAATAGGGAGGTCTGACCTGGTGTAGACCATTATTCCCCCACCGCTGGCTGTTCTGTCTTTTCTTTCAAGCTTGTATCCGGGCACAGAGAACAAAGTGTTATTAAACGACTCATCTATTTTAGTCTCAGCTATTATGAGCACATGCACAAGCTTGTCCTGCAGAATAATTTTTATATCACTAAATTTATTTCGTATACTGTTAATATTCAAATGACACAGTATAGGTCTTCTTGGGTTGTTTTTATGCATTTGTCTCAGTTTGTCGAAGATGTCATGGTCGCTTCGATCATCACTATCAGTATCTTGTGTGTGTGACACATTCGACTCATTTTGACAGTTAAAAAAGGAATCACTAAAATTTGGGAGCAGGCATTTGTAACAGTACCAGTTTGTGTCAGTAGTGGCAAGCAGTTGGTATTGAGCATCCGACAAAGAGATGGTATCTGGTAGGCACCTAACATGGTGCCACACATCACAGTAATCACAACAGATGCCCTTCTGGTTGCACTTTACGGGTTTCTTGCAGACACCGCATGCATTTTTGTATGTACGTCCCGAGGGGCCTGGGTTCGTCTGTATATCGCCACTTGATAATATTAAAATGAGGGTATAGTACCAGCAAACAGGGCACACACAGATAACTCCTTTTGCAGAGGCCTCTTCCCAATCCTCTTCTTCAACTAAACCGGCGCATTGCCTATCCAACCACTCATCACAGGAGTCGCATTGCACCCAATCTTCAATTCCGTCCTCGTATAGCTTCTTACAAACATAACAATAGTACTTTTGCTCATCTGTCTTGCTCCTTTTGCCCTTACCCTTACCCTTGCCAACAACTGGTGGATCAGACCCCAGAAATTTGTGAAACCAGACTGGCACCAACTCCGGGGACCCAATACTATTGGCTCTCTTTATAGCTGCAACAAGAGTGACATTTAAAGCATCTTTAGTTGAGCTACTTTTTACAGTCACACCGTACGCTTGGCACAAACCGGTCACGTCCTTCTTTAATATACCCTTCTGTTCGAAAAAGTTTGAGTTCTCTGCTGTCTTCCTCAGAAACATTTGATGCATTTCTGCAATATCAAATTTTCCGTCAGGGGTTACACACGTCTTACTGGTACTGGGCTTACTTGAATCCTCACATGAGGCATTGATCCGTTTGAGATGTGCTGCTTTCTTCTTTAATTTCAACCTGTCCTTAGTGTCTTTTTTGAATTGTTTGCCGAAAACTTTTAGGAATGTGGAGGTGATGTCATTAAAGACTTCTTCGTTTCTCTCAACTGATTCTGGATGGATTGCTGTGGCCCAAAGACATTTCAGCTCCTCTGACTGACAGATTATTTCAGCTGTGTGGATTAGAATGTGATCTTTGAGAGTATTCAGATTGGTTGGGGTCAACTCCTTTGTGATGGTCTGAGTCAGACAGGAGAAAAAATTATAGCAGTCGTCATTTGCAATTGTGAGATGCTTGTGGGACTGTTCCTTGCGGTCAGTCTCACATAGTGTTGACTGCTCTGCACAATCGGCTCTGTCCTCCAATTCCAAACTTCGTAAAAGTTGAATCCTCCTGCTGAATTCTTTGACTAGGGTCAGTGCGTTGTGGTCCTCCTTAAAAATGTTACGGCAGACTTTTGCGAGCGCGCGCCAGACACATCCCAGCTACGTGACGAACCTTTGCTCGACCCACAGATGAAATGGGCTCAGTAGCATTTGGGATCGCTGCAGTCGTTTGATTTGCTTTCACTCCATCATCGAGAATGCGTTCATATAATTGCAGTAGTAGGTCAACGCCAATTTGTTTTGTTTTTTTGCATACTGGGGAGCACTAATACATGATCATTAAAGAGAGTCGGCAAGGTGTTCTGAAACTCATCACTGGTGACATACGAATACAAAGAAGAGCTCGTTGTGTTCCAAGATGCGCTCTGATCTACCCGAGGACAATTATGGTGTTTCTCCTGGACAATAGTGACTACCTTTCCCCTCTGTTGTCTATACCATTTGCATGAATTGGCTGATGTCGATAAGGTGCACAGTACACCGTTCCGCGCCTCCTGCGATTCTGTCGCCACAGCATCAGATGGCGTCAACAGCAGTTCACAGATAGACGCCATTTCTGGCCCACAACTCACGAGAGGATCAGTGTCCACTGGAGGATCAGTGTCTACAGGAGGATCACTACCAGACATGTGTGCTTCCCATTCCGTATCAATGAACACACTATGTGATCCGTCCATCCCACTGGGATCACGAGCAACCATTTCATTGACATCAGAATCACTGCTGTCACTTAAGGCAGAGAATGTGGAGTCTGAATGGAATTCAGGGATGTGGAACTGTGTACAACATGAAAAGACTGCTTGCATTTCACACGCGTCTCTATTAGAAGCTTTGTACACGGCAGGATGGTGTTGCATGACCATTGATTTTCTGTAATTGAGGACTCGCAGTCCTTTCCCCGCTTCACTTCCGCTATTGGGACTGGCCTGGCGTGTTGGCAGCATTTGGTCGTATTGTGTGTGATCGAAATGACAGGTTTTCCATTTCTGTGATTAACCTGGGGTAAGTTGATGTGACCCGTTACTGTCTTTATTGTTTTAGGTGTCTGAAATTCGTTTATTGGAGCATGTAGCGTGAAAGAAAGTGCAGTTTGTCGGTGTTTTTTCATCTGGCTATGGAGGGTCAATACGCAATTTCGGGGGGGGGGGTCCGCCATCTCACTGCACTCTCCTTATGTATATTATATATAGTTATATACCTATCATTTTTAATATCCCCCGTGGTTCGACAACATTTTGCTCTTGTCCATTACACTGGATTTCTTGGTGAAAGGCACATAGCGGAGCTGTCGCATTGATAGCTAACTTGGAAGGTACCTTTGCTTTACGAGATTGTGGGTAGTAAACAACCATGCAATACAATCTTTCACTTTATGGGCATCTGAGTCTGCATGTTACACGAACTGCGGAGACAGACTACGTGTATCATATTGGGACTATCGTTGATGTGGTGTTATTTCGATATTCGGACAGGAAAGCGTTTTATTATAGATTCTATTTTCTTCTCTGGTCTCTTCGCCACGCGAAACATTGCAATGAACAACTATTCGGTCAGTCCTTTTTGACTAGGATCACCGACAAAATTAACTGCTTTCGTTTCTAAAATTAATTAAATTAAATGACTGGCTATATGCACTGCATAGCGGCTTATTCTTGTCTTGAAAATATGTTCAAAATAGATGAAATTCCTCGGCCGTGTAATGAAGTTGAACATAACACGCAGTGGTAAAGTTTTTCTATACTCGGGGTAAAAAAGATATTGGTTTCAACTTTTTAAAACTGTATATGGATAACATTATCCTTTTTGCCATCTTTCATGCTCTATTGAGGTCGCTATACTAATTGGTTAGTAAACCACGAAAAATTATTATGTAACTAGTGATTTTGGCATGTTAAGGGAAATTAGTATTAGTAACTTTTCATCTAAACTTGGAAATGTTGACATTTATGATTGTGCTAAGTTGCATCCCCAAAAAGGAGTACTCACCACAAATGTTCCTGGCACTCCAAAAACACCCATTTGACTCGAAGACAGCAATGAAAGAACTTGAGAATCTGTCCATGAAAGATCAAGAATTTCATATTTTGTCGCTAAACTGACGAAGTAAAATTGACCTAGAATTTCATAGAAATATTGACTGAAAACTAGATAGTCACCTAAGTGACAAGATAATATACGCCACCTAAGTGACAAGATAAGATATGCCACTTAGTGACACGATAATATACGCCACATATTGTGGCACGATAATATGTACCAGCTAGTGGCACAATAATATATGCCACATAGTGACACGATAATATTTAATATATGCCACATATTGTAGCAAGATAATATAGACCACCTAAGTGACAAGGTAAAATAGGCCACCTACGTGATAAGATAATATGCGCCTCATAGTGACATAATATACGCCACATAGTGAAAAGATAATATATGCTACGTAGTGAGATGATAATGTATGCAATGTAGTGGCAAGATATATAATACATGTATATGCCAGTGACAATATGTAAGATATGTAAGTCAGACATGAGGAAGTTACATATATTACAGACAGGATAATAGCATACACCTCCATGTTAGAATATAAAACACATGCAAGATATGATCCAAGACAGAAGACAGAAAGAGAGAGAGAGAGCGGAATTTAACATCGCATTTAGTTACATTATAATAATATGTATAATGTATATAATACAAGACGGTCGTCCTTTTGATGTACGATTGATCAACCATTATTGGTCCTCCAATTTAAGTACAATTGATCCATCATTTTGGCACTCCAATTTATGTACAATTGGTCCACCGTTATTGTTCCTCCATTATATGTAGATCGGTCCTCCATTATATGTATGATTGGTCCAACATTATTGGTCCTTCATTATATGTACAATTGGCCCACCATTATCCCTCTTGTATGATATTTACAAAGTGCTCCACTATTTTTTGTACAAATGATTACTGCAATTATGACAATATAAATGAGCTAGTGACATGATATAAATTGTAAGCACCCTACTCACAACATGAAGATAGTGTTTGCCACCTACTGACAAGATGAAGATACTATGTGGCAGCTTCATGTAATCACAAGGTGCAACATATATACAGCACCTACATGTAGTTGCAAGATAATATACACAACCTAGTGACAAGATTGAAAATAATATACAGCACAACTATTTTTAAGGGAGACAGAGAGTCAGACTGAACATACGCATTCACCGATAACATTTGACAATATTTGAAATATAGTACAGTCTGATCCTCCAGTATATGTAAATGTATGTACTATTGCTCAACCGTTATTGGTACTCCATTACATGTATATGTATAAATTCCACACTAATGCGTGTATAAAGCAATGCATCAAATTGAGATATTAAGAAATATAATGAACATTATACATGTACATTATACATGTGCATGGGTTGGAATTGCATGTACACTTTCATCCACTATACATCATGTAAAACATTGGAATGTACACAATGGGGTGAAATTAACTATGCAAATAGATCCACTATTAATATACAAAATAGGGAGGAATGAAGTATACAAATACATTCACTATATTATGTACAATTATTCTATCTACAAAATGAGGTGGAGTTTTACATTTATCTACAAATTGATTCACCATAAATTATGTACAATATTTCCAATGTTCATCATAGAAAATAATGGGGTGGAACTCGATGTACAAATGAATTATGTTCAATCATTAGCAACGTGTAATGTACAATATGGGATGAAAATGTTTGTAACATGACAAATTGGGATGGGATGTACAAATTAATCGACCATTATTTATTTAAAATATCTTACCATTTCTTTATACAAAATTTGGGGTGGAACTGTATGCACGAATGAATTATCTACAATCATTAGCAACTTGTAATATACAATATTGTACAAATTGATCCACCATAAATTATGTACAATAATTTTCACTTCCTTCATAAAAAAAATGAGGTGGAACTGCATGTACAAAGTATATTGATCATGTTAATATTATTTTAATTATCAGTCAATGACCGCGGCTATAGCGAATTTACGCATGTGTATACCACCATATCTGCGCTTTCAGAAATGTTAATTCTGCGGGTTGCAGTTCGATGAGATGTGCTCGGTGTAAATTCCACTGCTATTGAGATTCACAGTTAGAATACGCGGATGGGTAGTTCGGTTTGTCTCTGGAGTGGGTGAGCCGTTTTGCCTCTATGACATGCAACAGTCCTTTAGGGTGTTCTATGCAAGTTAGCTAATTAGAATACGCCGAGCGGACTCTGGCTGGATTGACCAGAACGTATAAATAACCGATAAACTGACCCACGTATTCAGTGTGCAGTGCTGGCGGCCTATAGTTGTTTTCTATTTTCATTATATATCACTGCGGACAAAAATGATCTGCTCATAGAAAGTGATGAGCTTTTTGGTGGGAAAATGGGCCAAATCTTTCAAGATATCTGCCGATGCCATTAAGGGGGTGATATATGCAACTGTATTTTTTTTCATAGAATCACAAGTGATCTGATTACTAAATAGGCAATACAGTCGGTGGTCAATATCATATACCAATATGTTTCCCAAACCTTGCAGAATGTGAATATGACACCTCTTTGAACAAGCATTGTAAATTGGAGAATATAGTTACAAAAACGATGGTTTTGGGACTGCCAGCAGAAGTACATGAATATTAAACACACATTATTGAAAAGCAGTTGAGAAAATTTTGTATAGTATGTTTTACAACAAAGACTATGTTAGATATGAAAAATGATTTGGGAAGTATTTTTAAATATTTTTGTTTCCTTCTTCAGTAATTGTCTTAGTCTAGAAATTGTGTGTACCCGACATGTGGATCAAATCACAGATATGTGTTAATTGGCAATTAATTATGCATCTTCTTTCAGAACCAGGCACAATTGCAACAGGCTGTGAATGAATGGACCACAATAGGCAGTTGGGGATTGAATGGAAAGAATCCAGGGCATTTCCCTCACTGATGATTGCACAAACTGGTTTAGATATATTAGCTTTACACAGGTTGGTGAGAGGAGTGTGACACACAGGTCTGTCTTGGATAGCTTTACACAGCTTTGGACCGTCCTTTATATTGGGTGACACGAATTATCATTGCCTTGGAAAATTATTTTGACATGGTAAATGATAAAAAATCTTTTACAAATACTTTCCGATGGAATTTTCTTTACTGACATAGTCTTTGTTGTAGCAGTGATTTCGTACAATTTTCAGGACCATCTTTCAAGAGTGTGTGTTTCTTCTTCATTGACTTCTGCTGGCAGTGTCGAGATGCTTTGTTTCTGTTATCATATTCTCCAATTTACAATGTTTGTTGAAAGGGGTGTCATATTCACATTCAGAAAGGTTTGGGAAACATTTTGGAATATGATATTGGCCACCAACTGTATTGCCAATTTAGTAATCAGCTAACCTGTGATTCTTTGAAAAAAGGTATAGTTGCATGTGTTACCCCCTTAAATTGTTAGCTGAGGAAGGCTTTACTTCATTGGAAGCCCTACAACTTTGAGTTGAAGAAGATATAGCCGGTGTCATGGCTAAGAATATCCTGGAGATTAGTGTCCCTTTAGTGTCCCTTTTCATATTCTTTTCTATTGCAACCAAGGAAGAACACTTATTCCCAGTTTGGAGAAAAATGTCCTAGCTGGGTGAAAAGATAGGAGTCGGACACGCTTAGTCACCGGACATTAGCCTCTACACCGGCACAAAAAATTCAAGGGGTCCGCAATTTTTTTTTTAAAGTTGTCCAAAAACTGACTGACGATCCAGCCGTTTCGAAGAGTGCAAGTAATGCACCTCGTAGTTTCGTAACCGAGGCTGGCCGTTTAAACGACCCTTTTGTGCGCCAGATAACTGGATCTTTACGCGCTGCACAAGCTAATCGGTCGAGTGTTGGGCCGCCCTCTATTCCTGTCAGCCACAGAATGCCGTGAACAACGTACCGAGCGAGCAAGTTTCTTGGCAGGACCCCCAAGTCTATTTGGCTTCACCTGCACCTCGCGGAAAAAAAGTAACAGTTTAGACTTTTTAGATTTTACCGATGGTTCTCTGTCCGCAGAAGAAAATGTAGTGTTAAACTCGAATGGGGGGAGCCAGATTATTTTGAAAACCGGATCGCAGAGACCAAAATTAGAGAGCAATTTACCAGTTATTAGCCAGGTTCGTATCCGCATCTGTTTGGTTATATGACCGGGATTACAGGAAGCTGCAAGTTCAACATGTCTTTAGGTGGAGGATTGATGTGCCACATTTACAACCCATCCAATAATGGCCGCCACATGCGTCCTTATCAGCGACAAAAAGGTCCCATTACGTCATCGGGAGTTCGTGCACGCATGTTCTTTTCTAACTGTGATCAGCGCCATTCAGCTGTCTTGCATGATCGTTTATCTCAAGCTGTACTACGGATTATGGTGAGAAAGGGGTATATGGGTATTGACGATTTCTATCTGTGTTTTACAACAAGATCGAGGTGCGCGGAAGCATTGCAGGTTTTGATCAAGCTATTACGTAAGCTGGGTTGTTCGATCAATTGGAGAAAATTGACCGATCCGGCTCAATGCATAGTGTTCCTTGGTGTCGAATTGGACTCTATTGATGTGTGTAAACGGCTATCTGTGGGTAAATTAGCGGACATAAAACTTTCCTTGGAACAGCTTTCAAAGCGGCGGCATGCAAATAAGAAACAATTTCAGTCATTAATTGACAAATATAACTGGGCAGCGACAGTCGTGTATTGGGGGAGAACATTCTTGCGGCGGCTGATTGATAGCATGAACAGTTTAAAGAAGGCTAACCGTAAAGTGCTATTAATAGGATCATTATAGGACGATCTTGTTGGTGGACTTAGCTTTATGCAAGACTTCAGTGGCAAATCATTGCTTTTAGACAATATGCCTATATTATCTGTTTACGGACGCGTGTGATTCGAGTGCGGGTGGTTTTCGTCAAAATGCCTGGTATTATGTAAACTGGCATATAGATTGTTCTGTTGCGACACCTATGCATATTAATCTTAAAGAAGTATTGGCTGTAAGTTTTGCAGCACCCCGGTGGGCTTCATGCTGGAGTAATAAAAGAGTTATAATCTCGTCTGACAATTCTGTCACTGTCAGCGCAATAAATAAAGGTACATCCGGTAATCAAATTATCATGGGCTCATTACGCTATATGTTCTGGTTGTCGGCAAAATATAATTTTCATATAACGGCTCGTCATACTCCTGGTTTGCATAACACATTAGCCGAAACTATTTCGAGGTTACAATCTGTTGGTCGTTTCTCTGCTCTGTCCATGTCTCATTTAAATGTCCCGTGCCCTAGAATGAATATGACTAGTGAAACGTACAATGTTCCTTCTTCGCAGGGCCTATTGTGAGAGATCTGGACTGACAAATTTCAGAATTTAGACATTCTGTTTTCGCTGATTCCACACGGGCCACAGAGTTGTGTCCTCTGAACAAGTTTAAAACTTTCTGTAGCTCGATTGGAATATCGTCTGCGCCCATTTCCTTACAAAATTTGGCCAGGTATATTGTGTATCTTTTGCAGAGTCTGCCTCATCGCTCTATTAAACAATATTTAAATGTTGTCGGAATTTTGCACCTTGAAGGTGGGCACCCCCAACTCTAATAAAGAGCTGGTATATTTGTAGTGTTCTACATCGGAGATAATATACGCCCTAAGCTCCCTGTTAGAAGTTGAATTTCCGGCGCAACTCCAAGACCTTATTTAAAATAGGAATTAACCTAGAATAAGTCACAATGCAGAGCTGCAAACACGTGAACGTCTTTATTACACCGCAGTGTGTCTTCTGATTTCATACATTTAGTATCCAAATTCGATTTACATCATAAGAAACAATACAAATAGGTAACCAGACGTTCAACTACATATACATTAGGTTTGAAATATAAATTTAGTTAAATGTAAAATCTTTCGATCTGCTTTCTTTTTAACATAGAATTCAACTGGTAAAATGGCAAACATAAGCATACAATAAGTAAATGAAATAGTATCTGCTTTCTTTTAAACATAGAATTCAGCTGGTAAAATGGCAGATGTAAGCATACAATAAGTAAATGGAATAGCAGTCCCTCACCTTATATAAAATAGGAATTAACCTAAAATAAGTCGCAATGCAGAGCTGCAAACACGGGAACTTCTTTATTACACCGCAGGGTGTCTTCTGATTTAGATCTGGAAGTTCCCGGGTTTATATGTATTCTGCAGCTCCGCATGCAACATGTGATGACTGCTATTCAAACATAGATAACAAAGTGTTTTAATTGTTCTTGCTTTCTCACTCCGTGAGCCTGGCAGTTTGACTAATTCTCAAACCTGTCAAACTGTCAAATAATCATAATACTAGCAGCTGACCAGTCTGAGATCGCCACCTGTCTGCCAGGAACCAGCGGATGATAATATTGTGCCATTATCACGGCGGTATATACTTTCATTTAATTCAAATATCAGCATACCGAAACACGACAGCTGGCAACAGAATACTCTTTGTCAATTTACATTCCATAAACAGTGAGATATAACGTATATACAAATTATAAATACAAATGATAAAACAGGAGAATTTTACAGCAATCCAAATAAGTCTAATATTAATAAACATGAGAAGAATAAAATGTAATGTTGTTGAACACATACAGTGAATTCTTAGACAATTATTATGAATTGTTAAGACATGAGAACGTGCAAATATAGATGTACAAAATTATCATTATAAGGGCACAATCGTGAAGAGTGAAATGTAATGTTTGTGAATTTGAAATATAGATTATGACCGAGAAATAGATGTATAAATATCGCTGCACATTCAAACAGATTATAGACAGCATATATGTAACTATAACATATCCCCCTCGCTCCACCAGTTTCGTCTTCGAAACCTTGTTTTGTGATCAGGAGTACCAATATGGCCTGGTCGGCAAGGTTACTCTTTGCTGATCTGATTTATTCCAAATGATAATGTGAACAAGATAAAGTGTTTATTTTAAATACAGATAAAAAGGAGAGAAAAAGAAAAGCTAAAACAAACAATTGGGGGAAATATTGGAGAACGACAATCATATACAGAGACAAGTAATAAAAAGAAAACAAATACAAAATAAAAAAAAGACGGGGTACCCATATTTTAAATTTTTGGTTACATATTGCACGTGATCTGTGTCGATGGAGAATCAGTCACTGCGTTATGTACATCAAGAATGCGAACAATCCCATGATGAGTTTCCATAACATAGGCATCGAATGTGGACGACAAGAGACGTTTAATTTGGATAGCTTCCCATGGCCTGAGTGCGATTCTCGTAGGATGAGTTAATTGTGTACCGTTGATTCTATTTGCCATGATGATTGAATCCCATTGGACATACAAACTAGGTCGGATAACTCCTGAAACTGTTAAGTCATATATGTATGATGTACCTTTATATCGTAAGTAGCTAGGAGAGATTGAAAGGCGGAATATAGGGATACAGATACAGTGATGACCATTCGTTATTTCAAGCCTCCAAATTGTGCAATTTTTCTTTTCACAGAATTGTTTCAAAAGTGCTAGAAAGACTAGAGCTAAAAGTATGGATGCCATAAATAACAAAGAAGAGAACAGATACTAATCTCTGTCGCGGCATCAGGAATTGTCGTATATGGAGACGCTGTATGCAGGATGCCTTCATATCTTAGTGCATGAGCAGAATCAATGGAATGGAGGACTGATATGGCAGCCGCTAGACTTTGCATTTTTATGTGTAGACGAAGCGAAATAATAATCAAAAGAGTGATGAACCCGAGTGAGATGTATAAGAGAATGTAACGAAAATCAGTCGAATTGCTAGATTTTAATTCTTCATACAATATTGGATCGGTCAAGGACTGGAAGACAACTTCATCATTCTTTGCTTTATCTGCCATTATTCGAAGACTTTTCGAAGGTCATACTGCTTGTCATTGGCGGTAAGCGATTGGTATGAATGAGTATGAACCCGAGTGAGATGTATAAGAGAATGTCACGAAAATCAGTCGAATTGCTAGATTTTAATTCATCATACAATATTGGATCGGTCAAGGACTGGAAGACAACTTCATCATTCTTTGCTTTATCTGCCATTTTTCGAAGACATTTCGAAGGTCATACTGCTTGTCATTGGCGATAAGCGATTGGTATGAATGAGTGAATATTTTGAAGTTTGGTAGATTTTGGGCTAGGAATGGTTCGTTGAAGGTTGATTCGCTAGAAATGTCAGGAATTTCGCTGGGCGAAAAATTCCGGTAATAGCGCTAAGTTGACTAGGTGAGAAGTTATCTTGTTAGTATGCCTTGAGCAAGAAGTTAGACTGGGAAGAAATTCTCCGAAAGTCGAGGTAAGAGAACACAGACAAGGGACCCGAACTACATAAAAATGGCAACCGTCGATGATTTGATGTGAATCGTTACAATCGATAACTATGCTCAAGCCAATTGCTCCAGTCATCAGGACAGATGAAGGACCTATATCCCGAAATCCTGGTTGGATGAGCTTTTTGCATGAATCTAAAGTTACATTACAAGCGTCTAGTCCGTCATTCATAATCCAGCCGTCGTCCATTAGAGAATATCCGCGTCCATAATCCAAAGACCTATTTCATATTCCATATAACAGTATTAGCACCAAATTCAAAAAGACAATCCTAGTATACATAAACATAAGCTTGTTTCCTGCAAGAGAGAAGCGGTCAACAGTTTTCAATGATGCCGGCAAGACATCATGATGTTCCAAAAATATCAAATCCGTATCGCTGATCAGTATTCTTAATCCATAATATTCGTTGTAAAGTCGTCATCTAAAGAATGATGTATCTCAGTCACGCTTTGATTGTGTTTGATGTACAATAGCGAAAATATCTAGAAAAAGGCCAGAAACGCATGAAGAATGTTTTGAAGAAAACAAGGACACACTAATATGACATTGATAATATGATTCTAATTTATGATGAATGCATTTTGTCATTTCTAATTTCTTAAGGGTAAAATATTGAGGTTGCGAGATATTCTGGGAGATCGAGCAATTGCGTAGTATGTTTTGATGAATCATTTATAGGCACCGGAAATGAAAGTATTTTGTATAACGCCATAGCAGAAGGAAGCGAGGTGAGCGGAAACGTGATGGTTACAAACCAATCAGACCCATTTCGAGCCTATAGAAAATTGGGGGTTAAATAATACGATTTGGGATCAGTAAATGCAAGTTTAAAGTTGTGGTGTTTTTGAGATAATATGAGCTGTATGTCGGTGATAGTGTCGACTAATACTTGTTCAGGAATGAGTGTAGCTGACAAGATACCATTAACAAGATCTTCGACACCAGAATAAAGTTCGTCTAGTTGGTGAGTTAATATAGATGTTTGGTTATGCTGATGGGCAAGGTAAATGGACAATGTGGTGAAGGTATCTGCTGGAGAAGTTAAGGTTAACGACATATTATAAGTTATAGATACAATTTCATCGTGGTTTGATGTAATTCCTTTCATAATGTTTGTAAATAGTTGGTTAACGGTTTTTACAAATGAAGAGTGGTACCCAGCATGTTGTTGTAACGCTTTTGATAAACGGATGTGCTCTTTTGTCAGTGTTAATGTGATACTTGATCACATCCACAACCCCCAGGGTCGCCGTCCCAAAAATATTTATTGATAAATCTCCAATAAAGCATAAGACTGCGCACTTATGCCTGGTCATCATTTTTGTGAATGGAGTGAATGGAATTAGGTGTTCCGTGCAAGAAATGGCGTTAGAAACACTAGACATGGTTTGTAACCTGATTGACTGTATGTGAGTAAGTACAGGTTGGAGTCGTTTGCAAATTGTGTCCTGAATAGTGCAAGCAATGGTGGGTGACATGTGCAAATTCTGGGGAAGAGGGAACTGAAAGGTGTGTAATCAATAATCCTTTGAGGCTGCTACTTTCCCTTGCTTTAAGAACACCAACTGGATTTTGACAGAAGAGGCAGGCAAAGATGGAGAATAGGTACAGCGTGGGGAACCCTACAAAATACAAGACGGTAGCGATCAACCATAGTAAAACCCGGATGTAACATGAGCTCTATCTTACTAGCACAATTAGAGAAAGTGCGAGGGATACCACACGCGGCATGGTCTACTTAAAGCATATTTTCCTGCCTTTTCGCTTCTTTGTCCGCCCAGACCATGTCCGTTCGAGATGGTACTGTCACTTCAGACTATCCGATATATATTATCTGCTGGCTCCCAAGATGTTAGAGAGTATCCTAGCCAATTGACCAAGTAGTGTTTTTTGTTTACCTATCAGTTTAACTCTCCGCAATTTTTCCACAGGGTACGTCTTTCTAATATCTGTGTCCCGAGGTTGTCATTGTGATGGCGTGTCGGGTGTGACACTTTTGGAGTTTGGTGGCTTAGGTAGGTTGGTGGTTGTGTTGAGATTCGTGTCTTTTCGCTCAATATATGGCTTTAACCGATTTGCATGTACTGGAGCCTTTTGAGGGGTGTTGTCACTGCACCAGTTGATTTTGTATGTGCTACTATTAGGACCTACGGTATCCACTATGTAAAAGGGGCCATGCCATTTTTGGTGAAATATTGCCGAGAGACCTTCTGGCATTTTGGAGTGTAGAGCAGGACCTGGTCGCCTTTATTGAAGGAAGGAACGGGGGCTTTTTGGTCATGGCGTTCCTTGCTCTTCATTTGTTGCCGTTCAACGTTGTCTTGGGCAACCTTGTGGGTGATTTTCAAGGTGTCAAGAAGCTGCTCAACATGGATCTTAGCATCCACACTAAGATGCTGCTTCGGAATCAGTGAGACGTCGAAGGGTACATGCATCTCCTTTGCAAAGAGCATGTAGTAAGGAGAGTACTCAGTGGATTGCGTACAAGGCGACATGCGAAATGCCATTAGAATGCCTGACAGTAATCCTGGCCAGTGCGTTTGATCTGTCCTACAGTATACCCTCGGTGATTGTGCTAAAGTGCTGTTTTGGCGTTCGCATGCTGAATTAGTTTGAGGGTGGTAACTACTAGTAAAATGTCGTGCGACACTGAAAATTTCACAAACGGCTTTCACGAGTTTCGAAAGAAAATGTTGTCCTCTGTCCGAGATAAGCGTGTGTGGTACTCCATAGCGACTGAAAATTTCCTTAAAAAGTACTTGAGCTATTTCTTTTGCCAGCGATGAAACACAGGTCCGATCTGTAGGTTAGTCATCGGGACCGGTTTGTCACGACGGTTTGTTTTTGAACGTTGGCACGCATCACAAGATTTGAAGTGATTTTTCACATCTTGAGCCATCTGAGGCCAAAAGTAACGCGTTTTGAGTGCGTTGTACGTGCGTTCATAGCCTAAGTGACCTCCATGTATTTGGTAGTTGTGGAAAGAACATATAGCATCGTGTCGCCGGCATTTGGGTAATGCAATTTGATGGAGAATACGTTATTCTTTTGAGGCACCTTTTGCGCGGCTGTGAAAAATGTGATAAAGGATATTATAAACAATCTCAAAATATTGTGATTCATACACAACCTTTCGTGCCAGTTTCTCGTCAGCTGGTGAATTTTGTGTTTGTTTATGCTCAAAAATATCCTTGAAAGCAGGGCAATCTGTTTTTTTTAACGAGAAAGATCATCACTTGTCACAGTGTCATCAATGTTGAAAACACGTTTGTGTCCCGTGTTTTTTTTGGGGGGGGGGCATATAGGAAGGTAAATTCAGTTCTCACGCCTTGGAGTATGTCGTCTTCACTGACATCGGTCTTTTCAATGACTGAGACTGGGGGTTGTGGTGTAATGAGTCCAGTCGCCTGACAGGTCTTTTGGTCATTCAAACCGGGCGAAGCGAAGGCTATTTCGACATTTGTGTCATTCGCTGGATACTGTCTACATGACAATGCATCCACATTTGTGTGCTGGGCGCCATTTTGTGCACAACATTAAAATCATATCCTTGCAGGATAACTGACCATCTTGCTAACCTACCCGGAGATTGTTTGATTTTACATATGGACTTGAGGGCTTCGTGATCAGTGATAACCGTAAATTTACGGTTGGGTAGGTAAACATGATAGTGTTTGATACCAGTTACCACGGCAAAACACTCTCTGTCTGATATTGACTATTTTCTTTCACAGTGATTTAAAGACCGTCCTCCATAAGCTATGACTCTCTCTCGCCCATCTGATCCTAGCTGTCCAAGGATGTAACTGATAGCAGTTTCGGAAGCATCAGTGGAAAGAACAAAGGGGCGTTCCATATCTGGGTATGCCAGGATGGGGGCTGTCTTTCAATTTGTCAAAACTGTTTTGGCATTGTTGGGTCCATTCAAATTGAAATTTTTTGGGATCAGCTTATTGAGAGGGGAGGCAATTTTAGAGTAGTGCTCCAACAACTTCCGGTAATAGTTTGATTCCTGTTTTTTGGATCCGGAAATGAGTTTACCACGTCAGTTTTCGATGGATCAACAACTATTCCAAACTTGGTTATTATATGTCCCAAGTAAGGAATATCTTTGACCGCAAAATGACACTCTCTGAGTTGGAGACATTGGAAAACTTGGTTAAGTTGCAGCAAGTGCTCCTCGAATGTCTTTGAGTATAAGAGCACATCATCCACATATATGACAAGGCAGGACTACTGGAGGCCTCTAAACGCATGTGAAACCATTTCCTGGAAGCTGGCTGGAGCATTTTTCAGCCCGAACGGCATACGTTTCCACTCATAGACGCCGTCATAGGTCACGAACGCGGCCTTCTCTCGGGTTATGGGGTCAATGGGAATTGCCAGAAGCCACTAGCCATATCTAGCGTTGAAAATAGCTTAGCGTCAGTTTGACCGGGGCAGTCAGCCACGTCTTCAAAGCGGGGTAAGGGAAATGACTGCGTTCTAATAACCTGGTTTAATTTTCTATAGTCGACAGCAAATCTGTATTCGCCATTCTTCTTTTTACCATGACCGCTGGTGATTGGCCATTGTGAGTCAGATGGAGTGGTAATATCATTCTTCAACATTTCCGGCACCTTTTCATTGATAGCGTGTTTGATTGGCATAGGTTGGCGATAAAATCTTTGACGGATGGAAGGAGCGTCACCTTTATGAATAATGTGGTTTGACATTACCCGCAACTAATTGGGACAAATCCTTGGCAAAAACATCTCTGTTTTGTGAAGAAAGCCTTGGAGTTTTCCTTTTGACCGTCGGTCAAATCAGCATTGGATAGATCAAAGGAAAGATCTGAGGAATCACATGATGCAAAACTAATATTTGGCAGTGTGACCAGTTCGTTCGAAAGTGTCTCGAAATTCATGGGCTGAATCTATACCTATCTTATCAAGCGATTGTTTGCTGTCAATTTCAACAGAAGTAACCAGAGCAATCGGTTTATTTTTAGGTAAATCGATAGCACTGTTAGTTGGGTTGCAAATTTTAAATGTTGCATTCTTTGCTTGCACTAGACATTTGGCGCCTACTAGGTTGATGTTAGATAATGAGGGAAGAGGTTTTAATAAAACGGTATCGCCAGCGTATTTTTTAGACAAGGTAACCGGCCAACAAGTTTCACTATTTGGAGGGGATTTGTACAGATTCTTTGGTTCTGGCTAAACGAGTGGAATTGTGTACAAACATTCTTTTGACCTGTCCGTCCGGTAGATACACAGTACTGTTGCTGACATTGAGACTTATGCCATGCTGTGTCAGGAATCAAGCCCTAGAATGAGTGGATGGTGAATGTGTTCAAAAACCTGATAGTGATGTGGTAGTGTGGCTGTACAGCACCTACAACTTTTAAATGATTACCACCTACTCCTACAACGTTGGAAATCGTTGATGATTTCAAGGATGATTTGGGCAAGTTAAGTCTCTGTAAAAATGGTAAAGAGACGCAAGAATCACTTGTATCAGTATCGACAAGAGCACTATGTCGTCTATCATTCAAGCTGACAAAAATGGTATTCTTTTGCAATGGGGCTGTTAAATTTATCTCCTGAGCAATTCTAGGAACTGAAGTATCGTTGCCTGTGTAGTTTTGCCTTTTCAAAGGTTTGCTCGGGCCTCTGACAGGTGCGTATTCCTAGTATGGTACAGGTTCATTTCGACAAGTATTTTCAAGTGATTAAGCACTTGACATTTTCGACATCGATCACCCTGGGTCTTACAATTGTGATTTATACAAGTGAAAATCGCACAATTTCTACATAATGCATTACCTTGCCGTGAAGCCGGTGGTTGACGAATGTTGTTGTGCGAATGATTGACGTTGCCAGTTTTGGGCATATTGACCTTGCTGGGCGTACCATTGTTCATTCTGGTAATCTTCATACTGATGTCGGTAGGCTCCGTAGTTGTTTTTAAGCTGATAATTAGTGCGTCCATGGAACTAATTCCTGGTGTTTTGATTGGTGCCAAATCTTCGTTGGTATGTTTGTGGCGGCGGCGCTGCACCGGCCATATTAAGAGAGTCCACTTTGTCCGACATGGTTTTCCGCTGTGCCTGCAGAGCGAATATTTGTTTCACTAGTTTGGATTCTATCTCTCCGTTCACAGGTGCAGCCTGTTCAGCTAAACCCGCTCCAGTCACTAATTCAGAAATTGTTTCAGGATGTCGGATCGTAATAAAAGAGTTCACGTTGGGCAATAACTGAGCGATTGCCAGATTGACTGTGTTGGGGCCATCTAAATTACAGTCCGTACTTTCTGTAGAATTCGATCCAAAAATGTCCGAACTTTTTCTCCAGGTATCTGTGTCGTTGAATAAATTTCTGTCAAATATGAAGTCATTTTTCTGTTCGACGATTAGACTGGCGTCCCAAATGTCCGCTTGACCGTCAAGGTTCATAGCAAATTGGTTGCATTTTGCGTTAGCATCATATTTATTAAATTCAGCATATCGTCTGAATTTATCCAACCACGAGCGAGCGTGCTGTGTTAACAAGCCTTCAAATTTAAGGATCTTCATACCGCTTTTCTTGGAGATCGAATCGATATGATAGTTGAATATGGGCGGAACGTCTATACTTTCTGTTAAGTCGGTCCTCGCCGAAGTCGATGCAGGTGGCTGTGTGGTGATTGTACCTTTGCTCCGTAAAGGATAGTTGTTTGGAAAGCTCATAGGGGAAAGCTCAAATGGTAGAACCGGGGATCGAGAACTTTCTCACCAAGTGTTAGAAGTTAAATTTCCGGCGCAACTCCAAGACCTTATTTAAGCAAGGAATTAACCTAAAATAAGTCGCAATGCAGAGCTGCAAACACGTGAACGTCTTTATTACACCGCAGTGTGTCTTCTGATTTCATACATCTGATATCCAAATTCGATTTACATCATAAGAAACAGTACAAATAGGTAAGCAGACGTTCAAATACATATACATTATGTTTGAAATATAAATTTAGTTAAATGTAGAATCTTTCGATCTGCTTTCTTTTTAACATAGCATTCAACTGGCAAAAATGGCAAACATAAGCATACAATAAGTATATGAAATAGTGTCTGCTATCTTTTTAACATAGTATTCAGCTGGTAAAATGGCAGACGTAAGCATACAATAAGTAAAAGGAATAGCAGTCCCTCACCGTATATAAAATAGGAATTAACCTAAAATAAGTCGCAATGCAGAGCTGCAAACGCGGGAACTTCTTTATTACACCGCAGGGTGTCTTCTGATTTAGATCTGGAAGTTCCGGGGTTTATATGTATTCGGTAGCTCCGCATGCGACATGTGATGACTGCTATTCAAACATAGATAACAAAGTGTTTTAATTGTTCTGGCTTTCTCACTCCGTGAGCCTGGTCGCTTGACAAATTCTCAAACCTGTCAAACTGTCAAATAATTATAATGCTAGCAGCTGACCAGTCTGAGACCGCCGCCTCTCTGCCAGGAAACAGCGAAATGATGATATTGTGCCATTATCACGGCGTGATGTACTTTCATTTAATTCAAATATCAGCATGCCGAAACGTGACAGCTGGCAATAGAATACTCTTTGTCAATTTACATTCCATAAACAGTGAGATATAACGTATATACAAATTGTAATTACAAATGTTAAAACAGGAGAATTTTACAGCAATCCAAATAAGCCTAATATTAATAAACATGAGCGGAATAAAATGTAATGTTGTTGAGCACATACAGTGAATTCTTATGCAATTATTATGAAATGATAAGACATGAGAACATGCAAATACATCTTCGTTGCACCAAACCAATGTCTACGTTCCCACTTCGAACTTGCCTTGGTCGGACGAGCTGCCATTATTGTTCAAACACAGCCTGTAGCTGTATGAATATGCATGAGGCATTATCCAATCGTTCGCGGTTTTACGAAATAGGCGGAAAGCGACAATTTGGGCTTTGACCTCGAGGTCGATCAACAGCTGACAGTTACTACGTAGTAATGGACGCCTGGCGGAAGCAGAAGTTTGAGAAGTGTTCGCCATGGAGCAAAACACATGCATTATCTGTGGTATACGGCTTCCCGATTCGAACAGAAGAAGAAACGTGTTCTCTAGAACTTCAACGACTCAAGCCAAATTGCTCTGGAAAATTATTGGGCGGGAATTGAAAGATGTTGCAGGCAAATCTGTCGGAGAGAGTCGACCCACAACAACAACAACGACCCTCAAATTTTTGTGCCAGGCAGACTTCAGTAAGTTAACCAGATTTCTGGAAATAGACGAACAGATCAGCGACCGCACTGCAGCATTAGAGAGGGGAAAAATGGAGATATTCGATTGCTTGTCAAGCATTGCCCGTCGTACAGAGATGAGTCGTACATACCCTGCAGCCTCTCCTGCCAGTCTTGGTAGGTCAACTGAGTTGTTATAAACTTCTCTTCAAAGTTATATGAAGAGAGCTTATTCATGAATGACACCCAACTTATCAAATCTTTTCTAACTTTATAGTTGATGGGGTGGGGGGGGGGGGGCTAGCTGACATTAATAAAATAAGAAGATGGGGCTGAGTGAAGTGTGTTAGCCAGAGGTATGTTTGCTGATCCCAATGTGTACGCATCACCCTAACTCTGATAAGATGTGCACCCCTGTTTTATTAAAATTATAAATTCGCAGAAACATAAGAATTTTGGCTTTTAAACATATTGTTCAAATGTGAATACAAACTTCTGTCATGCCTATCATATTAGCCTGTCAATTTCTAAAACATGTAGCAGATTACTCCCCCCCCCCGTTACTTTTATGGTACACTTGTGACAATTTTGTAAATTCCATTGAATGTTTAAAACAATTGTTTTTACCAAGCCATGGAAAGATGAAGGATATTCACATGTTTGAATAGCTAAAAAAACACACATATAATTTTATATGGTTTTATCAATATTATCATTAACTGATTTTTTTATTCAAATCTACATATATTAATTGATCTACAATTAGCAAGCAATACAACTGGAGCAATATTGATAGTCCAATATCAGTCAAATTCAACTGAAAGGGGGGGGGGGGTGGTGCTGAAAGGAGGAATGTTTTTTTGGCTATGCACTGAAATCCAAAAAATTCAAGCACTGTAATTAGTATTCAATCACCCTGTCAGTATTCAATCACCTTCAGGTTTGTGAATAAAATTCAATTTAGTTATTTAAATAATTTTGGTGGCCCTCTAAAATTAACTGAGAAATACTGGTAATGCACTATTGCCTGAGTTTGGATGAGTTTGTCATTTCCTGTTCTAATAAATTTGATCGCACCCTTTATTTTTGTTGGGAAATTTCACTCCATCTTGTTTCACTTCATCCATTCTCACTGGTCAGTAGTGCAAGTTAAAAAAATCAATTGGTGCTATGTTTCCAAAATCTTACCACAGTGATATTATTAACAATTAATCAGCTCATGTAGTAAAGTTTATTCCGACCGTTTCATGAAAAATCAAGCAACCTACCACTCGAGAACGGTGTGCGCTTCATCGACAACGATCAAACTCTGTCTCAGCTGAAATTCCTCAAGAAGAAACAGCCCTCGCCACTTGTCGCTCCCCACTAGTGCCTCTGGCGTGCCATACAAAAAATCGTAGCCGCCAGCTTTTAATAGGGTTTCGTCCATCTTTTCATCTCCGATGAACGTTGCCTTGAATCCCAGCGTCCGCAGGAAATTTACTTACTCAATCATAATGGAAAGCAGTGGCGAGACAACAACAACAGACATTGGGTGACCACGCTCTCGACCCATTGCTGGTACAGCCTGATAACACACAGATTTACCGCTGCCAGTGCGTGTGGACACGAAAACATCCTTCCCTTCTGCTACGGAACATATGGCTAACTTTTGGTCATCAGTTAAGCATGAAATGCCGAAATATTGCTGAATTGCTTCGAAGTTACACCAGCTGGGTGGTTCCGCCGCTATCTTGTTTTCTTTCCGAAACGTGCTCTGGGACGGCGTCAGCGATTGACTGGCTTTGTCATTACGTCCTCTTGAGAGAGGACGCTTGTGCTGCGTTTGATTGGTTCGTTAGATGAAACTGACATCTCTGATTTTGAACAATAATGGCAGCTCGTCTGACCAAGGCAAGTTCGAAGTGGGAACGTAGAAATTGGTTTGGTGCAACGAAGATGATGCAAATATAGATGTATAAAATTATCATTATAAGTGCACAATCGTAAGGAATGAAATGTAATGTTTGTGAATTTGAAATATAGATTATGAACGAGAAATAGATGTATAAATATCGCTGCACATTATAACAGATTATAGACTGCATATATGTAACTATAACATCCCTATCACTCTTAATATTTTAGCAAAGATTTTTAGTACAATTGACTTAAGTTCGACTTTCGATTTGACGTTTTGGAATGTGTGCCTCGTTGCCTTTTTCTCTTTCTTGCGGAGATCTAATCTTCTTCGCAAGTCTGCTTCCTATGCCTGCAACCCAATGTTTTTGCTACGGTATGGTTTTGCCTGTAAGGCATTCTAAAACAATTCAGTTTAGACAGAGAACTGTCCAAATTCTGTTGCCACACATTCCGGATTATGCTTATTGTCCCTCGTGTATTAGCTTGTCCTGTATCAAACACACTCCTGTAACTTTGTCTGAGCCCGCCTTTTTGTACCCGTCCCCGTCTGGTCTTCTAATTGTTATGCAATCGACGTTCGCGCGTAGATTAAAATCTTGTTTTGGAGACACTAGATTACAGGGTGACTGGCAGAGCGAGATGCATCCGAGACACCTTACTCCTTCCCTTACGACAAGGTTCAGAGTTGTGCCAGACCTGGGAAAGGGAGAACAGATATTAACAAAACATAAAAATGAACTTTTACAATTGTATGTGAGTTTGGATGTTTGGAGGGTATCGACACTTCCTCGCTGCCGTATTACTTATCTGATAGCAATTACTGGCTGCGGGTTATTTCTTAAAATACTTAATATAATTCTATACATAATTTTATGTGGCGGCAAACAGCAATAAAGTGTTCGTGTCTTGTTTTCACCCAAATTCTGGTTTATTCAAGTGTTTTTTATTGTGTTATTGTGTTGTCTTGAATTGGGGTGTACCGCAGCCTGGGGAGGCGGAAAGTGCCCCCCTATATATTTTCGTTATCGCTAAACCTAGAGAGATGAAACTTACCACAATATATCGTTGGGTCAAGCTCTACAAGGAAATGTAAAAAAATTCAAGATATTCGCCATGATGACGTCATTTTCCACTTCCCTTATATGTGTTATAATTTTTGGACCATTTTTTGGTCAGAATTTTCGATTTTTTTATTTTCGTTTTTTCTTCGCAAAACCTGCGCGATAAATTAGTAAAAAATAATTTGATATGAAATAAAATAGATTTTGCCCACTTTTTCATACAGAAAAGCAAAAACTTTGAAGAAATATGACGAAAACATAACTTTTCTAGTACCCAACTGGCCGCCGTTTTGAATTCACCCATGATCCTCTTCTCGGGGGTCATGCAAATAGGCTCAAAATGACCCCAATATGATATTCTAAAACATCAAGAAGTTTCAGCTCTCATTTTTTTGTCGTTCAGGAGATAGGAGCAAAAACCAACAGGGCCCCCCTCCCCTGTTGGTTTTCTTGATAGGCCAGGTAGGGTTAAATGAGACATTAAGGATTATTTTGATCGTGTTAATATTATTTTAATGATCAGTCCATGACCACGGCTCTAGCGAATTTTCGCATGTGTTTACCACCATTTCTGGGCTGTCAGATATGTTAATTCTGCGGTTTGCTGTTCAAGAAATGTGTTCGGTGTAAATTCCATTGCTATTGTGATTCACAATTGAATACGCCGACGGGTAGTTCGGTTTGTATCGAGAGTCGGTAAGACGTTTGTCCTGTATGACGTGCAACAGTCCTTCGGCGTGTTATATGCTAATTAGAATACGCTGAGATTGACTAGTACGCATAAATTACAAGCGTCTAGTCCGTCATTCATAATCCAGCCGTCGTCCATTAGAGAATATCCGCGTCCATAATCCAAAGACCTATTCCATTTTCCACATAACAGTATTAGCACCAAATTCAAAAAGACAATCATAGTATACATAAACATAGATAAACCGATAAACTGACCCACGCATTCAGTGTACAGTGCTGGCGGTCAATAGTTGTTTTCCATTCCCACCACTCCCTCCCGAGAATATCGTTATTGTGTTGTATGTATTGTCGTGTCTATGTATAAATTTTATGAGACAAAATCATTAATACAGCTCTACAATCAATATCATCAACCACTGTTATGTACAAACTGGGTGCAAGTGTATGTCCAAATTCTTCCATTATATTATGTACATTTTTTAACAATTTCATTTACCTAATTCTTTGAGAATTAATTTGCACACTCGTTGATCTTTAGTGTGCACATATTGACACAATTACACAACACACAGTCTTATTAGAGTTGGATATCAGAAACATGAATTTTGTGATGAATTTTGTCTGAGGAATGTCCAGAACTGGTGGAACTAGGACTGGCAATTATTGTATGATGGCGAGGCTGCTCTCCAAGTAATCCTTGGGCAAATGATCTATGACCTCAGCCTGGTCGCCGTCATCGTATAACACCTCGTATACTGCATCACCACCAGAGGCATGCAGCAGGTTTGTTACCGTTCCTGAAGAGAGAAAATATATGATATTGGTGCAGAAATCCTTCAAAGACCTAATAACTTGCAAAGTAGATGAGGTCATTGTCAGTGTTATCACACATCCACACCATCATACTCCGGAAAGTGAGTTAAGGATTCAGAAAAGCAGCTGGCACTGCCACCAACAGGAAATCTTCCCATGTTATAATCTGCAAAAGTGCCATACACTTGCCCCTCATTGTAACGCTGAAGTTGAGAGACAAAATATGGCAACGATTTGGTGTAAGACTCGCGAAATATAATTGACGAAGGATCTGCTGCAAGTTGTATTGTCAGTCTTTTGTCCAGGATATTACCTTTTCAATGGGAGGTCTTACACCAAAGCCTTGCCCAAACTATTCACCACACTATAGGACAGTCGCACTATAGCGATTCCACACCAGTATATATATCACAACTATGTACCGGGGAACATATCAGTGGCAGCGCTATACTGAAACCAGCCTTATAATGAACCATGTTATAATTAGGGACAAGTGTATCACATTCCTGGGAATTTGTTGCAGAATATGATGACTGTCATGTACAGGACTATTGCTATTTTAACAACGAAACACATACTGCATTGTCCAACAGGTATATCAGTAAAACTGCAAGCATTCAACACCCTGTACTTATATATGTGGGTAGACACTGTAAGAAACTAGATTGTGAATTGCGACTTGAACGTGATTATATGTATTTGAAAATGTTTCAGACTAAATTTTGGAAAAATTGAGGCAAATATTGTAGCACGGGCAGGTTAGACCATGAAAACGTCCATGTATGAATTTCTCAAAGGACATGTACATGTACCCAAAGGTGACTGCAATTTAACAATGAATCGTTAGCCATTTAAAGCACTAAACATAATGATTGCAAATACACGGTGAATATATCATGTTTATGAAAATGAATCGACGCGTTCTAGGCAATATCATATACAATATCACGCATATTCACCAGTGTACCAGTCCCAATCCCCGGAACCATCAGGTCTGAGCCAGTTGTGATTAATAGACTTCCCCAAGAAATCGGAACTCTGGGACTCCCTCCTACAGTGGAATAATTATATGAATAAATGTTAATATCCAGAAAGTGACTTACTTTCAGAAATACAAATCATCCCACACAACAATTACATAGGTGTAGCCTTAAATATATTTTGCCATGACCATAGACTGATAGACAAACGATAAGTGATGTTTATATAGGGAAATGTCCTTCAATTTTTCCAAAAATCGGTTTATCTTCGGCGAAACTGTAAATTTGTTATTGGAATCTGAATAATACATAACACTAATCTATGGCTGCACCTCATTATGACACCAGTTACGGTACATGTATGGTGACCTTTTTATGTAAAAAGTGACCTTTTCAAGTAAAAAGATAGAAAGATGCTGAATTATACTCAACATTACTTTTGTTCATTTTAGTGTAGGCATATCACCATAAAGAAAAATGATCCCCAACAAACAAAACCTATTAATTGTTGATAAATCTTCAGTGTTGACCCTTTTATGCTTATCCCTTTCACATTGCTGGAATATTACTAATCATTTCAGATCATCATTAAAATTCTGGTCCTGGTAGTATTGAAAAGTCTGAAAAATGGTAATCTTGCTGTCCAAGATCATAGCTAGCAATCCTACTATAATCCTGGATATTAAAAATTATGATAAATTGCTAACCAGATCTCACTAATGTTCATTTATAACTTGAAAATGGTCCTCTTGAAAATGCGAATAAACTAAGATTAAGTTGTTAAGTTCAAAGATCCTACATATATACCTTGAATTTTTACTTGGTCCACAGTGACAGAGTCTGCCACATAAACCTACCATATATGTTTTAATAGGAGAAAATGGTCAATTTTATATTCAAAGGCCTTGAATAGATTTCACCTCAGTGAAAAATAATGTTACTGAACAATAAATTCATGGAACTGTCTCACAAAATCATACTGTTCTTAGTTGTTAAGATTCCATGTAAAGATCCTGAATCAGGATGCTGTACAAGTTTCTGGAAAACCCCAACGCAATATCCTAGTTATGTTAACAACTTCCTATCCGCAAGTTTGTAAATACTGTCAGAATCAGGTTGAAGAGCCTGGAATAACCCTGAGAAGATATTTCTTTTATATTATTTAATAAGTTAAATAATTTTACAGATCCTACATTTTACCAGAATCTGTTAAATCCTGTCACAGTTAAACAGGATTTTATCATTGCAGAATCAGGTTCTAGCTGAACATTCTGAATAACATTCGTTTTGGAATAGGATTTTCAGGAATGTAATCAGTGTAAATGAAAATCCTCAACTACATGTAGATTGAATCGACGCTGGATCTTACCAAGATTCTAGTCAAGATCCTGTTACCAATAACATGTTGTATGATCTTCCAAGGATACTACAAGATCTTACAGGATCATGAGTAAGATTTGTACCAGTAGTTTATCATATAAAGTAATCAACACAAGCAACGTTCATGTGGAGCATCATCTCATCATTTGTAGTAATAATAGAGATCCTTATATTAGTGTAAAACAGTACACCTACGTCTTGATAAATATTGAAAGAAATATATGGAAGCATACACAATATTTGCAAAAACTTATTGACTGATTTACATGTACATAGGTTACATTGTACAATATCATGTACCTTCTGGTGTTGTTGGAGTCCGCCAAAGACGTTGAAGGCCCAACATCGGCTGGAGTTTCGGAGTCATCACTACGGGTACATGTAAGATTATCTGCGGTACCGGTATGCCGGGACTTCCCCTTGGGTTGTGACTTCCCCTTGGGTTGAAGCCCTTGCTGACCTCTCACTGTTAATTCCTCCGGAGCTAGTGTGTACTGCAATATGAAAGAAGCGAAGGATACATGAAATATATACTGATGCTATCGTGACCGGAATAATGCAATACAGTATGCAGCTAACCATACTCCACATTCACACAGCCCTAAACAAGTGATTTTTTTGATGGGAAAAAATTTATTCGTTTGCCAATTAAACTATCAGTAATACAGGCAAGGCAATTTAAACAAACATGTACATTGTAGGCTACGATGAAGGGCCTGGATGCTGCAAGACAACCAAACCAATTGTGAACCCATATATTTTTATAAAAATTGAGTTTGTCATGCACATGTATGTGACGTGATGTAGTAATGTGTACACCATAACACCCTATTTCTCAAACAACCCTTGACCACGTACACCGAATTTAAGCAAAGTACGTAGTCAGACAGCCCCCCCCCCCCTCCGGCCCTAACAATTGCGTACATGTAGGTCATACTGCTTGACATGTAAATAAATTCTGGCCACTTACCAAATCTGTCCCTGGCTCTCGGATGCCTGGAGTCTTTGCCAGAGCGTGGTACCACAACCTCAGGTAGAAGGCCTTCAGATGAAAGGACTTCAGCTTCGGCAACATCACTGTGGTTCAGAGTTTTTCATCGAACTTCAGTCGTTCAATATGAATTTGGTATGGCTTGTTGCACCGTACCACAATGTCCACCCACTTAAATCCAGTCACTGCCATCTGCCCTTGGCACTGGTAAAAGTAGTTGTGATTTTCTTTGAGGCATAGTTTATCATTGTTCATTGTGAGATGAAAAGAGCTGATGGATTTGCAAGCTGCAGTAACTTGCACTGCCACGCCATTTTCATCACGATGCCATCTGGGGATGCTTCAAGGAAAGGGAAATCTGTATTGACATATATACAACAAGGTTTAATCACTCGACATTCCTTATTTGTTTTCTGTTCACAATATTCAATTGCGAAGATTTCTTCACTGCTCCGGGTCGGGTATGTTCATTGCCATGGAAGCGGGAATACAGCAGTGATTTTATCAGGGGATCTTATTTTTCACTTCTGATCCGAAGTTGGACGATGTAATTACAACACATATAAGGGAAGTGGGAAGAGGTGCCGACATACTGACTGCGTCACGTCACATGACTTCACAGAATAGTCTTCTGGTTAACCTATTCTAAAGCACATACCAAGAATCTAACGATTCGTGATATGTGTTGTATCTCAGGTACGCTTCATATTGTACCTGTTCATGCTTCCTTTCCTTGTGCCACTCTGTGCTCAGAGCCCGGAGTTTAGTATTCTCTTCGATATATGCTGCTGCCGTTTTAGTAGCTACCACTTCTGTATCATACAATTCCTGGCATCTTCTATGGAGGTTACATGCATCATAATCAGGTTCACAGCAATCGTCAGCTCCTGGATCTTAAGCTAACTTGAACTTTTTGCTCTTTGCCTCTTTGTTTCGTGCAAGTTTGCGTTTCATGTCCCGCCAAGTGAGCACTGCTCTTTGATTTTGCTGGTTGTGCTCTTTTCCTTGCAGTATAGTCATAATGTCGCTCATGCCAAGTAGGCAGGGTGGTTGGTAACGTGCCTCCATGCCTAAGCGGCTATGCCATAAACCACTGTGACAGTGATTATATATTTTGTCACCATCAAATTTCATTCCTACTGCAATCCATGTTTCTGCCAAGTTTGTGGTGAAATTTCCAATGAGGCGATCGGCTTTGTTGACTAGACAGTCCAACAGAAATAGTGCATCCAATCGAATTTTCTTATCTCTAACGATTTTCTCCTTCCCACCTTTACGTGACCTCAACTTCCTCCTCTGGTGTACATGTGGATGCATGTTGCTTCCGTAACTCTGACTGTGTAATGATGCATTCCTTCACACTTTCCTCGTCAGGATCTCCATCTTTCGCAGGTGTGTCTTCACCAGCACCTGTTGTAGGACATATACTGGGTTCTTCCTCCTTATCCCTTCTCTTTTGACGTGCACAAAAGTCACTACAGTAGTCATGGTTCCCAAATACATGAAAGACCGAGTTCAATATGTCTGTGGTCAGTTTCTTAAGTGCCGCTTCCTTATCAATTTTCCCAGATGCTAGGTCTGCCGACCTCATGCGTATGGCACACCTACCACCTGTAACTAGGCGTATACGCCTCTTCTGTGTGAGACTATTCCTCTTCTTGTAATGTGGGTTTAGTTACTCCTGATTTGAACGCAGGCACTTTCATACATGGTTGGCACATTAATTTTTTGTAACGTTCCGACACCAGTGTGGACCATATGAAACAAGTTATGGTAACACAGAGCTGTCGCTATCTCCAATAAAGCACATATTTCGGATGCCATGCTGCTCTTCACACTCGTTGAAACCTTCTAGTATTGCATTCTCTTCCATGGCTTGCGATGATTGCTCCAAATTCTGAAAACAGTCATGTTCCTTAGCGGGTAAACCTTTGTTGCTGGCTCTACAACAAATGTAGCAATACTCATTGCGGACTCCGACGTAGAGAAGCTTCTTTGGAAAGACTCCAACGATAATTGCTACTTCCAATAGGGCATTGTAGGAATGTTTATGTGACCTCTTCGACCATCCACCATCGACTACAACTGTGATTGCCGAGATGCCTTCGTGCATGTCTTGTGTAAGTTCAGCATGTGTTCGTTCCTCCTTGCCTGCCTCACACATTTCTTTCTCCAAAATGTTCCTCCACCATTTTGAAATGTCCCTCTCTATCATGTCTATGGCTGTACATATGTGAATGTCCATATCCGGAATTTCCGTTGTTTCCATAGTTCCGTTAAGGCGTGTACCACCGCATCCAGTTGCCAATTGTGCCCATACTGCTAGCAAAACGATTTCAAATCGTTTACTTCCACTGAAGGTTGCCATCCTATGAGAGGTCACAATACGGAATTCCTTGCTGCATCCGGGACATCTGGCTAAGAGAACAGAAGTCAGTCTGGCATGGGTCTTCTCACTAACCAAAGATATTGGTGGAATGTTCCTGGATGATAGTGCCTGCGCCTGCTCACATGTGATACAATGCAAAGTTATGTCATTGTCATGAGTTATCACAGCGACACAGCTCACCAATTACCAATATACGAGTTGTCAGAGCATTTTCATCATAGCTCTAGATTTGTATCCAATACCTCTTATGCCGGTGCTAGCGGCCGTGTGGTCATGTCATCCAAGTTGCCACATGAACAGGTACAATAAAAGCGTACCTGAGATACAACACATATCACGAATCGTTAGATTCTTGGTATGTGCTTTAGAATAAGTTAACCAGAATACTATACTGTGAAGTCATGTGATTCTGTCAGTATGTCGGCACCTCTTCCCACTTCCCTTATATGCGTTGTAATTGACCTGCTGCTCAAGAAGTGGTAGATTTATAATTCTATACCCATCAGCTCTGACTTGGGCTATTTTAAGTTTACTGCCAATCTTGTGTGGATTAGCCTTCTTTCGTTGGGAATGGTGAGTTATTGGATGGTGTACACCACTTACAGAATAGTCCCTGTTAACTCTCCTGTTTCCCCAAGAATATCTCACAGAACGCCTACCAAAACGTTTACATCTGCCATGGTAATGCATAAGTTTAGATGATCCCATCTTTGAAAAGTTAAATGCAAAGTGTGATGCAGGTAATATATCTCAATTTCACTAATCACACCAATGGAACCAGGAAATATCACAGTTTACCAATTCACAGTCACTAAATCACAGTAGGAATTCTCTGAGTACCAGTATCACAGTGGGAATTATTGAACTTGCGATAGCACTCTAACTCTCACAGATCTATGTGCCTTTTCGCAAACACTGAAACAACTAGGGCACAGTTCGTAATAAAGAGGTCCATATCAGAACTTCAAGAATAAATGTACATGTAGGTCTATGGTACAATTTGAAATATGTAAGATTACTTTACACTATAATAGCGCACCAATTGATACTGAACGCGATAAATGTAGTATAAGTACATGTAACTGAGCTAAGAACAGTGCATGATAATTTCTTGGAATATATATAATTCAAGAAATTCTAATACACTACAAGAAAATAAACACCTTCTGTCGGTCAAAGTTTAAATTAGGTATTGTTACAGAAACTTATAAAACAGGGCTATTCCACCAAGCGCCTCCACTCAAAGTTTCTCAAATTTGGCGATACATATCGCATGCTGATAGCAAAATACGAACGTAGCGTGCAAGATCTATGGCGCTACGTTTCGTAACTTGTGTATAATTCCGTTTAACCCGGGGCTAGGGGCCGTATGAACCCATGTACTTCAAGATCCTGATGGTACTCATATGAACAGTCACAATCAAAGCGTGACTGAGATACATCATTCTTTAGATGACGACTTTACAACGAATATTATGGATTAAGAATACTGATCAGCGATACGGATTTGATATTTTTGGAACATCATGATGTCTTGCCGGCATCATTGAAAACTGTTGACCGCTTCTCTCTTGCAGGAGACCGCTTCTCTCTTGCAGGAAACAAGCCTATGTTTATGTATACTATGATTGTCTTTTTGAATTTGGTGCTAATACTGTTATGTGGAATATGGAATAGGTCTTTGAATTATGGACGCGGATATTCTCTGGTGGACGACGGCTGGATTATGAATGACGGACTAGACGCTTGTAATTGAAATCAATTCATGTATATAAATAACACAGATTGAGACACTGTCCTTAGAATAATTTCTTGAAATATAACACAAGAAATTCAAATACAGTGCAAGAAATAAACACCTTCTGTCGGTCAAAATTCAAATCAGGTATTGAAAGCAATATAAACAGACTGGGACACTGTCCTTGGGATAATTTGTTCCAATAAAAGAAAACGAGTCGGTTTTGTTCATAATAACCACCTTTTCTCGGTCGGAATTTAAGTGATGTATCGAAAGCAAGGAATGTATTTAAATAAACTGAGATTGGAACACTCTCCTGGATGAGAAATAAAAGGATGTAGGAAAGAAAGAAATGCGGAAATAAAATCGAATTTCAAACAAAAGTGCTGACTGAAATATTTCCAAAATAGACTATTGGCAGACGTGAAAACGTAAAAAATTATGTATGACTTAATATATCAATGCAATATATTCAATTTTTGTTTTTGTGGCGAGACAATAGAAGTGACAGAAAGTAGTCGGTAGTTGCTATTTATATGCTGCAAGGGTTAGACGGTACGTTATCGTCACGTGCAACTGTCAGTGTGTTGATATCGATTCATACTTATTTCTGGCTAAACTTGCCCTGAAATATGCGATCGCGGCTGAGAAGTGTACAGTAATCTTCAATGTAATGTTATCCACAAAAGACTTACCTTCAATTTGGCTGATTGCGCCATAAAACGTTCAGCGCGAGCAGATTTGCTTCCGCAGTCATGTTCCTTTTTTCTGTCAATGCATAGTAGTCCAGTAAATCTAGCGCAGTTTTGGAGTCAACCCACCACAAATTGCAACAGAATTTATTTCACTGCTATGCATTTCAGAAAGGTCCCCAGAATAACATACTAAAAGTCTACAATCCCATATGCATGGGAAATATCTTAAATTTCAAGTTGAAAGTTGAGGTATTTTTCGCTATATTTCAGTGTTTACCTGTCTCTTGTTCCTATAAGAACACCTTGTACTTGATACTAAGCGTGGAAGAAATGGGTCATTACTTACACTCATTACATTCGCTATCGTATCAAGGTTATACTCAGCCTAAAATAATACCCTTGCACGAAAATATTTATGGAGAAATTCAAAATGGCGGATGTATGGGGTCATTCTAAATCTGAACTTTTTACCATTTTCATGACAGTCCAGGCAATCTATCTGTTTTTTTAGCTGGACCCAAAACAAAATGCAACAGAATTTTTTTCACTGGTATGCATTTCTAATAGGTTCCCAGAACAACATACTAAAAGTCTACCAGAATCTATTTGGTGGAGATACTTTTTCTAAAACAAAGATACACCATCATGCTTCATATAAGAAGGTGGAAAATATTGATTTGTCTCTGAATAAGGACAGTTTATCATCCAGAAATCCAATCAATATATGATGATCTAGGATACATTATTCTATGGCGGTGAAAACATTTGCATTCCCAATGGATTTGCTCATAAAAGTAGATAGCAAAACGATAGTTCACCACCAGGGTATATAATCATACATGGTAATATCCTGCCAGTTGGCATTATTTCCATTAGCATTGTTATCCGAAAGGGAACTGACAAACTGATATATTTTCTTTCAACCTATGACAATCACAGACAATAGTTCCATCAACTTATAAAAATATAACTCTATTATCACAAGCACATAGCAAGTGTCAGGATCGACATTCAATAGTGTTTGTACCTTGTTGAAAAAAATGCAGCCTTGCCAATCAGGAGAGAGAAATTGGATTCAACGTCGCGTTTAGCAATAGTTCAGATATATAACGACAATCTGCCAAACATTTATGATCCATCACAATTGTTTGCAAGATAAATGTTGCTGATTAAAGAAGAATAATTATGCAGATCCTAATATTCATTTAATTATCAAACAAATAATACTTTGAATTATATGCAAAGTTGACGGCATAACTTATCATGTTTCATTTTACATTCTGGTTCATGGTAACATTATTAGGGGAAGTGACTTCTCATACATATAGTTGATGTCCTTTATTGTTATTCCTCATGAACACTGCCATAAGTTGAGAAATATTTCACAGCACTATCAATCCCAATACCAGTCTTCGCCAATGTCATTTTCAAAGGTCTGGGTTTGATGAGTTTGCACAGCTCAGTCGTTTGCATTCTCCACACACACTTGAATAATCCAGGCCATGATCCTTACAGGCGCATCTGCTTCAGCTGCAATCCTTCTTGCAGTTCCACCTGATAACCTCAAGTAACCCCTGAAGCTGGTGGCAGATCAGTTTTCACAAGGAGAAACCGATTGAATTGTCCACTCCCGTTTTTGTGGCTGCAATGGATGGTCTTTCCCTCAAGTCAATTCCTTCGTCTGGGTTACTACTGTATAAACATATAAGCGTTTTCTATCCTGCTGCAATAAATGACCTTCGTCGGGACTCCCATGACCTGGATGAACACTTCAGCTTGTTGGCGAAATAGCTCCGTGACAGTTGTCTTCTTCAAGGCAGCACCTTTGTCAATGTCATATGGTCGGAATACTGTGTCACAGCCCAGAATGGCATGCACAAGCAACATATTTGTACAGACTTGCATTACCAGCACAGCCTTTGTCTTCTTGACATTCCAAACTCTCCGGCCCCGCTAGTGACATGGGCATTCAGTCAAAGAAAGACGAATTCCTAGCAAACAACGTCAACAAGTAGCAGTTCATTACTCTTATGAGTGACCAGTTGGAAAGGGCGGGATGTTTCATATGCAGATGTTTTTATTGTAAAAGCTGCCGTTTAATCGAATAAAAGCATCAAAATTTTGGTTGGTGATGATATTGACCTGTTAGTTCTGCTCTGTTTTCATGCAGACATGGATGACAGTGACATCTAGTTTCAACGAAGAGAGAAAGCAAAGAAAGGGATAGTTTGGAATGTCAAGAAGACAAAGGCTGTGCTGGGAATGTAAGTCTGCACAAATATGCTGTTTGGCTGTGACACAGTATACTGATCATATGGCATTGGCAAATGTGCGGCCGTAAAGAAAACAACGCTCAATGAGCTATTTCGCCAACAAGCTGGAGTGTTCAACTAGGCCATTGGGAGTCCCGATGGAGGTTATCTATTGCAGGTGCTTGTGTGTTTATACAATGGTAACCCTGACGAAGCAATTGGCTGCATGAGATACAAGGGTTTCTGTGACAAAAACGAACCATATAAGTGCAGGTACAAAACCGTCCACCAACATCAGCATCAGCTAAGTAGCAAGGTTCGCGTGTTTAGAGTGGAAAGGGGAAGACCATCCATTGCAGCCACAAGAATGATTGTGGACGGCTTCTCTCTTTGAAAACTGAACTGCCACCAGTTCCACTGGCATTCTTTGAGATTATCAGGTGCAAAACTGCAAGAAAGATTGCAGCTGAAGAAGATGCTTTTGTAGGAGCATGGCCTATATTGTTGAAAATGTAAAATGAAACATGGTAAATGGCATGGTAGAACGTCATGGTAGAACATCAAGTTTGCCTATAATCTAGATTATTATTTGTTTGATAATTAGATGATAGGATCTGCATAATTATTCTTCTTTCGTCAAAACATATCTGACACACAATTGCGATAGATCATTAATGGTTTGCACAGCTGTATTTTCCAACAAGGCACATGTTGTGATAATAGAGAAAGTGGGTTTGTGGAAATATTGTCTGTGACAGTTATCGGTTGAAGGAAAATATATCACAGCTCGTCATTTCATTTATTTTAGGAGAGAATTCCTCTTTCATATGATTATGCTAATGGCAAAAATGTTAACTGTCTGAATATGACCATTTATAATTCATACAGCCTGGTGCTGAACTATGAGTTTGCTATCTACGTTTATGAGCAAATCCACCGGGAAGACATGTTTTCACCACCATGGCATACTGTACCCTGGGTCATGTATTAATTGGATTTCTGGATGATAAACTTTCCTTATTCACGGGAAAAAAAGTATTCTACCTTGCTTAAATGAGGCATGATGGCCTATTATGTATTATAAAATGGCGTATCTTAGTTTTCAAAAAAAATCGTATCTCCACCAAATAGATTTCGGCAGACTTTTAGTATGTTGTTCTGGGAACCTATTAGAAATGCATACCAGTGAAAAAAATTATGTTGCAATTCGTTTTGGGTCCAGCTAAAAAAAAACAGATAGATTGCCTGGACTGTCATGAAAATGGTAAAAAGTTCAGATTTAGAATGGCCCCATACACCCGCCATTTTGACTTTCTCCATAAATATTTTCGTGCAAGGGTATTATTTTAGGCTGAGTATAACCTTGATATGATAACGAATGGAATGAGTGTAAGTAATGACCCATTTCTTTCACGCTTAGTACCAAGTACAAGATTTACTTATAGGAGCAAGAGACAGGTAAACACTGAAATTTCGAGAAAAATACCTCAAATTTCAACTTGAAATTTAATATATTTCCCATGCATATCTGTTTGTAGACTTTTAGTATGTTATTCTAGAGACCTTTCGGAAATGCACTGCAGCAAAAACAATTCTGTTGCAATTTGTGGCGGGTCAAACCTCAATTTGACTGGACTATTTTACATCACGCCGGAAGCTTTCGTAGAAGAAATCATGCATTTTATATATAATTTCCTATGTTTGAGGGCTCGAATTAATTGAAAATTTCTTTCTCCACTGCACGGAGATACCAGGGGGTCTATGTTGTTTTACGTACGGCATGTGTTGTTATAAGTACAGCTTGTGTGAGTATATACTACTGGCAGGGAGCATATATAAGGTTGAGTATGATGTATAATGTTCATTCTCGTGTGTGTCGCGAACCCGAAGAACATATTGAAGCCGACTCTATAGTGCAAGAATTATGTCCGACAACGAAAATAGGTCTACACCGATCGGCGATAAGCTCGATTTGATTCTGCGGAAAGTTGAGGATTCAAAACGGGAAATCGAAGCATCGGTAGAGAACCGATTAGCTAGACTGAGTGAAGAAGTGAAGAATTTGCCCAGACGTCTAGAGAGGTTCAAAAATTCAAGGCGGAAAATGAGTGTTCCTGGAAACGTGAAGGAAACAAACGCAATTATAACTTTAACTCTGAGGTGTTGGAGCAGATCAAATGGGCACCAAGCTACAAAAAGACTGATTACGCACTTGAGTTGATTGAACAAACCACGGAGAAGCTTAATCAGCGCAATAAGCTTATTAAAATAGCTGATTCGTCTGAAGCAGGTTGGGAGACCGTCAACCAATATGTCACAAATGATTTGGCAGACGATTCGGACGACGAGAAGCGAATTTTCCGAGCTGAGGGACGAGCGACCCGGAAGATGCGGGCCAAGAGAACCAGATCTGCCAGGTCTCGTGGATATGGGCGGTCTAATTGGTCCACGCCTGCGCCAATGCAGCAGGTGGCAACAACGACTAGGCAACATGGGAGTTTTGTTCCTTTTGCTAGCGGTAGTGGGGAGCAGTCCTTTCGGAGCAGCTGGAGAGGGGGTGTCGGTGGATCAGGCTCGTGTTACCAATGCGGTGAATTCTCGCACTGGAGGAAGGACTGTCCATTCGTCGGCGTCAACCCACAGTTGCTCAGAGGTGCTAGAGCCCCGTCAACAACTGCCCAGTAAAGAAGGACTAGTGCTCCGTTCAGACTGATTCAACGATTTGTTATAAATCTGAAAATAACGTTTCTGAAACATTACCTACTGACAATCTTACTCACGATTATTTTGAATATCAGGAAGGCATGAGCGAAATCATAGTCAACGGAAGGCTTAAAGACCGTAGTCAGTTTTGGAGAGAAAAAGGAGCTATAGACTTCATTGTTGATATAGTGGAAAATGGCTACAAAATTCCGTTTTATACGACCCCTTTTGCTATGGAGATTAGAAATAATTTATCTGCTATACGTCATAGAGATTTTGTTGTTTCAGCGATCGATGATCTTGTTAAAAAAGGACTTGTAGTAGAATGTATGGAAAAGTCAGTTGTTGTTAATCCGCTATCTGTGGCTACCCAAGCTTCGGGTAAAAAGAGGCTTATTCCAGATCTGAGTATAGTTAACAAACATGTTGTAAAACAGTCTGTAAAATATGAAGATTGGCGGACTGCACTGATGTATATTTCAAGAAATAGTTGGCTGGTGACTTTTGATATTCACTCGGCATATCATTACGTCGATATATATGAAGGGCACACTAAGTTTCTTGGTTTTTCCTGGTGTGATGATTACGGAGAAAAGCATTATTACAAATTTCTTGTCTTGCCGTTTGGCCTGTGCACGGCGCCGTTTGTTTACACAAAGATCACCAGACAACTCATTAAAAAATGGCGGAAAGAATGTATTAAAATTCTTCTGTTCATTGACGATGGTTTGATTGTTGGCGAGACAGAGTTTGAGGCGGCAAAATGGTCTAGATCTGTAAAAACTGATCTAAAGTTGAGAAATCAACCTGGTCGCCGTTACAAATAACCGAGTGGTTAGGTCTAGGTATAGAAACCAGAGTTATGATTCTGACGATTCCCGAAAGGAAGATAGTCAAAGCTGAAAACAGTCTTGTAAAATTATTATATAACAAATTTCAGCCAAAAAATGTACGCGAAGTTGCCTCCGTGGTAGGACAGATTATATCAATGAAGTTAGTCATGGGTTCAGTCTGTCAGCTTATGACAAAAGCTTTGAGTATGCTATGGCGACCAGCTGGAATAGTAAAATTCCAATGCCTTTAGCCAGTATGAAAGAATTAGAGTTCTGGCGTCAGAATATTCGTGTGAATATGTCAAAGCCTATTGTTGCATGTACTTCTACTTCTAGGATAGTATATTCAGACGCCAGTGCGACGAGATTTGGGGGCTATTGTGTGGAGGTTGATGGGGCGTTTTCACATGGACAGTGGAATGCGACCGAAGCGACTTGGCGCGAGTTGAAAGCTGTGGGGTTGATTCTAGACAGTTTTGTTTGTTTGCTGAAATCTCAACGAGTTAAATGGTTTTCAGATAACATGAATGTAACATCTATTGTGGAAAAGGGCAGTATGAAGACTAAGTTCTCTGGTACCCGGTTCCATTTTTTTATGAAATAAACAAATCACCAATAATCAACACATAACTCCATATTTGGTAATACTGCTGGGACCGTACGCTCTCTTTATCCTGACAAATAGCAGTAGAAATCTACCATTCATTTCTACAATGTTACGATACTCCGCTGAGGTCAAATGCATATAAACGACATCAAACACCATAACACTGATAGGGCATATCAGTGCCTTACTAAATCAACTCGTTAAACAAATTATTTTCAGATAAAACTAGAGAATAACCTTATAAAAAAAATGCCTGCCGCCGGCCAGGAACAACCCCCGACCATAACCAGTCATAATAGGGAGGAAACCTGCCCCCAACCCATTGCAACCTGGCCTACTCTATGGGGGTAGAGCGGTTACTCATTTAAGCAATAACATGTACTACAAACACATACTCAAACTGTTGCCTAAGGCAACGAAGTATATATATAAATAATACTTTAAGACATAATCGAATAAGAAACAATATCCAAATATTAATACAGAAAACCTAAACCAACATGCTCCATCAATTGATAACCATCAAATATAATTGCCATTAACTTATCATATGCAATTATTAATTTTGTTAAAAATTTACCAGCACGGTCCCAGTCAGTCGTGCTGAATGGAAACTTCATTACAACACCTTAGTTTAATACATATCTCAGGGCGGGAATCACCGCCCTGAGGTCAAGCCCAATTGTTAAACAAAACAATTGATTACATAAACAAATTACACCAACCAGAGAAAGTAATTTCTCTCTAATTCATGCTTCAACCGAGAGAAATAACATTTCTCTGGTACCCGGTTCCATTTGTTTATGAAATAAACAAATCACCAATAATCAACACATAACTCCATATTTGGTAATACTGCTGGGACCGTACCTGAACACCAAAGAACGGGTCAATGGTCTAAGGATAAAAACTTATTCGTGAATTGATTTCACCCTTCTTACAGAATACGGAAAATTTTATATCTATATAAACAGCATAACAGCATACAGAATTCCCGGCGTTGTGTGGGTGGAACAACAACTACACCCACACAACATATAAACGCTCTATATAATTTTCACAATCTCACTCTGCCTTCACTACTCACTAAGCATGATATTTTGAATGCATTTGGATTATTCCAATATATCTTGACAGCAATGTTTTACTCTCACCATTCTGAGCTATGGACAAAAAAACACATCATAATTCTCGGAATTGACTCATTTAAATGATTAAATGGTAGAGTAACTATATAGCTCTTTTTTAACCATGTCTTTCTAAAATCGATATAAACTTACATGTAATTTCATCCATACTCCATTCTTTTGTAACACTGGTCGTTAACAAAAAACACTAATAACAATATACCTTAAAATGTTTCGAAAACAATGTTGTTGATAACATGCATAAAGAAACAAATATACTCATAACAGATTATTCATTTCCAAGTAAATACTTTTGAATTAAAACATAAACTTGTAAACATTTACAAACAATTTTATTCTCTGCATCTAATTTCAGTTTACGCCAAAATTTACCACACAGAGCTTGATTCTGATCATCAAGACTTTTCGCCCAGCGGCATATATCACACCCTGATACTTCCAGTTTTATATATAACAGGACTAGATTCCATTACACATATCAGAATATCTGCATCGCAATCGACTATTTAATATGTTTAAATGCTTGTCGAACCTTCACAGATACAACATATGCGTCCTCAGCTGATTCAGAAACGTCACTCATCGTCAGGCTGTATCAGGATTGCCGTTGTTAGAGGCTCTGTACGACTTAATAAAAGAGGCAACAAGAACACATTTTCTTCTACAAACTATCTCCAATCTCGCCTAAACATCTCTGCAAATATAAATATACAAAAAACACACTTTTTAATGCATCATCAATATTCTTACTGCCAATCCACGATGTTCTCAACATCACAGAAAATGACACCAACTCACATCCCAACACTCATGCGCAAATCATACACGTAACACATTAATTTAATATTGAAACGATCATGTTAAAATCTCCTCTTACTATCCTACTGCTCCCGGTTCCTTCAACCAACTATAAACAGAATGTATAATTATATATTGCATATATTAACTCCAATGAGTTATTCCACAAAATATTAGTCAAATTAAAGCGTGTTGCAGAATGTACACTATTTACAAGTTCTCAAGGCTGAGTCCGTCTTTGTCACATTTTCACCCTGCCATTAACACCTCTCTCTCTCTCTCACTCTCTCTCTCTCTCTCTCTCTCTCTCTTCCCCTGCCATGTTCTCTCTCACCTCTGCCAATTAGAGCACTAAAATACGTCTTTACATTTCCAGAATTCATTTACCTCTGCTGTCAACATTTTACCAGTATTCCTTCAGCTTCGCAGCCACGAGTACCCAAAACCATCTGTACTCCAATTGTATTACTATCCAGTATTCTTCTAGCTCTGCAGCCATATTAGTATTCACATAAATTATCTCTCAGATCATATTAATATCCAGTATTCTCCGGCTCTGCAGCCATATTAGTATTCATATACGTTATCTCTCACATCATATTAATATCCAGTATTCTCCGGCTCTGCAGCCAACATTTAACCAGTATTCTCCGGCTCTGCAGCCATATTAGTATTGATATACATTATCTCTCAGATCATATTAATATCCAGTATTCTCCGGCTCTGCAGCCAACATTTAACCAGTATTCTTCGGCTCTGCAGCCATATTAGTATTCATATACGTTATCTCTCAGATCATATTAATATCCAGTATTCTCCGGCTCTGCAGCCAACATTTAACCAGTATTCTCCGGCTCTGCAGCCATATTAGTATTCATATACGTTATCTCTCAGATCATATTAATATCCAGTATTCTCCGGCTCTGCAGCAACATTTAACCAGTATTCTCCGGCTCTGCAGCCAACATTTAACCAGTATTCTTCGGCTCTGCAGCCATATTAGTATTCATATACGTTATCTCTCAAATAATATTAATATCCAGTATTCTCCGGCTCTGCAGCCATTTTTTTTTTTTTTTTTTTTTATATTAGTGTTCATATACAATTTTACTCTCTGCTCATATTAGTATCCAGTATTCTCCGGCTCTGCAGCCAACAAATTTTTTCCCAGTATTCTCCGGCTCTGCAGCCATATTAGTATCATATTCATTTTATCTTTCTAATCTTGTTAATATCCAGTATTCTCCTGCTCTGCAGCCAACAATTATTTCCCAGTATTCTCCGGCTCTGCAGCCATATTAGTATCATATTCATTTTTTCTTTCTAATCATGTTAATATCCAGTATTCTCCGGCTCTGCAGCCAACAATTTTAACCAGTATTCTCCGGCTCTGCAGCCTACAATATTTTCCCAGTATTCTCGGGCTCTGCAGCCATATTAGTATAATATTCATTTTTTCTTTCTAATCATGTTAATATCCAGTATTCTCCGGCTCTGCAGCCAACAATTTAACCAGTATTCTCCGGCTCTGCAGCCTACAATTTTTTCCCAGTATTCTCCGGCTCTGCAGCCATATTAGTATAATATTCATTTTTTCTTTCTAATCATGTTAATATCCAGTATTCTCCGGCTCTGCAGCCAACAATTTTTAACCAGTATTCTCCGGCTCTGCAGCCTACAATTTTTTCCCAGTATTCTCCGGCTCTGCAGCCATATTAGTATAATATTCATTTTTTCCTTCTAATTCATGTTAATATCCAGTATTCTCCGGCTCTGCAGCCAACAATTTTAACCAGTATTCTCCGGCTCTGCAGCCATTTTTTGGCTAGCACCACAAGCATATGGCCCACTGAACTTCATCACGTCACCAAGACCCCACTCACTGTCCCCCGGACAATCGCCCAGCCACCTTGACTAACAACTGTCCCCACTGTACTCTCTAGTAACACATAACACAGTAGCACAGTTTTCGCCCACATTAACTCTGTTATCAGATGACAAATCACGTATGAAGTCACCGTCACGATCAAGAGATCGTTATATCCTATAACGCGGAACAGGGCGACACTACCCCAATATTCAAAACAGAAGAAACTTTTTTTTTTTCTTTTTTTTTTCTTTTTTTTTTTGGGGACATTCCCCCTGATACTTCCCTTGCGTTTTTATCAGTTCCAGGAACAGTGTATATTCTACCTTCTTAAACGGATTCATTGAGGCTACAGATAAGCCAAATGTTGATGCTGTAAGCGGCTGTAAGAAATTGCCCATTAACAGAACACAAACCATCGAATCTTGCCCATTTACTTAACAAACTCTGGCCAGTTCCATATATCATGACAAAAGCAATTTTTAACTTACCTGTACGGTTCTTGTGGAAAATAATTATTTTAGCCATTTTATAGTCTGAAATGGAAATATCCATTATTCATTCAATTAAATTGAAACACACCCGAATCCCAGTGAAGTGAGTTGATGTATTTCAACTCACATAGGGACAATAACAATATTGAGGAGAACAGACAGGTAGCCTAGCTGTTCTCTATGCTGATTGACACTGAATAGAATGCATTTCAAAGACAGCGCTTCCATGCGTATTCCACACACCCGGTCAATTCTTGAAACATCTAGATAAATTACCATTGGGTTTAGCATCAAACACTAATTACCTTGCAACCATACTAACGTAGAATTGATAGAAGATACCATTTTTTTCTGTTTTCAATTTGACTCAGTAAAACAAATAAATAATAAACGATAATTGCAATTTAGAATCATTGACAGTTTAATGTGGGTGAATTTTGTAAGACATATCCTGAAAATTGAATTATTCTACTAAGACCACCAGCCAGAAAACAAAAGGACAATGAAAACAATCCCAAGCCCAAAGGTTTTGTTACTTCCATTGATTTAACATGTTAGAGACAATATGTTTGAAACAATGCAAGTGCTCAGCTCACCTGTTAGCTGTTTGTCTAAGGGGAAACTCGTATACCGATAACACATGATCACACTGCCCTTTAAAGATCTCGTATGATGTGAAACTTACATGTTCTTATTATTATCCATTAAACTACATTCTAATACTCCTTTCAAATAATGTTTGCTTAGCCATGCTCATATTCGCATTAAGCGTTCGTCAGAACCTGATCCGAAAACCCCGCTCGTTCAAAAAGTCGTGTATATATAATACTCAATTGCTCAATTAAATACAACAAAACAAAGCAATACTTATCTCTTAGATTCTTGTCTCTTTTCCTGCAAGTGCTACTGTATTCGGTTTAATACTCATCAGTACGCTTCTTGAAAAACGTGTTCACCTGGAACTAGTACTTGAAATAGCAACTCTGGGTAGGAAAATCCTAAGGGGGGAACGGCTGTATTTGACCGCAACCAGGGTTAAGTTCCGGACACCAGAAAAAATTTAAACACCGATCGTTGAAGGAATTGAATGCTCCGAGAAAAGGGGCTCGTTTGGCTTTTCTCGCATTTGGAAAGCGTCTCCGTTCTTACATGTAAACGTACACATGTATAATTATTCCAGTCCATTCTCTATAACCGAGATATGCTGTAACTGGTACTTGTTTCCAGCTCGTTTTCAAATATACTGTTTGACTTTCTTTTTTAAACTACCGATATTAACTTCTGCTGACAACCAGGCGAAATGGAGCTGAAAATTCTGTTTCAGTTCAGAAGCTGGCCGTCAAAATCATTCTCCAGGTTCTTGATCTGTTGTATAATGTAGTTCAAAGTCGTAGAAATCTCAACCACAGTTGTAATGTCCATTGTGGTTTCGTAGGAGAGAAAAATTTACCAGCACGGTCCCAGTCAGTCGTGCTGAATGGAAACTTCATTACAACACCTTAGTTTAATACATATCTCAGGGCGCCCTGAGGTCAAGCCCAATTGTTAAACAAAACAATTGATTACATAAACAAATTACACCAAAGTAATTTCTCTCTAATTCATGCTTCAACCGAGAGAAATAACATTTACAGCAGATTGCTATGTCTATTTTTGATATATGCAGATATGTCTAGAGATGCAGTGGATTCCACGATCTGATAACGAAAAAGCTCATTATTTGAGCAAAATTGTAGATCATGACGATTGGGGTGTTGCGTTGTACGTTTTTGAGTATTTCGATGAGCTTTGGGGACCGCATACAGTGGATAGGTTTGCTAGCTATTATAACTGCAAGACCCTGAGATTCTCTTCAAGATATTGGAACCCTGGAGGTGAGAGTGTAGATGCTTTCACGGTTGACTGGGGAAATGAGAGGAATTGGATAGTGCCACCTGTGTATTTGATAAGCAGAGTTTTGAAATATATGAGCTACTGTAAAGCAGTGCATGTCCAACTTAGATTGGTAAGGGAAGACAACTCTGTCAGGCGCAGATCGCCCCCACTGCTCAACATGGCCGAGGAAATTAACCTAGATTAGATTGGTCAATGGTTTTCGAAGCTGAAAATCAAGCATTTCTGTTCGGGTGACAACATTTGCCAACATATTAAGTTAATTTCGAATAGTATATCAATACGATGTGCTATTTTATCTTTACTTACTTTACTTGCTTCCAATTTGAAAAATGAGGGTTCAATTTGCATTTTCAACCTATACCTCAGCATAGGTTTTCACGAAAAAGCCGAAAGTAGCTCATTTTTAAAAGTTTATAGGTAAAACACCGTTCAGTCAACGATATTTGCCTGCATGGCGTTATACACACCATACCGTGTTCTATCTCATGGTTCTTCATTTGATCTAATTATTACATATCTTCTTGCTTCCATTTCAATTTAAAATTTGAGAATTTTTAGAGAAAGACGCTATAAGGCGTTTAGCTGGAGTAATTAGGTGGGGTCCGGTCCGTGACTATTAACGCCGAGACCTGGTGACAGGTGACGATACCTGCTGGGCTAATTAAACATGGATCACAATTGTGTATTGCACGAGGCGAAGGTTTCTTGGACTGTCTCTTTGATCCTCCCGATAATCAACACCTAATGTATTGTCACATTTCCGTCTTAACGTTTGCCATAGAATAGATAATCATTAGAGTTTTGTTTTACTCAAAAAGTCGTCAACTTTATGTTTGCAAAGAAGGAAGTCGAACAGTAGAATCGAAAGCTCTTCTATCATATTGTAGCTTGGGTTCATGTCATTATTGCGCCTTCGAAAACGGTATGGACAGGAACATCCAGCAGGTTGATTTTCATAATATGATTATGTGATCAACACCAAAAACAATATCGCTCAGATTATTTACACCGTTATTCCACCCTGAAAACGTAGACTGTAATAGACTTTATATGAGTATTTGTTGCCAAATACAATGGGTGAATTCCTCTTCCATGATTAGAATGCTGTGATTTATGTTTGTTGACGTAATACTATTCATCGAAATTCTCACGGTATCGATACAACTTTTCTTGAATATGTTCACAAGCATTGTACTATAACTGGTAGGTCGAAATGCCCCAATAATCTGTAAGAATACATGTTTAATACAACAAATGTTACATTTCGCTTTAACAAATATATTATTAATATTCATCGGTTTGTGAAGTGCATATTTTGTAAAATTCTTTCACCTAAGTTTTATTGCTTAAATTCAATGGTCAATATCTGCTCCCACTTATGCCTTGTGTGTGTGTGTAACAGGCTTGCCTATAAGATCAGATATTCTATCACAATTAAATATATTTACAGATAATACATTGGGAGTTGATTGTACTATTAACGAGTAAGTGACCCGATGCTGGGTAATCTTGAGTCGGGTTCAATACACTGTCGGTCATACACCGTTTAAGCGGCATTCAAAAGACGGCTGGCACCTGTGTTCAGCCAAGCGTGCAGTAATATACCGCGGCGCCATCTAGCGGCCAGTTAGCATAAATTACTATCCATATTTCGGTATGGGGTACTCTTGTGGTGCCTCAATGGTATTCGGCAAGTTTTTGGCCACTCCTGTGCCAGGGATCAAAATTTATTCCGGAAGTTAAGGAATATCATTATTTACCCCGAGCAAAAGAGGCGTATGTGCCTAGTCGAATTTCAGGGGGATTGTTTGGTGTCAATGATCTCTATTTCAACGTGTTAGCACTCAACATTGATTTTTCATGATTTTCTTCTGGTGTTTTGTAGATATGCTGAACGGGGTTATTGGAGAGCAAATCAAGGAATTACCAGCCCATCTTCGTGATACTGTTGATAGTTTGGCCAGTTTGATAATTGAGGCTCGGGCGGAATCTACGAGCAAGAGGTATCTAAACGGTTTTGCGGCCTGGAAAAAATGGGCGGGAGATAACGGTATTTCCCTTGATTTGCCGGTTTCACCGTTACATTGCGCTTTGTATTTGATTGTAGTATGTCAACGAGTGTTTTAGTACCGTTAATTCGGCGTTCTATAGTATTCGTTATGTACATAATATGGTGGGTGTGTCGTCACCTACAGACAATACTTTAGTTAAGAATGTGTTAGAGGCAGCAAAGAGAAAGTTGTCTCGGCCTGTTGTGAAAAAGGAACCCATTGACATTTATTTGATACGCCATCTCGTCTATGATGCGAGATTTGTGAATAATATACTACCGGATCAAAGAATGATTGCAATGATTTTATCGGCATATGCAGGCTTTTTGAGATCTGCTGAGTTATTGTACATAAGACGTTGTGACATTGTTATATGCCAGACTTACATGTATTTGTTTATTGAGAAGTCCAAAACTGATATGTATAGAGATGGAGCATGGCTGTTGATTGGGAAGACTGGGACTGATTTATGTCCCGTAGAAAATTTGTTGATTTATTTGCGCATGACTGCTGTGTCGGACGATTCAGCAGAATTAATTTTTCGTGGAGTTACAAAATGCAATACAGGTTATAAGCTGCGATACACCTCTGTCATATTCTCGTCTGAGAGAAATATTTTTTTAGGTTTTTACGCCTTTTGTACCAAATGTAAAAGCGTATGGGCTTCATAGTTTGAGAGCCGGTGGAGCGACAGCCGCCGCCAATAACGGTATATCAGATAGGATGTTTAAGCGAAACGGTCGTTGGAAAAGTGAAAGTGCAAAGGATGGTTATATAAAAGATAGCTTAGATAAGAGATTGCAAGTATCGTTATCTCTTGGTCTTTAGTTTCTCTATACCCTTTCTTTGAGTCTCATGACGCACGACGCCCGCAATGATGTGTTTTGTTATTTCTGGTATCTAGGGCGCATTGTATGCTGGAGAAGAACTGTGAGCGCGAAACCCCTGTATCGATGTTCATGTCGACAAAATAGCCAAAAAGTACGTATATATCAGCGTATATGTAAGAAATTTCATCAGTATATCAGGATTTCTTTTCTATACATTTTTTTCTATTTTTCCTTGTCATTCACAAGGCAAAATGTCTACATTTTGGTGTCCATTTGTAATTATGTATGGAATGCCAAATCGATATTGTGTTTTCATAGTGTTTTCCCTCATAAAAGTACAAAATAATTCCAACAAATAACTTTATGTTTTCCATTTGAGGTCTCATACTATCTTTGTGTGATAAAATTTGGTTCTAACGGGGATTAGGGTCGAGTTTGAAAATTGTCATTTTGCAAACATTGTACAAAATCTCTCCTTAAGAAGATCAACCGGTTTACAGGTCTGCCGGTACAGTATGTAACAAAATATTGAACGTGGGTTTTCAGCATTATGCTGTCGACTTTTAAACACATCGTCGAATGTTGATTTCAAGGCAGCAAAGACCTTGTTCCCGTTCCCCAATACGATATATTTCAACAGACAACATAATTATATAAACCTCAAAAAGTAACAGGTCTGAACGTAGAGTTTTGCTTTTGCGACATCTGATTGCGGCTCGACACAATACAATTATACCATGGTGAACTGAGTCTTTGGAAAGACACCTATGGTAAATTGGACGTTGCCCTACATGTACTGGTCTGTCGTGCTGGCTGATTTAAGTGTTTCGTTGTCTGACCAAAACCAAGAACGAATGCAATGGAAATGAACAGGATGTGAATAAACATTCGACAATCGAAAGACAACGGCTACAGTTGAAAGACGATACTCGAGTGGCAACCGTGGTAATGGACAAGAGCAGAATACTGCCGAGCAATTGTTTTATTGCGATGGAATGAACATTCGAAATCCTTTTTTCATTCTAAGAGTAATATGCTAATGTTGACAGCTAAAACTGTTGTAAGAACCTTAATAATATGACTGTCTATTTTACCTGTCATTCTGCACAACGCTAAAACCTTAGTAGGTATCGGTAACTCGTTCTGTTAAAGAGGTAAAGAAGAACGAAATCAGAGACAGCTGACAGAGAAGTTAACAAAGAGGATAAAGAACTTATAGAAAAACAATTTGATCTTACCAAACTGGACAAGGAGTTTGAATTACAAAGACTGAAAAACGACGAAAGTTCACCAAATGGAAATAACACAGGCGGTTGGTCATCCTTCCCCGAAACTCCAAATCTGCTTTATATACGTCGACGTAACAGATTCGGTTGCAACATGTATTCCTATGCTAACTAAACACAAATCTTCGCACATATTTCATCAGAAATCTGAACACGTGAAACGCGGAATGTAAAGACACATTAAAGACATATTAAAGGGACTATCCACACATGTTTGTTTCGTTGGTAACAACAGGATCACTGTACATTAATAACAGCAAAAAACATGGTTCATACTTGGTGCGTCACGCCTGAGATTAACAATGATTCTATACAGTACTCTCAACAATTTGTCGATGTGTTCTCACACCAAGTACCTATCTCAAAAACATAAATGTGCTGCCATGCCCACTCACCCTCGTTATTCCACGTATCATGGATATATTGGCTTTAACATATGTTATACATTTTAATTTGGATGGACAAAGGACTTGATCTGAAATTTTGCGCTACTGGTACCGTATCAAAGAGGGTAACTCGACCCCAGCCACTGTCCTCCCCCTTAACCCCACCGGACTGCGGCATGTGATGCTCCTGGTATGACAAACGCTGAAATTAGATGCATAACGGGTTCAATTTGCGGCTGATAGCCCATCTATCAATATGTATCCCTATATGTAGTAGATGGGCGTTACTGCTACAGAGAATCTAAAAATCTTGGATCCATGCTCATGGCATCAGATTGTGTACACAGTCCTGAAATGTCCTGAGCTATTTAACCGTTTAAAGGTGATGACCAGGTCTGAGGCCTGATCACCATTGAAGGGTGATGGAGCATCACCTTCGTTTTGACTGTGTATCTCCTAATGTCAGATATTGAGCAAAATTGAGTCATATGTAATGGGTCGAATGAAATCAAAAAATGAAAATGTAAATTTCGCAAAATAGACTTTAATATATCTCTGAAATATGGCAACTACGTTTAACGGCAACTAGTCCAATGTCACCCAATTTCACCACACCGTATCACTATTTTGGTTAAAGCTGTCGTCAGGTTATTTTGTAAATAAGGCAAGAAAATAATAGGCCTGATACTTATACCAAAAATGCTAAAACAAACGTCCTTCTCTCTTTCAAGTGGATGAGGGTTTATATTATTGGGCTTCACAGAAGGTAGTTGTCATATGTAAAGATGTGATATTGTCTGTTCGGTATCTATTTGGTTTTCTGGCCTTTATTTAAATTTCGGATAGGGGGAGAGATACATGTATATGGTTTGATGTTACGACCAATAATTCGTCGATACATTTCCAGTTCAAGGTCGATGGATACATCTTTTCCACGTCCGTGTATGCAATATAGCGACAACCTCGAATAAGAATTATACAGTTAGTTCAACATACCTCTGACCAGGGCCGTAGCTGACATATGAGCAACTACTGGTCATGATGCCGGCACATTACTCGCTAGTATACTAGAATGAAATGTGCTCGCTATGCGGGCATACCTAAAAATCCACTCATGGCATACATACGAGGTAAATTCTGGAAATAGCTGGTGAAGTCGCTGAATGGGCTAATTGCATAACTCCATAGCAATAACAGAACCTATTACTCCAGTCTTTAAGTGTGGACCTTGTGATTGCTCAAATTTTGTTCTGAACTATAACGATGAAACCGGACTTTCGGATTCCTCCAGGTGTTTGATACGATAAATTGACCGAAAGCAACCCCGTCGACATCATCTTCAGCACCAACATCATTATCAACATCAACTGTAAATTCCCCACCTGCGCCATCTTCATGTACATCAACGCCAATCACGTCATCTTTGGGGACTGAGGCGAATAGTGTTTTTATAGTTACTTTAAATATCTTTCCCATGACATCCTCCCCACCAAACGATTCCCTGGAACCCTCAACACTACCCTCATCTTTTCTTCCCAAACCTGACCCTCCGCTTACCCAAATTATTTCTACATTATGTTTGTTCAATTTAAGTCTCCCACCTGCTCCATTATTCGATGCACTTGGTCCCCCTATTTCGTCTGCTGTAAAACCCAGACTTGGAAAGAAACAACATGAACCCTCAGCGCGGAGGGCCAGGTTGTGAGAAACATCGTCCACTGATCCAACAGAGAACCCCGTTGGAAAGGAGTCGGAAAATTGTTGCCAGAGCAAAACACAGTTTGGCACACCCAAAGATGAAGAAATTGGTTCCCGGTTAGGTTGCGATGTGGCAAATTGTACTTTGGGGGCACGCAACCTACCTGGGGTGGATGCCCAAATCCAAAACATTCCATATTTCTGTTACATTCATAATTGCATTCATTAGATATGTGTTGTTCTTTTTTTATTTTACTTTTATTTTTAATTTATTTTTGGAGGGGGGGAATAATCTCCATTAATCATTGTTTAAACTCAAAATATTGATATAGATGCACATAAAAGTCTATAGGATGAAGTTCCACATTTTGAAACAGTTTTTTCGTAATGAATTTGATAATAGATGGTAAATAGGAATCAATATTTAGACATTCTTTCTCTTAAAAAATGTAGGAAAATGTTATTTCAAATGTTAACTTACGTCATCTAATCCTTTAATATTGCGACAGAATTCCGGGGTGATTTCCAACCGGCATCCACATCTTGACACCCCGGTTATTTGCTTCCAGGACGAAACCCCCACCCTCACCATTGCTAGGGTTGCCCGTTTCGGAAATTGTCTCGAACATGTCGAGGAATGTTCGTACTTCCGGTGGACAGTCTGTTAACATTAGCCGATGTCGGGTCTCGATCTGTCTGTAATTCGGCATGTTCAGGGCGAAGAACAACCGAGATAAAGTGATGCGTGCGGCATGCGTCATCTCGATGGTACTCCTTCGCATGCCGACACAATGAAGATCAAGGGCGAAGATGAATGTGAAAATACAGTCTTTTAGAAATATGTAGTTCGGATTTTTCACCCTGGATATTCAAACTCCCAATCCGTCCATGGTTTAATGAATCCCTTCTCCCATGCAATTGATGACGTATGGTTGAAGAAGTTCATCTGTGGTGACGAAGAGGATGATTTCGATGATCTTCCAGGATTTGTGATGGCTCGATGCAATACTACAACAATGAAGTGCTGGGTGATTGGAAACCGAAGATCTGATGGACGAGGGTTTTGATGATGGCGTCCCACAAAAGTATAAATGCAGCCTTGACCATGTTACTTGCGTAGTGTCCTGGGCCAGGAACAAACAAAACATGGGGGAAAGACGACACAATGACGTATTGAACTTGTGAATTTCATGGTGATTGGACATATGTCGTTGAAGATGATCTTGTGATGATGATTCATGTTGACAGATGGGGCAAGTGAAATGATACTCTTGAAGTCGGCAGGCAAGGAGGTACGGGTTTCCGTCACATCCGACAACTGTCTAGGGTGCATTCCACACATAAATGATGTGCGGCTAAAAACAGGCATGGGTTCGGATCTTCGGCCATAAATAGATGTAAAATCTTTAACAAAAACCCTGTAAAAGTATATATTTTCTAAATGGGCACACTCGTGTCATTATTTCAGGAGACTTGTGAGCTATTGAAATTAAAAAGGAAAGACGTGCAGTCCTCCTTAAACATTCTTCAACTTTTCTGAAAAACTCCATAAAATATATGAAAATGTGTCAAATTCTACCCGCAACCCAGAGAAAACGTATGAGATGATTTTGTGTTTATGTATGTTAAAGTATTTCCCGTCCAAAGGACAATTTAAAATGGCGAAAAAACAGGGGGTCGACCTACTCGTTTTTTGTAAAATTTTATCGCCATAAAGGAATCATCATTTTCGGTTCCCGAAAAAGTGCGGATTTTGGCCCGCAAGATATTCAATTCCGGACACGATTAACTCTGTAGTGGCGAGTGGGTGCGATCAACAAGCAATTGTTATATCCTCGTTTGGAGAAATAGTTACGTCCAGCAGGGTGATACTATAGATATCAGTTAGCAGAAAGGTAAGAAGAATTACCATGCTGTCAAATTCGGCCGACCTTCCTTATTATAAAATTAGGGAGGGGCCACTTTGTGCGAAACCGTGGCAAATGTGGAGTGCACCCCTAGGATCACGATTCTCCAAGACCAACCTCGGATGAAATGCCGTTGATAACCGTATGAACGACTTGGTATGAACATGGGTTGGCATGAATGGGGATTCCGAGCTCGAGGTTTCGATGCATGATTATGTGTTATGAAATCATATGGATCCTTCTGGGATGATGATACAGCAACTTTCTCAGCATGGTCGTCGGTTGCACATCCGCCAGCGGCTTGTTCTTGGTACAATTTTTCCAGAACCAGCTATGAAGTTACTGCGATGATGTCGGAATATTGTTCCCATTGTTGTATCTTCCTTCTTCGTGGTTTTGAAGATTGCCTTGCGGGTCGTGCTGTCAAGATGCAACCAATGGACGGGTATGCATGACCATAGTGATGATACTGACGAGAGATTTGGCCTGCAAACGCAACCGCCAGTTCGGGGAGATCTTCTGGTTATTGTCCAGGAATGAAATCACGTCGGTAGGTGATGGCAATGGGAGTAACTCGGCACTATGACTCTTGGTCCAGGTCTGTAATGAGGTTTAACTTTCTGATGGTGAAACTGATGATGATTTTTGGGCGGCAAATTTACAGTTGGTCTTTTGATGAGTGAGAAATGACTTCGAAAATGAGATGGGTCCAATGAAATTTAAATTCCTGGTCATGTAAACGTGTTCCACGGTGTTGGCTAAGACATTTGTTTTGTTTATTTTTTTTTATTTTATTTTTTTGTGAACTACCGGATCAGCTTTATCAAGACGGCATAAACCAGAGAGGAATGAGATGAGAACAGCATTACGTTGATAAAGCCAATCTAGTAGTCCCTGTAGTCCCCCAGAATCCCTATACAAATGAAGTGACTGTGATGCACCAAGTGCTGAGGCGATGGCGAGGAGTTGATCTGATGTAAAATGACCCTCGCATATTTTCCCCCACAAACTCTGTTACGTCCACTTTCTGATCCGCCAGGTTAAATTCTCCATGTAAACTGTCTTTTGGATCCGCAAGATCTTCGACAGGTACAGTTTCCCTGACTTCCCTTGCATTATCGCCATAACTAGAAATGAAACTCTTAGCATATTCCGCACAGCCTGTGCAAATGTAATTACTTTTTTCCGTAACAGCGCCAACAGATTTCAAATAGTTAAAGACAGCGGCTCTAATTTTGCGGTGGCTGATTCGTTGTACCTTCACTTCTTTACCGGCAGAAAATTTATCATGCTTCTTACAGCTGCAGCTTGTCTTCTTCAAAATAAAATGAATATCTATGTTTACTTAGCAAGCACTGCTTAATACCGCACAAATGACATCGCAACAACTTAGAAATCGTTTCCAATTATCGTTCGCGAATGAATCGTTTATTTCGTCAAATTTTCTCGAATTCGCGATTTTCCAAGCCATTTTTTTTACTTCAAAATAAACGATTCATTCGCGATCGCTGTTCGAATGGGGTTTTTTTTTTGTTAGCAATGGTTTTTCAATCGAGAAAATTTTCTCGAATGAAAAACGATATCGCGATTCAATGGTTTTTCTAATCGAGAATATATAAGCGATTGGGAAAAAACGATTGAGGATTATAGCCGAAAGTAGTGCGGCAAGGTTCAGCCTGACTGACTGCGGTTATATAGATACGATGAAGATATTGAAAGAAATTGAAAAAATATATATATACATAGGAATAATGGTGAACGATATATATACATATAATTATAACTTCTTCATATTATATTTATTTCGTATGGGACACAGACCCGGATATGGTCAGATTTGAGTCATTTGCACTTGTAATTTCTATTATTTTGAGTATTTCTGTGGTTTAAAGCTGATATTATTCCAGATTTCTTGTTTAGTATTTATTTTCGTGAACGTTTTTGGCATCTGTGCGTGCTGAAATTTTGAGTTGATTCGTCAGATTGTCGCTGTTCGCGACGGTTTTTTGTCCTTAGACCTCCATTTTCCATGTGTAGATAGATGGCGCTGTATTGAATATAACATTGTCATACGGGGCTTTTAGGTCTTCCAAAGAACTTAGTTAAGGTCACAAATCACTAAATATTCGCCTTACTTAATATAGTAAATTGGCCTAGCACATCTTGAGAAAACGATATTCCTAATATTCGCCGCCACAAATGACCCACCACACCAGGTAGCCTGGCCTTTCCGCTAAAACATATGGAGAATTCAGCATACATTCCCCACCATTTTTTCGAGATGAGATCGCCAGAAATAGGGTCATGCAACCCGACATCATTATGGCAAATTTCGGAGGTGCCAATCAAAATTTGAAAACGTGATTTTGATATATTTTACAGTCAACTATTATTGAAACATTTTAAAATACGTCGCAGACCATTTCTGGCCCAGTCAGGTATAATGGCCCATCAATGTTCGCCGGAAGTCAAGTCCGGATAATAACACCCACCCACTTCAGGGGAGGTTTGTGACCTTAATACATAGCGCGGGCTATTTGTAAAACTGTTTACAACTGTCATAATTTTTTTGCTTGTTTGTTTGGTTGTGTGAATTAATCTTTTCTGGAGCTCCCTAGGTGGGAGTTTTGTTGTGCGGCTCCCTAAGTGGGTGAGTGAGTGAGTGAGTGAATAGGGTTTAACGTCGCTTTCAACGGCTCCCTAAGTGGGAGTCTATAAGTGCGAAACGCCACAGTATATATTTGATGGTAGATGAATACCTATATTTTCAACAAATTATGAAAATTAATAAATACAAAGGGAAAAATATAAATAAAAGAAATGATTCAAAGAAAATAATGATATTGATTATTTTTCACAATTTGATGAAAATACACGTATTCAGTCACCATCAAATATCCCACAAGTCTTGCAGTATGAAAAAACTGAAAGTGGGCTGAACGTGGTTTGCTTGGCAAGATGATCAAGGTCTTTGGCTAAAACAGAAACCTTGACGATGCGAATATGTGTTTCAAAAGGTCTGGTTGCTGAAGAATCAAACAACGCCCCCCACCGTGTATGATACTATATAAGAAACTGCATTAATATAAAATAGGAATATAAAACGTCTTTCTCTGTCCGACAGGTTTTCAAATCCCACATTCAAATCTTTAGTTTTGCAAAGAAAACGAAATGTTTAACCGATGATCGTACTCGGACGAGAATTTTTTTCTCTCTTGCCAGCTTGGTTAAGCCAGTATGAGATGAAATTATATTATATTCAGGTGGTTTCTGGCTTGAGATTCCCTTTGAAATCATTCATAGTTCAATTATCAAAATGTAAAATTAAAATAAAAAGTATTGTATATATGCTAATCCAACCGTTATATGCGATTCAATCACCATTTTGATCTGTATTTAATATAAATATGAAATCACTGCCGCGAATATTCTTATAATCAATACAATTAACTTGATGGTGATTTATTAAACTTATTCATATCTCAATAGTTTAAAAAATATACCAAAACATGAATGGAAACCCTTTCCTAATATATGTTTTACTATAACAAAATATACATATTTAATTACAATATGTTTCGCCTTAATTAACCTAGAAATTCTCGGCTGGAGGGCTAAGCTGTTCTGGGTTATCGCCATGCGCCCATTCACACCTCTATCAAGTCTGCCATAATCATTCTGATAATGCAATCAACGACGAACTCAGTTCCACTTTTGACCTATACCCGGTATTTACAAAAACAAAATATTGCGACTATCATCCTGTATTGTTTATACCAAGTTGCATGAATATATGAGGAAATTATCGGACGTATGAAGGGATTGACTGAACATTAACACGTTGTCGGCTCACACGATTATTAAATAAACATGTAATTTTGTTACATGAGTAAATCTGAGCGCGGACGTCACAGGTGTGTGTATAGATATTTCCAGCACACGCCCTATTTCGGCTTGTAGGAGACTGTAGATCGTGAATCATATATATTATCCGATTATTATACGCATTTATACAGCATAGTATAGTAATATAGGTTTTCCATCGACAAATCCGCAACATTAAATGTAGTTTCCAGTTCGCGGATAGAGCGGCGTACGACAGCAACACGGCCTATGTGTCAGATATCACCCCGCCTCACGATTCTGTCGCACCTTGAAAAAAACCCGATTTCCTCGCGATTGATAGCTCCCTGTATCGCATTGTGAATGAACATTTGCATCAATACAATTCGACATATTATGAGATATAAGATTAGAAGTATATAAAGCGTAAATGTGATAGTATTCGTGTGGTGGGAAGGTGTGGTGCACATCCGGTTTGGTCTTTGAGCTGGCCTTAGATTTGGAGATGGGAGAATGGATTATTTATTGTATATGCCAAGTCTGATACAGTTCACGTCACTGACGTTATCAGTAGAAGATAAACCGCAAATCGACGTAGATTGGGTATATAATTGAAGATGTGGACGATGACGTAACTTCTTTCTTCTGTATTTCCCTCATTCCCATCTTCGTATTGTGAAAGACGGGAGTAGGTAGTCGGTCGTCGTGCAAGGATAGAGTTCCCTTTGTGAGAAATCCCCAAATTGATAACGTCAATTTCGCCTCAGGGTGCATATATTACTGCCAAGGCACATGGGCTGAGTCAATCTCACATCAACGTCAGCCCAAATACTATCACAGCGTACAAGGTCGTTTACGCACCGTTTCTTACGTGTTGTATATTTCCACAGAATTAGGCACTCGATGCGGTTTGAATAACAAGTACTTATCCATGGTGTTCAAATGAAGGGTGGAAATCACAACTTCAATGACTCAAATGAGAATTGGAGAACCATTTGCAAACTCAGTTATTTTGAAAAGTATTTAAGGATGTCCGCTGGTGGTAAATCAAAGTAATTAACTTTTTGAATAACATGTGTTGTTGCATTCATAATTGTGTAATATAAGGAAAAACGAAGAAAAAATATAGGTTGGTGTGCATTCTTTAGCTGTAGGCAACGTCAAGTGGACGGACCCATGCTCAATTTGATAACCCAGAAATCATAGGGAATAGCCCTAGTTTTGAAACATATTCATGAAAAAATCATATAAATAATATTTAACTTTTTCTTATATTCTAACTGTTTGCAGATAATCACATTGTCTATCAAAATTTATCAAATTGGATGGATGTTGGTGTGCAAAATTCTCGGTTAGAAGGCTTTTAAAGGAAATCCCCATCTCTTAACCTAGGAAAGGGAGATAATCCGATAGGAAAAACAGGCAAAATGGCTGCCAAAGCCAAAAACCACCAGCAGACATCCTTAAAGGAAAAACATGATGCCTTGTACTCATCTGTGAAACTCATGACCTCTTCTTTCTTGATAAAAGTTATTGATTTTAAGTGCTCGTCAATGTTTGTTTGAGTTTGATGCTAAATATCGAGGTCAATGGGCTTTTGATTATTAATAAGGAAATCGTATTCTTGAGCGAGGGCTGCATTCTGAATGTCGGATGCCTATAGAATTTGTCGCCATGCATCTCCTGCACAATGGTTTACTCGTGGGGATAATTTTGTGCTGTCAATGGAAAATGTCTGAGGCAACATATGAGATGAGTCGGAGCATCTTGAAATTGGCTTCAAATAGTGTACCACTTTGTTGGACGAATTTGGGTAGCTTACTAATTGCAAATTTTGACGATCCGTTCTCCAGGGTGATACAATGGAGAACCATATTTGTATAGTCGTTCGTATGTCGTCTTCGGGAAAGTGAATGTCACTGATCACCTCATTAATTATACGGAAAGAGAGAGATTTTATGTTGATCATCAGTATATAACCAATATAACGAATTTGATTCCTTTATGTCGCACATTTCAGAAATTACAAGCGTCTGGTCCGTCATTCATAATTCAGCCGTCATCCATTAATGAATATCCGCGTCCATAATCCAAAGACCTATTCCATATTCCATACAACAGTATTAGCCCCCAATTCAAAAAGACAATCATACTATACATAAAAATAGGCTAGTTTCCTGCAACAGAGAAGCGGTCAACAGTTTTCAATGATGCCGACAAGACATCATGATGTTCCAAAAATATCATATCCGTATCGCTGGTCAGTATTCTTAATCCATATGATATTCGTTGTAAATACTCCTCTTATGGTATTATTTTGCTCAACTCAAAACGAATGTGTTCCATTACAAAGAAATTGGATCGAAGATTAATGGTCGACAATCTTTTTCGTCTATTTATTTGTTTAATTTCGTGTACATTCACGATAACATGAACCTAGCATAGCACTGAGAATCCCTCGGCCTTGGCAGTATTAAAATAGAACCCTTGTCGAAGAACAACCAGTTGATGGGAACAAGAAATTGTTGAAAAAATTTACAGTTTAACCTAGTACATCAGAAAATATGTCAATCTGACCACGTTTTAAAATGTTTCTGTACCATAATCACATGCCTATGTGATTTAAGTTTGGAAATCCTTATATATCCTTGACAGATCGAAGATAGAGATGAACATATACGTACGTATACACATGATGACACTACTACAATGTCAAGTTTGCCTGAAGCCCAAGAATGTGTCCAGTGTAAGGTCAATAAACCTAGGTTAATCATTCTTGACTTTTGATACCATTAGTTAAAAACCAACTAGGTGACAAAAGGAAAAACAGTGGCCGATTGACCGCCCAAAATAGGTCACTTTCACTTTGCGATATAGTCAGCTCTATGACCACATGCATGTGCATTGCAAGTTTGGTGCTCACATGTAGTCATTCTCCAGCTCACGAATGGTTGACAAATTTACACAATCTGGCCTGGTAACTGGGTCGATTGCACTGATTTTCTATAGGCTTCTGTTTCGTGACCACATGCATGTGTGATGTAACTTTGGTGTACAGGCATACTCATACTTGACATGATGGTAATGAGAAAACAGAGACAGATGAGCATACTTACGTACATGATCACAACACCTCAAGGACAATTTTGGCTGTGATATGTGTGTAGTGTCAAATTTTGACCCAGTGACCCTTAAAAACAAACAGGTCAATCTCACTGATTTCTGATAGGCTCCTGCTGTCAGTTAACTTTGGTGCATAATGTCAATTAACTTTGGTGCTCTCAGGCATAGTTATTCGTGAGATATGGTGGGACCAAGTAAATCGTGATCAATTGAAATAGTTAAGGAGAGGAGTCGAGTTACCCGTGGTGATACGGTACCAGGAGGACAAAACTTTAGAGCATCACGCAAGACCTATGTCCATCCAAATGTGTAAGATATGTTGAAGACAATACATCCGTGATACGTGAAATAACGAGGGTGAGTTGGGGTGAATATTTAGTGCGGAATTTTCTTCAATATATTGTTGGAAGAAGGTTATGGTGATGCACTGAAGTACTTGTACAGATGCATTGGGGAAGAAAAAAAGAGACATGTTGATAACTAGAATTAACTCTATTCATGTTAGTTACAAAGTGATTCGTTAGACAATATTGGCATGAAGGATGATATGAAGAATGTATGATAATTGTCCGTAATAACGCGGAGTACGTGGTATATTGACTTCTTTATGGTCTCCATATTTCATTGGTTATTTTCTTTTTCGCTGGACATGATCTTGAATAACCTCCATTGAAACTCTGTCTTTGGAATACCCCTCTTCCTTGTGTGATGCTGGACTATCGTCTAAAGTCTGTACATATACAAGAAATAGACAAGTTTGATATAGTCACGTTTTCCATGCATTTGAATTAATATAGTAAATAATTGCTGACCTCCAAAGCCTATTTTTGTCGTTCGAGAAAGCATGCTTATTTCTGAATGAAAAAAAACGACCCAAAACTATAGACTGATTTAAGTTTGTAAGTACCTTTACTCAATTTTGGAATGTATAGTTATCAATGCATTTCGAGCTAATTTAGTCCGTTTGGGCTCATTTATCCCGATTTAGCTTGAAATCTGACACTTTATCACGCATTGGTTAGGAGATGTCCAATTACCGCTACAAGCCGCACCGCCTCACTGTCACTGAGCCAAGGTGAATACATAAGATGTTCATCAGCGAAACAATCACCCTTGTTCAGCATTGCGTTGTTCTAATATTTCATATTAAAATATTCTAATCATGCACATTCAACATTATTTTCTCACCTCATGTCTTCTTCTTGTCTCTGGTCATCTCTCCATCTGTCTGACAACCTGATACAAATGGAGACCTTAGTCTCGATCAAAATCAATGTCACGTGAACGTGATATTCTCAAATATGGATTTATAATTCTTCTGCATGTATGGTGGATCTGAATGGACATATAAATCAAACTTTAAGGCGTGGAAGTAAAAGTGGAGAAGAAATAAACAATCTATTTCCCGCGAGACCTCACTATTGGTATATAATGTCATGGTTTCATGTTATCTCACGACATTTATAGACTTGCGATTCGTGGAAATCATAATGTTTACTACACCGTGGGGTATTTAATGGATGGAAAACCACACTTGCATTCCCTTTCTGTTTCTGCCGTCATGAATAATTCGGTAAGCATTCAATGTTAAATAAACACATTGTAAGGGAAAATGTCTTTGCCAAATTACCTTATTACCCCTCAGCCCATAGGGCTGTGGGGTCTTATCGTTGCCATGTTCGTACGTCCGTCCGTCCTTGCGTCCGTCCGTTCGTCCGTCCGTCAACATGTTCTTGTCCGCTGAATATCTGCAGATCTATGAAGTCGGGCCTGACCAAACTTTGGGGAGAGCTTCCTGAATGTTGACTGATGAAATGATTAGATTTACAGATGGCTATGATGATTTCATGATTTTTTATTTTTTTTTATTATTTATTGATGGCTCAGCTTTTGCACTGTTATCTATTCCCATCAACATGCTCTTGTCCGCTGAATATCTGCAGATCTATCAAGTCGGGGCTGACAAAACTTTGGTGAGCGCTTCCTGAATGTTGACTGATGAAATGATTAGATTTTCAGATGGCTGTGATGATTTCATAATTTTTAATTTATTTTTTTATTATTATTTATTGATGGCTTAGCTTTTGCACTGTTATCTATGCCCATCGGGCACCCTTGGTTGCATGTTTCAGTGTGAATTTTAAAGGTTCCCTGATACAAGAAAGCCTGGTCCATTCAAGATTCTCATTCAATGAAGGACAACATTTTTCTTTAATTTTGCTATTAAATCATTCTATTCTACATGTACATCATATGATTTATCCTAAAACTTTTGCATGAACCATTGTGTCCACACATTCAACTGGTGCAACATAATGCTTCAATTTTTGTCACCAAACATGTTACTGTACCTTGGAAATTATATACCTGGAGCTTATGACCCCCCCCCCCCCCAAATATTGATAAGGGTGGGCCTGTGTCAATCAGTGTGTTTACTTGTTATCACACTTGTGCAATGCATAAATTGCCACTGATAGAGCTACACTTTCTTGCATGCTGTAATCCCAGCACACCACTCACGTGAAACCGAAGTCTGTTATATACGATATCCAAGGATTTTTTGCAGGTTCCGATCCCAAACTCCCAGTTCCTTTTCTTAATTCATTATTGAGGGTCCAATTTTTTAAAGTGAATTTACGGCGCAAAGAGCCTGTGATCAATCACAAAACAGAGGTTTATTAACATGAAATTCAATACACAGCTATGCAATCAGATCGATATTGAGGCTCCCAGAAGCTTTTCTAGGAGTATTTCCTTCAGAAATCCTTTCAAATTGAACAACAACAATACTTTCGTTTTTTGTTTCATTTGAGTTTTGGGCGCCCATATGTTTTCCGAAACTAAATTGGCTCTAGATGCAGCCCTGATCCTACTTGACTAAAAAAAACAGGCTGAGGGGTCCACGCACCTTCATGTTTTCTATGTCATGGACTAGTAGGTTTTGTATTAATAATGTACTGTATGTACTTACTATGTAAACAAAGAACATCCAAATGTTACAGTACATGTAAGCTTACCTATATGGTAAATTTAAGAAATAATGTTTTCACAAGCGTGCTAAATCATTAATTTACGCACGGTTAGTGTGGGAAAGTTTATAAATTTTAGGGCGCTGGCAATTCTATTGCACTGCGCAAATTGATTATCAACAAAGATTACAATGAAAGATTGAAAAATATGGTAAACGTTCACAACCAGCTTACCTTTCTTCCCTTTGTTGAAATGTGCCATCCGCCTCAGTTGGCAGGGTGTCAATATCAATGGACGAGTTTATGTGGTCTCTCAGAAGGGGGCGCAGTGAAACGTAAATGCATAGAAGCCTATTTGTGTGGCATTCTTAATCAATCATGATGGAACCAACAGTTAAATTTGAGACAGAAATTTATGTCTTTAATAAATATTAATTCACAGCTTTTTCTCAAACAATGAAAAATGTTGGCAGTATTTATTTAAGGAAATTTATGTTCAAGGTGCTATTGGAAACATTGGCATTTTGGAAAAAACCCGCCAAGATGTGATGACTGTGGAACAGATGTGAAATTACAAACATTTGATGTCGTTTGTACTTTCTGTGGCCTGTATTACCGGCATCACATCAATGATAGACACACCCGCCTGAAGCAGAACCGTGGCAGTTGTTGATCTCAAGCAATGATTGGTGTAACGGGTAATCTTTAGATGTATTTATTTATAAGACTTGATTATAATATAGAACGAATTTGAGACCTTTAAATATCCGTATTTCCGATTACGTTTGCCTGTCGGTCCCTGGCTCATTTCGTTTGTTAGCCAGATCACTTAATTTCTCATCGTCAGCGGAGAAAAATCTACCTTTGTTCAGCTGATTACTCGTGTTGTGTCTCATTTAAAACAGCAAAAAGAGATTCATCATCTGCGTATCTCATGAAATTTTCGATCTCCGCTTCTCTAGATAATTCATATCTGAAAGCACGTCTTGTTTCTCCTGTTGATCTGTTTCTTGTGTACACTCTTATGTCCCAATTGGTTTGTAAATATCTGCGATTATACATTTTCTGCCTTTAAAATAAAATAAAGTTCCTACTTACAGGGTATCCATTCTATTTGTTTATTCGATTGTACATGCAGGCAGACGAGACTGTCCTGCCATTTATCACCCGCCCTGTGAAATGGATTCTCCCGAGCGAACACCTGTGCGTGTCAAGATCACGGGTGTAGATTTCATACGTCACAAAGTTCTTAACCGTGCTAAATCGTATAATAATTGCATGATTATCAGTGTGTAATAGGTGTAAGTGTTATAGAATCTCTAATAATTCAATCACCCTGTTAAATTTTTATCACCCCCAGTTTTGGGAACAAATTCGAACATACCTTCAGTCCATCTCAATGTAATAGCATTGTACCGAAAGGGGTGTTGTATTCCCGATAAACATTGGCGAACACCTGCAGTGCTGTGACGTCGGCTGGCAGATGTAACTATAGTGAGCGCATTTAATTTAATAGAATTTCATAATAAATATTCGATTGTGCATGTCCAAATTGAAATAAAGACCTCAGAAGTCAGTTTCAAATTTCTGAGATAAACACCAGTTGGCACGAGTCCAGCACTTTAGACCCGAGGCCGAACTGCTGGAGGCCTGCGGCCTTGAGTCTAAACTGCTGGACTGGTGCTAACTGGTGTTCATCTGGGAAATTTGAAACCTCTTTCTCAGTCTTTATTTCTTAATTCAATCGGCTGTTCTAATTAATTTTGACCGCCTTCTAAAACCATTAAAATAAAGAAATAAATGCTGGATTATTTGTATAATTTTGGAGCATTCTGTCAACTCCCTGTTCTAATAAATGTGATCACCCCTTGATATTCTGGTGGGAAATGTCACTTCCTGGGATTGAATAATTAGAGTATTTACTGTACTGTACAAATCTGATTTATTGTATTTTACTGTTCAGACCTTTCTGGCCTTTACACCAAATTTAAGCTTTGATGAAGAGTAAACATGTACTGGGATAAAATGTAGTGACATATATTTGTACACATACATACATGTAGTAAAGTCTATTTATGGAGTACTTCAGTGCCATAGTAGTACCATATATTTGTATGGTTATACAACTGTTATGTATTTCTCCACTCGAAAAAGAAAATAAACCTGACAATAAAATAAATATGACCCATGGAAGAAACGAGTCGAGCACTGAATTCCCCCCCCCCCCAACCTCGTCTCTGTCATCCCCATGCATGGCCAACCAGTTTTGTGATAACAAATTTCTATAATTCATACACCCATCCAATGGGTTGTACAATGTAATCTAATCTTATACTATTAAATATGTGTTCTGTGAGGACATTCTAGGCAGTTCAGACTTATATTTGAAATTAGCTCCGGTGTAGCCTTGTTCTATACTACGTTAGAACAACACTACGGCTGCAAACCAATCACCAGATCGAGTTGTCGAAGTAATTGACCATAACCAATAAAATAATTCGATTTTATGTCCACTTACCTTCCATCAAACACCTCGTTTATGAGTGACTGGCTATTTTCAGCTTTGCAAGAAGTCTAAACTCGGACGAGAAGGGTAAAGCTGTCCACATCGCCGCTGTGCGTGTCGTGTTTGGCGCTCGGTGTTGTGGCGCGAAATCAGCGTTCGGCGATGTGGACAGTTTTACTCCCTCGTCCGAGTTTAGATGTCTTGCAAAGCTAAACGTCAACAGTCACTCTTAAACGAGGTGTTTTATGAAAGGTATGAAAGACATAGAATACAATTATTTTATTGGTTATGGTTAACGGGTTCGGCAAATGTTGCCCGTCCGGCACTTACTCAACAACTCAATCTTGTAATTGGTTTGCAACCGTAGCATTGTTCTCACGTAGTATAGAACAAGGCTACACCGGAGCTAATTTGAAACATGAATGTGCTCAAATTGTATTTCAAATAACTGCAATTATGTAATTGATCTGTAATATTTAGTTATTAATTTAACACCATTATGAGGTACATGTACATGTAAGCTGCCTTCTATTGGTCTTTAACCAACACATTTACTGTCAACAATCAAGATCGACAATGACCATTAAATAATCGTGCAAGGTTTTTGTCTCTGAGAGTTAGTCGGCTCTTTCACAGTCAATATCATTTTTTTTTTTTACAATCAGGGGAGATAAATCTACACAACTACTTTCTCAGTCACAATAGGGGAAGTAACTCTTGACATCAATATGCAATGACAGTGATAGTTTAAATGTAGATTTTTAGACCCAGACCATTGAATCCTTAAAACAATAGTCAACCTGTGTGAATATACCTGTAAATATTCCATGTAATTTAAATCTGATCATAGTAGAATTGATGGTAGAATTTTTATGCCTGATATCTGAGTATTTTTTAAAAGAAATTATATACAGTAAGTTCCCTAAGTATTCGTGACCCTAAGTAAATTCGAAAACGGGCATTTTTCGCCAAGTCACGTGACACTGTTCCCTAAGTAATCGAAAACGGCCCATTGGCGAAAAACCGCGGTCCTAGCTATTCGAAAATCCCCCATTTACCGTGGTCGCAAGATTGATGTGGGCTTATGTAGTTGTGCGATAGAAAAACTTCCAGATCAATCCAGATCAGCGAGTTTTCTTAGAATTAGTATTTGTTAAACCTTGCAAACTTTTTGAGCATTTTGAACTTAACCAATTGTAACAACTAAGTTGATTTTCATTATGTCTCAAACTAAATGTATTCAATGTTTGAACCGCGATTTCTCATGGTCAAATTGAGAATATTGCCCGTTTACGGGGACGTTCTATATTAAAAATTGCCGATTGAAGAGAGCGTACCTTCAATATTATACTGAAAATATCAAAATGAAGAATTGGAAGTTACAATGTACGTTTCATTCGGTCTTAACAAAATATATTGCTGAAGTTTGACCAGACATTTGAACTACGGATTTTCTAAGTCGCGGGGTAGAGATCATTGTCGGTTACATGGTCGCTCGATCATGTAAACCTGGTCTGTTGACAAATCTTTCCGTATACACATATTTCTTTTTATTAAACACAGAAAGTTTATTCTGACATCAATTGTTCTACATCTGTGAGTGTCCTGTTCATGGACTACTCAACAACGCTGCCGTTGTTGATGTTCATTCATAGTGATTTTTGCCGTTCCAACTGATATCCAAATATACTGCCATCTTTCGATTTACGATCAACCCCATTTTGGGGAAAATATACGATAGGAACTTCTAACTGAACTATTATCCCCGAATCCTGAGAGATACATGATCTGAATGAAATACACTCGCACATGGTCGGGATATAGTTACATTAATTTTGGCGACTGTTTGCCATGTGCGCCTCACACAAAAAGCAGAAACGCGCATGTTGGGTCCGACTTCGGATTTCTTTTTCCGTTTGACACAAATGTTGAGATTCCCAGCTATCACACTGAAAACATATTTTTGTACTGTTCAGACAAAAATAATTTAAAAACGTATCATTTCCAACGAATGCGGTGATTCAAAATAGTTTACGGGCGTAGAATTCGCGGTGATGCATATACCGAAAAAAGTTTGGGCTCTGATATTCAGCTTTTCTGCAAGGTTTCAAGCATGTCCTGAAGAGAAAATAAAGAAAATATCAATGTCTAAGTGACAGAATATGCCCTTGTCCCGTATGTACTAATACAATGATATACGCGAATTTGTGATTTTAAATTGGTCGGGCGTCCGATGAAACTAAGGCTTCATTCCACACACAAGTATAGTGAATGTTTGTGGTTGTCGATCTTATATCATTTAGAGTGCTGTCTGGGGGTAAATATCACAAAATTAAAGAAACATCACAGTCAACGTATTGTGACCTTTCATTGTCGAAAGGTATGGGCATTTAATATGGGGACTCTAATTTACGTCCGTTTTTCTGAACTGACCTGCATAAACTATTCGGAAGTGGTCAGATTTTCACGACTGCGATATTCACTTCCGGTCACGAATACTTAGGGAACTTACCGTACTCATAAAATTAAGAAATGAAGTTTTCATAAGCATGCTTAATGGTTATTTTACACATGGTTAGTGTGGGAAAGTTGATATTTTAGGGAAAGGGCAAAGCCCGCGCCCTAAAATTTATAAAATTTCCCACACTACATGTATTTACCGTGCGTAAAATAACCATTGAGCACGCTTATGGAAACATTATTTCCATTCTATTGCTCTACCCAAATTGATTATCAACGAAGATTATTATGAAAAGTTGAAAACATATTTAAAACTTTGACAATCTTTCTCCCCTTTCTTGAAAAAACTCGTCCACTGACAGCGGTCGAAATTAACTGCCAAGTGCTGCTGGACAATGGGACCAGTGAGGTTCAGTCATAACTGGTCCTCCTCAAAGTTAACTGGTCCTCCAAAATTTTATGAAGTTTTATATAAGATGAATGCTCAGATTAATAATTATATATCTGACTGTGAGTATAATTTTTGAATAAACACACACTGTTAATCTGAAGAGAAAGTCACATTTGGCATTTCTGCTTTGCATGAATTCAATAAAGAAACCACCACAGCCTACAAATTATTTCAGAATGCATTGATCTAGAAAAGGACTTGAAATAAAATACTTAATGTGAACATTAAAAGAACAATGTACTGTTGATTTAATAACATGCAGATTTATTGAGTATTGCAATCCAATGCAAATTCAAATTACATGTATGCACCCGTAGTTCAGTTCCCCATCAGTTAGTTTGGCTTTTTTTCCGGGCGGTTCAACGGCATCGATGAACCGCCACATGTTGACAGTTCAACAGAAATGGCGACCAATCTCCTGTCAAACAACAGCGAGTTGTCTCCCTTCACAGTGTCCGCCTAAACCAATCGATAAAAAAATCATTCCACTGGTATATCGCAGCTATATGATCATATTTAACATTTATATTTTATGGATTACATTGGGCGGCTATAAACATGTGCCAAAAGTAATCGCTAAAACCATCTCGAATTTGCGCCGTAGTCGATGAAACCACAGCTTTGTTCGCAAGTATTTTATCGTTTGCATTAGAACTTGTATAGCCTACATGCCGACCAAAACGTTCGAAAATGAGTATTTTTGTTGCCGACAGGTTTGAAATCTGCACTTGCCAGTTGGACCGCTGCTTGGCCAAGTAAACTGGTCCGACGGAAATTTCACTGGCCACGGGTCAGCGGACCCATACTAAATTCGACCACTGACTGATGCTCCCGTCTCGGTTGGCATCGTGCCAATGTCAGTGAACGAGTTTATGTGGTCTCTCAAATGGGGATTGATACTGTCAGCTGTGTGGAAATTATGTGGATATGTCTATTTGTGTCGCTTTGATAATCAATTTCACGATGGAAACAACCGTTAAACTTGATAAAGAAATTTCATCTTGTAATTTATTTGTTTGTTTTATTCAATTGTTACTCGTATGAAAGCAGACGTCCCTTTCCTCATCCGATTTGTGAAATGGAATCTTCCAATGAACACCTGCACTTGACGGGTGTTGATTTCACATAGCCATGCTGAAACATGTAATAATTGCATGGTTAGCTCGATGTTATTGACACAAGTGTTCTAGAATGTTACGTAAATGCTCCATGTAAACTGTCAACCATGAATATTGTACTTGGTTACAAGGTTATTCTCATGTAGCGGGTGGTTGAGTCGGTTCATGTTCCTGTTGCTTCAATGCATTTTGCTGAGAAGTAACAGAAACTTGATAATGTGATGTCTAGCACTGTAATATCACTTGTCTTCATTGCACCATGTAATCGTCCTGTCTGTGTCTTGTGCACTGTCCTCAGTGTTTTATAGGGTGGATGGAGGGTGTCTGGTTCCATGCTGCTTCAAAGATTTCTTTGAAGTAGCAGGAACACAACTGGGCTGGGTGGTGCTTAGTTTTTGCGTCGTGATAGCTGAAATATTGTTGAAAACGACGTTAAATTCTATTCACTCACTCACTCCTTATTCTCGTGTAATTTCCAAGATAATGGACCTTTTGGAATGAACTGTTTATGTTTATTGATATTTCCATCTGCACATTCAGAGCAGAGAGAGATCAACAGAATTAGCATGTAAGCAGTACCAGTGAGGGTACTATTTTGGGTACTTTAGAATCAAATGACATTATGTTTTCAACTGCAATACAGTTGATCAGATTAGTCACAAACTTATCATTCACACGCTGTTTATTTCATTGGTTGATGTTTTTGAAGTTAAAATTTTTTTTATTGCGAAATATAAGAGGATATTTCAGGTACTCCCACTGTGCCAAATAATCGGCAAATCCGTCATGTAAGACACATATAATAGGTGACTACATGTGGGGAACCATTCAACCAAGGAGTGAAAAGGGCCTAGTATATTGCACGCAAAGTGTTGCCCATTGGGTCTGCCAAATAATCCATATCAAGTTGCATTGATAATGCTTTGAGAGCAGTGGTGTACTTGTTGCAAATTCCCTGTGCATTTAAGTCATGTAATGACAATTGCCAAAATGAGTACCTAGAAGTGAAGCACATGTACATGCACATGTTTCTCCTTGATAAATGCAAACATTTGACACACATTTGATGCTTTTGTGCATTCAGAAAATTGAATTCCCCATGCCAGTGATTGATTGATTTTTTGTATAAAGTTGATTTTCCGACAGAAAAATATGTAGCTTGCTGAAATTGTAGCCTAATCAGCTTCAGCTTCCTTTTCAAACATTTGTAAAATTGTCCATATCCATGAATATTGGGCCAATTCGTGACGTAAATAAAACTCAGTAGGTGATTGTCATGTAGGAAACCTTGATGAACCTGAAAAAAGCTCCTTCTCCAAGCTACATGTACATGTACATTGCACTTGGTGTATCAAGATGACTGCATCTGAAAATTCATCTCTGATTTGGAGGAGGAGTTTTGCAGATAGGAGGAAGGATAGGCAGATGGATTAATGGCATATTTTCCATTTATGAAATCTGGATGTTGAACTTGTAGTATTAATTTGCGGATAGTCACCAGCACTTAAATAAAATGTGAATATTGGTACTACTCTCACCCTCCTCCCCCTACCACTCAGCAATTCTCACAGTAGAGAACAATAATAGGTCCTGAAGTCCAAATCTCCCTCCTCTTCCCCCTCATCCTTCAAATTTCACTGAAACCATCCTGCAAACTCAACACCCAATGTGTTTATACTTTGGATTCAGGGAAGATAACTAAATACATTTTACCTTACATTGTAATGCTGTTCTCAAGTTATCTCCCCTGTTACAAGCGGTTTCATACTTGTGAGATAGGGGTGCAACAATACTTGCTGGCAATAAATACAGGGCCGTTCTATGTATTGTACAGCCACCCAAATACTAAATAGATTACCACATTTTTGGATTTCATCTGGAGCTGGACTGGAGATGAGACACAACAAACTCTCTCATTTGTAAAATCTAGGAGAGGTGAAAATCACTCTCCTCACGCTACCAGGAGAGGAATCTTTATACTGTTACAGAGTTTTTGTTCTTCTCACCTAGAATGAAAATAAAAGGCATTTTACTTGATGACATTTCCTTTTTTTTTAATGAATACTTTTCTTTCTTCATTGACCTTCTATGATCTTTGAATGCATGCATGACACATACTTTCTACTACATCATGTGGAGTTTGTTTTATGTTCATCACAATAATTTGTTTAATTTCAACATCTCAGTTCCATATTTTGACATATTTAAGTCAGTCACATGCAGTGTGTCAAATTGGAGGAACTCATGTCAAGATAATGGCCCCGTGGTCATGTTCTTCCATCCTGATTGGCTGATTATCGGGCATTTGACAGTATTTTTCAGGTCACGAACTCGAATGTCAAATTTGACAGCTGGTGAACTGTCACAGCTATTTGTGTGCCTCATCCCTAAGTTAAAAACACAATACATGGCTCGAAAATTGTGATAGTAGATCTAGTGCCAATCATTAAAGTATCTCATTGTGATCTCATAGAATTTTCAGGTTTGTGCATTTGATCTGTGGTTTTGTTTTTACTACATTATATGCTCACCTTATCTGTTGACCTGTACTTGTAGGCCTTGCTTCGTTGCAGTTTTCTGAATTATCATATTGTTATAATTTCACTCATGGCTGTGGGAAATATTTTATAGCTAATATCATGAATATTTTAAATTATGACAATTGATGTGATTCAGACCTGCACAGTGATTCAGTAGCTTTGATCATTTGTGTCTGAAAGTTTGGAGAGCTAAATCTAAGTGATTCTGTGCAAAATGGAAGATTTCAGCTCAGATTTAGAAACTGAAACCAAAGAAGTGGATGTTGCATCTATGGATTCGTTTGTGCACAGAGAATACACTATGGCTGATTCTCCTGATATTGTCACAGATCCAAAATCTGTGTTAATACCTGATTATGTGTGGACAGGTGGGTTTGCATTTTGATGTATATTGTTAATTACAGGTGTAGTTGTCAGTACCTGTAATGTTGCAAAAATAGTAGGGTACCATGCATATTTCATGTCCGTAATCTTCAACTGTTTATTATGCCCCCCCCCCCCCTCTAATTAGAGGGGGGCATATAGCGATCGATTGAAACTTGCATGAAATGTGGCCAGTGCCTCATAGAATTTTTTCCGAGTTTCGGTTATGGCCCTTCGTTCCTGAAATCTCCGTGTATGGGACTTGTACGGGCTGGATCTTGGTTAATGTTGTATGGACAAGTATGAAATTTGCATGATATGTGGTCAGTGCCCCAATGTGTAGCATAAAGTTTCTCCGCGTTTTGCTTATATTTTCAAGAGTTGTGGCCCTTCGTTCCTGAAATCTCCGTGAACTGGGACTTTTCCGGGCTGGATCTTGGTTAATATTGTATGGACAAGTATGAAATTTGCATGATATGTGGTCAGTGCCCCATAGTTGTTCTGCGTTCAGTTATATTTTCAAGAGTTATGGCCCTTTGTTCCTCAAACCTGAGTGAATGGGATATATATATTTGTCCATGCTGGATCTCGGTCCATATTGTATGGAGAAGCATGAAATTTGCATGATATGAGAGTGCCTTGTAGTTGTGCAAAGTAAATCGCTTTGTCCGTCGACCAACACAGAACAGAACAATGCGGAGCAGTGTCGGACTTTGGAATGGGGGGCATACAATTGAGCAATCTCTGATTGCTTCTTTCCTGCGTTTGAATAGAAATTTAAACAATATTAATATTGCAGGACTGTGGCCCCTGGGGATATGTTCATTTTCATTTCGATAGGTTCCATTTGTTTTCACATCAACATGACTATCCGTCTGGGTGGCTGGGTCACTGGCATCAATTTGTTCTTGCCCAGAACATATCTGGAGAATTATATTAAACCGATCAAGCTAAACCTGCACATGGCAATGCATGGTGGTCACTGCAAGAACTGATTATGTTTTGGAGATTGTCACCCAAGTTTTGTTATTACCATCATAAAATATACTGTATGGGTGTAGACCTGCTATATTTTAAGCTGTTGGACAATTACATGTACCCAGTAATGATTCAACCAATCGACTTGATACCTGGGAAGTGCCTTGACATTGCTGAAAGGATGATTGGGATTGTTTTTTCAAGGACGTGCATAATTCAGCATGGCCACTTTCAGCCATATTGAATGTTATTGAATTTTAAACAGTTTGATCTTGTCCGGACAATAACTGGAGGATCAAATGATCTACTTCAAACTTGGGAGTGCCTTGACATTGGTGAGATGACGGTTGAAGTTGTGACTGGTTTTGTGGATGTGCATGATCCAATATGGCCGCCATGCATCATTAATATTCTATTATGTTGCTTTTTAAGCAGTTGGATCTTGTCCAGACAATAACTCCGAACACATGCCAGAACAATTCCACTGATTGACTTCAAACGAGATTACGTTTGCGATTGTTTTTCAATTACCTGTGTTTACCAAAATGGCCACCATCAGTCATCTTGGATCAGCAGTCTAATCTTGTCCGGACAGTAACTCGAGAATGATTAAACCGATTGATTTCAAAATTGGAGAGTGGCTTGACATCAGTCAAAAGGCAGTTGGGATTGCTTTTCAGTTACCCGCATAATCCAAAATGACCACCATCAGCCATTTACACATTTCTTGTCTGACCAATAACTCCAGAACTATTGAACTGATCGACTTCAACTTGCAGAGTGCCTTGAAATCGGTGAGAAGATGGTTGGGATTGCTTTTCAGTTCCGGCCAGCCATCTTGGATTTTCAGCAGTTGGATTTCGTTTGAACAATAACTCGAGAACGATTAAAGCGATTGACTTCAAACATGGAGAGTGGCTTGACATCGGTGGGAGGACGGTTGGGATTGCGTAATCCAAGATGGCAACTGTCAGTGATCTTCAAATTTAAGCGCTTGGATCTTGTCCGAGCAATAACTCGAGTATGATTGAACTGATTTCAAACTTGAAGAGTGGCTTGACATCGGTGAGAGGATGTCAGGAATGCTTTTCAGTTATCTGTAAATCCAAGAGGGCTGCCATCAGCCATCTTGTATTGTCAGCAGTTGGATCTTTACTCATTTCTTGTGTGGCCAATAACTGAAGAACTATTGAACTAATCGACTTCAAACTTGGACAGTGCCTTGAAATGAGAGAGAGGAAAGATGTGTAATCCAAGATGGCTGGCAGTCATAATGATCAGAAGCGGTCCTCATCTCGATTGCATGCAGAAGTCATGATTGAATGTGATCAACATAAATGCATTCTGCATGCATTCAAAAGCTTTTGTACACATAATCTCATAAATCAATTTGACAGACATTTTAAATGGAAAAATGCAAAGACTGAGCTGAGACAGATTCATGTACATATATAGAGGCTGTATGAGATCTGCTAATACAGGACAGTCTAAACATCCAGAACCTCTCCAAAAAAAATAAACCCAATAGTACTCAGAATGCCAGAAGCCATATATTCTGAAAATAGAGCAAAATGATTACCGACGATTGCAACAAATAATGGTCGGAGATAAACATTTCAAGTAACTACATGTAACTTTATCATGACCAAACCAGTTTCCCTGATTGGGTGGAAACCTTGGTGGCCATGATCTTTAATTTATGCAAAATCTTTAATGATGTATATCTCTGATACCATTCGAGTGTTCTATGTGAAACTAGGTATACAGCATGTATCAAGGGACTTGCAATGAATAACCACATCAGTTCCTCTGAGTGGCCGGAAGGATGGGCGGCCATCTTTAAATTATGCAAAATCATTCATGATCTCTATCTCTGATACTGTTTAAGTGCTCGATGTAAAATTTGGTACACATCATCGATGCATCAACATTTACGATGAATGACAACTGGTTTGTCTGATTGGGCAGAAATCTTGGCGACCATTTTTAATTATGCAAAATCATTAATCTATATATATATCTGATACCGTTTTAGTGCTTATGAAACTATAAATCATCAATTCATCAAGAAACTTACAATCAATGACAACCAGTTTCTCTGATTAGGTGGAAAACTCGATTGCCATCTTTATGGCAATCGAGTTTTCCACCTAATCAGAGAAACTGGTTGTCATTGATTGTAAGTTTCTTGATACAAACTATACTATACATTTATGCCAAATCTATACCTCTGGTACTGTTCAACTGTTCGATGCAAGATTTTGTATTCATCATCAATACATCAAGAGACTAAAAATGAATGACAGAACCGTTTTCTCTGATTGGACGGAAACCTTGGTAGCCATTTTTAATTTATGTAAAATCATTGATGATCCATGTACATCCTTTGATACTGTTCAAGTGTTCAGCATGATACTTGGTATACATCATTGATGCATCAAGAGACAAGTAATGACTGCCAGTTTCTCTGATTGGACGGAAACCTTAGGGGCCATTTCTATTTGCAAAATTTTCCTGACGTCTTCAAAGTAGTACAGTTCAAATTGAATACATTATGAATGGCTGGCACTCGGAGCCGAGGGGTTTTCAGATGCACAGCTTCGTATTCATTATTTTTTGAATGTGGTAAACCTAAGTCCATACAAGAATTGTCATTACTACTGAATTTGAGCATCAAATGAAGTAATTCAGTCAAAGTACATGTAACTTGTCACACTGTATGGGGTGTAATGGATGGGAGCGCCCTGTTATCAAACATTCTGCATGTTTGTTATCTGGTTCGAAACCCATGAGAGAACAATTTTTGATTCTTTATATTGGTCATTCTATATATTGGGTGAGAACATGGAGAGTCTAAGAAACGTCCTGCTTGCCTCAAATTAAAAAGTTGGTGCAATCAGGCACTGATTGCAAATATTCATACAAAAAAACACTTGCGATATTGTGACAGTGCTTGCATCGCCTTAGGTCAATAGTAGCACCAGCTATTGTAGAATAAAATGAATTCTCATACCATCCGTCATCATACCATCATTCCAAATTTGCATGAAAGGCCGCAAATTGTTTCAACATGCTATGCGAACGCTGTTGGTCGTTTGTTTCATGAACATCTGGCGAATACCTGGGCTCCGAGGCATCCTCCAGTATTACAACTGCATGAGCAAGCATGTTTTATGTACGGTAATTTCCCTATTAATTCACCTTCCAAACTTAATTCGAAAACGGCCGATTTTTCCGCTGTCGTGATTTTGTCCATCCTAATAAAACGAACACGGGAGCATTTTCAATATCCGTGAAACAATAAATTCGAACACTCCCGTTTTCGCCACGGAGTTCGTGTCGATGAAAGTAAAGTGAATGTGTTACTAGAATCTCGTATAGTATATCGGCGTATGCTATTATTTGTAAGCGCAGAGAAACAACAGGGAATGGTACAATATAATCAGACTGAATTACTATTACTTACAGTCTATAAGGAATAAAATTGATTCAATTAACTCCGCAGTCCTGTAATTTTATCCTAACTTGATCGCGTTTCGCCGCAGTCGGGAAAAATATATACGTGGTCGAGTGTCTGCACACGGCCCGCTATTGAATCATTCTTCAGCTTCCAGCCGTTCGTATATCAAATATCTTTCTTTAAACCAGCATTCCTTTATTTGAAAAACACGGTGAATATTTTCCGAGAAGGCAGAACTGCATGCGAATGAATTATGTTTGAACGGAACATAAAAATCACCGACAACGGTGATCGACGTGACACGGTCTAAGGAAATTTTCATGGCGCTCCTTTTCTGTTGAAGTCTTTACGGTGGTTCATCGTCCCTCATTAATTCATGCCCCCTTTAACTTTTATACGTTGGTGATTAAATAGAATACATTTTATGCTAATATATTTTCAGATGAAGCCGGCTATCGATCTGACCTGGAGTCAACAATCGCATGCCGCGGTTGTAATTTCGATATTAGTGTTGTTTAGATTTTTTTTTTATAAAAATGGAATAAATCCATCCACATATGGTTCTCAGTACTGCACGGACAAAAGCATCATGATATTGAGCATATGGATATATTTTTATAACTTTCCTCAACTAGATTCTCTGAAAGGCTGAATTAATTTCACTAAACCGTTGAGAAACGGGATTGTACATTTGGTAGATTTTTTCTCCATGATTCTTCGACCAGAATACAATCACAACTTACATAGATCGGTCTAATTTACCAGTTAATTGAGATGTAGATTTCTGTATATATATTCTCTGAAGTGGATCCGGTTATATTTACTGAGTGTATATTTATAAATTATAGAAAAGCTGCAGTCGGGCCAAATCTCAAATCAGAAAGACGATCGGATGCAGGTAAAAGTTTCCTTTTCAAGAATTAAGCACTGTTGAATGACTTGATTTTGAGTCGGCAGTCATACATTGTGAAACGGGAACTTTCAATCAAGTGATATTATTGAAATTACCATGCAGTTTATGTGGAATACGAACAACTGAACAGCGGGCAACAGGCTCAAGTGAGTGGTGACGATTTGATGTCGGCTTTACCAGGTCTTCTTCACTTTGCTCAGTCTCTTTTTCAGTTTCTTCTTCAAGCGCTCGTCACTGTGTGAGAAGACGTAGGTACAGGGTACTTCTAGTCCACCTATTGGTAGTTTGGAGCGTACACGTTTGCCACGGATGATGCATTCTGCCTCTCCTCCATAAATCAAGAAATACTTCACGATCTTCGAGATATCTGCAGGAACATGTCCAACGGTTTTATTCTTCTTCTTAACGGCGACAGCATGCAAGTCCTTGGAAGCTGGACAATCCATGTCAATATCTAGCTGCAGCTTTTCTCCCGCGAAAGGTCTGTTCCAGAAGAAGCGGTAAACGTGATATCCACGAACCACAGAGTCAAATGAATATGTTGATGGAACAGGCACAGCAGCCATTGTGACTTCTCATATAAAATTTTACTTGGCGGTGTTTTAGGGTCTGAGAAATATGTAATACTGAGTTTGTGATTCAGTTGAGCTTATATAACACCAAATTCAATAACTGTGACACTGGCCATAAGGCAAAACACACCTGCTTATTTAGATAATTAGATAAACTTAAAATGAAAAAGTTTAACAAAATACACCTATCGTTTAATGAAACATAGACAGGAAATCACACAGTTGACAAACGTCAGTTTTCCCACAAGGGGACACAAACAAATTTCGCGATGTGAAGCGCCGACAACAATCATCTCTGCATGTGCTCTGTTTTGTTCAAATACGGTTATCATAAAGACTTACTCTTTCCGGTTTTGTTAAATATTTTATTGTGAATGAAAATATTTCTTATGAATACCCACGAACTTACCAAAATTCCAGCAATCAAAAATTCTTTGGAATTACACCGCGCATTTTTACACTAAGAATCAAAACATCGCTGCTCGCTATTCCAAACATTTAAATGGCATTAGGTAAAGTTTCGGAGATGAGAACATAACAGTATTTAATTAATATTCAGAACGATATCATACTTCGACCTATACTTTTAGTAAACTGTTACAGTATCGGTACCGTAATAGATATTCTCATACTTGAAACAAACAAATCGAAACGTGTATTGCCGACTGACACTCGGTTCTCTTGTACAATCCGCCGTTAATTCTACATTAATTTCGTGTCATAGGTCCGGGATATTTATTCAAGTCCTGGATGGTGTGTGTAAAATCATGCACAATGAAGACCAAAAAGTCTATGACAGTCCGCTAATCTGTCTAAAACTTCGTGATATAATCCTACATAAATTTGCCGTTGGTTCATTTTCAGGGTTCACAACAACAACGTCGACATACCGAACGACTCGAACATGGAATACTCTATTATGTGTATAGTTTTATATATATAGAATATTCATTCAATTCCATGTCAGTTAGGTTTCATAATATAGATCATAGCTAACACTGAACAAAAGGAAGGAATACGTTCAATGTTTTGGCCTACTTTTACGATGTTACTATGGACGCGAATTTACGGACGTCAGCTCAAAAATCTGCATGATCGTGCTGAACTTGTCACTCGATAAATATGCTTGACTTCCTCGAATAAAATTAGACGCCTTTATCAGGATAGAGGAGATTTTCTGACATCATACACTGCATTTTATGGAAACTATGGTGAGATCTCAAAGTTAATACACGTTAATAAATACGATCACTACGACCACGGCGAAGCGGTCCGCCATTTTGGATTCTCCGTGAAAGTCGGCGCGACATTTAATTCGAACACTCGCGTTTTTCTAGAATTGGCTCAACAAATAATTCGAAAGTAGCCAATTTTTGGAGTGGTGAGTTTCATCACTACATCGCGAATTAATAGGGAAATTACCGTAACATCTAATGAATGTGGTTAAATATGCTCCAATTTCTAAAATAATCTTATTGAATTACCTTTCGAAAAGAAGAAGTGGAAATAGAATGGAAATGACCGTGTTGTATTTTAGTACCTGCGAATGTTAATTTAAGAAATAATGTTTTCATGGGTGTGCTAAATCATTATTTTACGCACGGCTAGTGTGAGAAAGTTTATATTTTAGGGCAAGGGTGAAGCCCGCGCCCTAAAATTTATAAACTTTCCCACATTTTCCCACATAAAATAACGATTTAGCATGCATATGAAAACATTATTTCTATTCTATTGCACTATTCAATTTGATTATCAACAAAGATTACAATGAAAGGTTGAAAACATATTTAAACTTTGACAACCTTTCTCTCCGTTTTTGAAAAACTTGTCCACTGATGTTGGGATGATGCTCCCGTCTCGGTTGGCATCGTGCCAATGTCAGTGGGCGAGTTTATGTGGTCTCTCGAATGGGGAGTGATTTTGTCAGCTGAGGCAGCTAGCTGTTGGGGAAATTACGTGGATATATGCCTATTTGTGTCGCTTTGTTAATCAATTTCCCAATGGAAACAACAGTTAAAACTTGAGAAGGGAATTTCATCTTGTAATTTATTTGTTTGTTTTATTCGATTGTTACATGTACTTGTATGAAAGCAGACGTCCCTTTCCTCATCCGACTTGTGAAATGGAATCTCCTGAACACCTGCACTTGACACATGTAGCCTACATTTCATATAACCGTGGTAAATCTTGTAATTATTGCACTGGTTAGCTCGATGAAGTGTTATATAATAAGAAATAATTGCTTGTTTACTGCGGTAAAACAAGTAGGATAGATCGAGCTGCAATAGGATGAGTCTCAGTTTGATCATGAAGGCCGTAGGCCTGAGTGACTCATCCTATTGCAGCGCGATCTATCCTACTTGTTTTACTGAAGTAAACAATCAATTATTTATATTCTACTATACTGCAGATGGCAGAATTGTGGAGATTCTCTGTGCAAAGGAATATATTCTCATGCAGTTACAAGATAGTACCCCCCCCTCTATACCTCACAAAAAATCCATTGGCCCATCAATTAATCGAAGCACACAACACCTGCAGTCGCATGCCTGGAATCGACATGCAGGGGACGAGTCCACACTACGTTAGCCAGGGGCATGCTAAAACGCTTTTAATGTTGAAAATGACAAACAAAACAATGTTAACAATTATCAATAAATTTCCAGACCATTTCAACTATAGCGTGAACCTTGAATTTTTAAATACATTATTGTTGACCCTGTACTTCATCTACAATGATCATATTGCAGTACACAGTAGCCTATACCCCCTACAGACGAGTGCAACTGAGCACATGAAGCAAATCATGACGTCAAATTATCTGCACCGAACTGATGTCTATTGGAATTAGATGCCACCTGGTCTTCCTTCCTTGTATGTAATAATGTTATTTGGTAAAACACATTGAGTGTGGTAATGCTGGTTTTACTGCCACAATATATCCATTTCACAGACTCCGCTGACCCGTCATCTGTAAAGCCAGCATTAACGTCTGCAAATACTAAAATACAACACATTATTCCTAAATGTAAGCCAACTTGCAGTTGTAGGCCATTTGGCCAGTGCACTGTTTTATCAATGCAGACAAAAAATTTCGAGAGTAAGTTCAGGTGTGAAAAGGACCCCACCCGTGTGGTTCCTGGGTGTGAAGAGTAATAGGACCCAACATCGTGATATGACTGAAATATAGTTGAAAGCGACGTTAAATCACATTCACACACTCACTCACTCGAGAGTAAGTTGACACGCATGAATTTGAGCTAGATCTGTGTAGATGAACTTTTGATTTTAAATATTCGTACTGTTCAGATTAGAGTGAAATCAGCGAGCGAAATGATCGTGGAAAGTTCAGGGTACGGTCTAACCCAGCTGTATCAGCATCTATGATCAAGATCGGCCCGACCGGGTCCAACCTTCGTTCATCAGACCGTGTTTTCATCGTCAATCTGCACTTTATCCCTCAGGTTAAATTAGTAAATTACTGATCAGACCATATGGGCAATGTCCAGCCCAACAAAGTCCAATTTCATAGATTCCCAGTCATTATTAAAACAATCACACTTGTTATTTCCCAGTTTAGTACTAATAGATACTTGCGCTTTAAATGTCAATGCACTGACAATTTTATTGTCATCACATTGGATTTTTTAATTATTCAAATGCAGTAACCTTTCCTATATTATTGTTGAAACTGGGTGTTTTCAATTGATCGGATTTTACGAATCGAGTGATTGTGGGATTTTAATTCGCTATAATTACTAGTCCAATTGAAGGTGTACACGCATGTTTTCCAAGATGACCAGGTAAGAATTATTTATGAATGGTTAATGTTATACATGAATAAACTGATATGTTATCTAACTCATATAAATTATTTGGAATATTTCACATTACAATTTTGATAATGTTTTGTATGAAATGTGTACATGTACTTGTGTATACTGAGCAACACATTTCACATCTTTCCTTCATTATACATAGAAAACTGTCTGCTTACGTACTTGTCAGAAATATGACATCTGATTCATTGTGCTAAAAGTATTTCTGTTATAATGTGATACATGTCCTTCAAATAAAGTTTTAATATGTACGTGTGGCTGTGATGGAAAGTTTATGAAATCCTTCAGATCATTTTTTTTTAATTGTTTCTGAAACAACGTTTTTTTTGTATTTTGGCCTAATATTAAACCTAACAATATGGACCCATCGATTCACATTGACTTTCCCTAATTGTATGGTATTTGGAATGAAGAATATTTCATATAGTTTATCCATACTTCTGTTTATCTAATTGCCGTTATGAATATGGATTGGCTCATTTTCGTTTATTGAAATATTTCCGCTTTCACAACTAAAATTGTATAGTCTATTCATCATTTGTGTAATGGTGTTAAACTTCGTCATTATACATCGTAGAATGAAGTAAATTTAACTTAATGTACTTGTACATGTATTCTGAAAGTGTTTCAGAAAAATTCACATGCATGTACATGTATGTACTGTGATGTTTCTTCAGATGTGTTCCTTGAGAGATACATGTATCTGCCCTTATGACAATGACACTGTTTTTTTTCTAGGATGAGTTGTAATAATTTAGGGATGTTCATGTCTCTCAATCATGTTTTTTACAGGTTCAGTCATTAAATTAAAAAAAAAACACTTAGTTTTTCAAACACATTGACGTAAAAATATTAGGTTTTGTGTGTAGGCTACATGTATATATATAAGAGGGTTCGAATTACTCTGTGATTTATTGTTTTTATTTCATTTTATTTTTTTTCATTATGCCAGTTTTGATTACTATTTTGACAAATCATGATAAATAGACATATAAATGCAAGGCAACTCTGCATTTCACCAAAATAATCAAAATTTGTTTCAAACTTGCTTAGACAATTAAAATGGCAAGTTAGGCCTATTCCATACTTGTCAGATAATTGCCAGAGAGAAAATTAGCAATCAAAACTGGCTATGAAATAGACATTATGACAACTGAGAAGTCTTTATTGATCTGTGTCAAAGAAGAAAAGCAAAACATATTTCTTTTATTGATTTGATTTGTGACATTCCGTCAGTAAATGCACATATATTAGTTATCTGTTTACACAGAAATCAATATATACATGTAAGTTTTCAGAAATGAGGACCGTGCTATCGAAAACAACAAAGGTATGAATTTGATAGCAACTGTACCTTGACACAAGAATGAGGGTGCTATAGTCTGTCAGGGCCACAAACATGTTATCAAGCTCAATATATATGATGACTATTGTGCTGTGGTAATCAGAGATAACACTCCAATGGATAAGGGATAAAGGCTGAAGAGTTTAACTGAAGACTTTAAGTAGCTTGTTTGGTTAACATGTTCAAATGCTGGGGCACAAAGGTGTTAAAGTTTTCACAGTTATTACTCTAGAAGTGAGATAATCAGCTAGACATGAAGTACTCATGAAAATTTAATATACTGTTAGCATGCTTTAGGACAAGTACCAGAGCCTGACCAGATAGATGAGCCCTGTCTCTGGAGGAGTTCAAAGCTCGAGTCAAATACAAGATTTGAATAAAATTTAAACTTTGAAATCTAGCGCATCACATTGAGCCCCATATCTGTATCAGATATGAGAAGTTCAAAGTATTTTTACTGAAAACAAAATATTTGAAGAATCTTGAGCATTAGTTGAATAAAAAAATAGCATATTTTCAAGTATAAGATGACCTAACTCACTCATCATGGTTCAAGTACATGTACCGGCGCTACCTGTATTATTTGGTAACTCGTTAGTGTAGTACATGGTCACTCAGGCATGGTTATGGTTTGTATGGATTTTACCTTGTATCCAATCTACAAGCAAAGCCATCAAATTTTGTAGCCCACAAATTACAGGTATCATCATATAAAGACCATTTTGGGGTCTGTCTGCATCATCTTACATGTAGATGCAAAGGATCATGGGAGCTAAAATGCATTTAGTTACCAAGGATTGTTTAACAATTTGTGCTGGTATCTCTGTTTTGAGTTGGGGCCAATTTTGCATAACTCTAAGCATGCGACGGAGAAAATTTCACATTTACAGTCCATTATTAAAGCATTCATCAGGAATCTATGTTCATCCCCATGTCAAATTTGGGCCTACTTTCATAACCCCAGGGGCAAAGAATCATGGGACAAATTTAATACGTTGGCCAATTAATAATGTAAAAAAGGAGGAAAAAATCTTCTGCTTCTGTTGGCTTGTCTGTCACATTTTTCATTCCCAGAATAAGACCGACTTTGGTGATGATTGCATCACCAAATTCTTACCTCGCTTATCTGCACGTGTACACATCAGAAGCATTTAATATGAATGTTTTTTTCAGCTCAATCGTACCAGGCAACTGGATATAAGTTATCTGTCTTTTAAACTACACATACTAAGCTCAACATCTCCAATTTTACAGCACAAAACCAAAATCCTATATAAATATGAGTGACATTGGTCCATTCTTTCCCAGATTTTTTGCAAACTTTTTATGCCTGAAAGTGTATTATAGTTTTCTCAGTATCTGAATAATTTTCTTACAAGAAATAAATCAATACAGAAAACAGAAAATATGATAACTAAAAGAAATATTACAGTGAAAACAGACTGAATATGTAGTACTTCGGATCAGCTTTAGAATTCAACCAAGGGAGACTATCCGGCTAGTACTGTAGATTTTATCTATTTATGTCACTAAAGCTTGGTGAATTCGTACCTCTGATCATGTGAAGTTCAAGCATCATTTCTGATACATGTACCCATTGGCCTGTGTTTGTGCTCGTCATCGTGGGTTGTCACAAGATCTGACAAGTCTGAACCTCAACCTGTCATTTACGCAGACTGGTGCCCACATATCTAAACATATAAGTGTGATGTCTATTTTATCTAGTCTTCAGTTGGTGGAAGAGCTTTTCAAACTCTGATCTAATTAATAAATGTATGTTGTACGGATGTGTTAGTTTATTGTGTGAAAAGTGCTGCATATACTTAGGCAAATATAAAATCTTGTTTCTGGTTAGCTGGCTTGCATCCAGTTTTAATACATACATTATGTCATTAACTTTCAGTGAACTTCATCAAATGTATTACCTCCCTTGACCAAGCCAAGAGTTCCCTCCTCCTCACCATATGATTTTATCACCACTAGTGCTGAATGGCCCGCTATGCGGGCATGTAGGTAACAATTTAATTGATATTCATGAATAAAGTTCACCGATTTAATGTTTTACAAATTCTGATATCACAGGAATGTGTGGAAATACAAGGACAGTTCTTTAATTCTTTCCCCCTTAGACTTGTGGGGAATTTTCTCTCTCTGACCCATAATAGATTTGTAATGGCGTAGGTCTTTAACCCATGGACTCATTTTTCAATTTTCATACTTCTCCCGCAATGTAAAATATCCCGTTTTATGTCCCATGTCATGTGGAGAAATATTTACCAATGGTCTCCCACAGACCCATTCTCCATAATTCGTTCACGTTTTATACCAACAAGTTTCAGCGGTACTTTCCTCGTTGTTTTGTTACCACTGAGAGAGGATGAACAAAGGTACACTTTAATTATATAGACCAGGGAAATCGCGTGCCCTTTCTATACTACTTCTCGCGCACCACTCATCGCGCATGCGCAGTCGACCCATTCTACTGTAGGGTGCAAGCCTGGCCCATGGAATCTCAGGTATTGAAAACCCCAGGTCTCTCGCCCCACCCTATCCCGCGCCACACCTGTGCGACCCGCTGTGCAGTGAGTAATGGGAGATCGCGTGCCCTTTCTATACTACTCATCGCGCACTACTCATCGCGCATGCGCAGTCGACCCATTCTACCGTAGGGTGCAAGCCTAGCCCATGGAATCTCAGGTAGTGAAAACCCCAGGTCTCTCGCCCCACCCTATCCCGCGCCACACCTATGCGACCCGCTGTGCAGTGAGTAAAGCGGAGTAGGAGGAGTAGGACACGCCACGGATTGCTGTGCAGTGAGTAAAGCGGAGTAGGAGGAGTAGGACACGCCACGGATTATACTAGGTAGATATCAGCAACATTTATTCTAAAAATAAGTAATCTTGTGAGAAAATGTGTTGTGTCTGCTTTCCGTTTGTTGGAAATCACGAAAAAGGCGAAGAAATTGTCACATTTTAGTCACGTTTTGCAGCGTTCTGTTGTTGTTGTTCCGCTGCAATTCCTATGTTATTGTATACCATTGTAAAGCTAATTTTTTCATAGATTCGGGATTTGACAGAGACATAACGAGATGGCAGGTTTTGAACGAGCTAAAACTGAAAAAAGTCCCATATACTTCCGCGAAGGAGAATGACGATAATAAATATTCATAAGTGAAAATAAGACAGCTCACTGATTGGCCAAGGTTGAGTGAGGCCCGGCGTGATTGGAGGAAGAGGTCACATGGTGACGTAGTCGCTATGGTCACTGTCGGACAAAAGGCCAGCTGGGAAAGAATGGCGGATAAAACATTTACGGCGAAGAAATAAATGTAAAATAAACTCAGGTGGGCAGATTTGACGAGCTAGTCATCAAGGTTAGATACTTTGGTAGTTTATGCTCGCGTTACGTGAAATATTCAGGAATTTGGAAGCAGATTTTACTATTTTTCGAACGTTTCTCTTGAAGCAAACCAAACACATTTGGTGTCAAATCGCGCGTTTTCCGTCTATTATTTCTGTTCGTCTCCCGATTTCATTTTACCTTTACTACAAAATATACCAACTGTCCATATAGTCAGTTTTATTGAAATTTTGGCTTTCTGAAAATGTATAGTTTTAATAAGGTTTTACTCAAAGTAAACGCAAAAAACTGCAAGAATAATCCACCACATGAGAACTCGATGACTCGTCAAAACCCGTCTTCATGGGTTAGGCGAACACTCGTCAAAACACGCTTACATGGGGATCTACACAAGTCGTCAAAACCCGCTTATATGGGGGAAAGAGTTAATCTTATATATTATACGGTACGTTATACGAGTCTCAAGTATTAGTCCCATGGAAGAATAGCTAGCTTTTATATAGGTTAGGACAATTCAATTCAAGGCCAACCATGTATTGTTAAACACAATGTGGATGATGGCTATCTACTGAATGCAGGATCTAAAGCTCGTATTTATATACACCCTCAGCATACCTGTACAGGTGCCCCACTCCATTTTCGACACTAATTATATATCGTACATCATATATATTTATAACACAGGGAAACACAGTTTGGGTGTGGCCAGCCCCACCCCATGTGATCCCGCATGTATGTCCATCTGTCCGTACGTCCGTCCGTTACTGCATTTTAGGCAAAACCGCTTGAGACACAACCACCAAATTTTCAACACTTATTTATCTAGTGCTAAGACAGACGCCTATCGAAAGTGGCTCCCCTCGGCCCATATTTTACAGAGTTATGCCCCTTTACAGATTTATTAATTTCTATTTCTGTCCTATATGCCTGAATTTAACCAACTATATCTGCAGAACTGTGTTCGGTATAGCTACTATATTTTGGAATCTTATTTATATTGTTGTATTCTACAAACCAACAAAGGATTACTCGCCTCGGCGTATGGAGTTATGCCTCTTTCGGATGTTATAATCTCCGATTTTGTTATCTGTAGCTGAATGTACAAGTTATATCTACAGATCTGTGTTAGGTACAGCTTATTCGTCTCGGTTCTTAATTTACAGAGTGCTAAGTCAGACGCCTATCTAAAGTGGCTCCCCTCGACCCATAATTTACATAGTTATGCCCCTTTACAGATATATAATTTTTCCATTTCTGTCCTATATGCCTGAATGTAACCAACTACCGGTATATCTTGATTATCCCACATAGAACTATCTCTTCCCCAATTCACACTACACATGGGTCTCAATCACTTGAGGAAAGCCGAGGGGTTTTGATTAGATCAATCTCATGTATGTAACTAGGTCTCCTGAGCATAACCTTTAAAATGACGTATAAAAGTATCTCTACATCGTGCGGTTATCGAGTTATGGGACAACACTGCTGAATGTAGGCTTTGATTCTTGTACTTGGTGTACATAATATAGCCTCTTAATATATTTATACCACTAAGTTCTGTAGTTCTGCACTGCCTTTATATGTGGTCTATCGTGCATGCCGATTATAAATTTTATAACATAGGAAAACACAATATGGGCATGGCTATCCCCCACCCCCGGGACCTTGTCCAAAATAGGCCTACATGTATGTCACTCTCTTGATCGATACCTTTTATATATATTATATTTCTACCTCGCGTGGTTATTGTCCCCTGCCACATTAGTGGGAGTGGGGGGTTGGAGGTCTTGGAAACATCGGGTATCTGTAATTCCGTCATTCTGTTATGCATTTCTTGTCTGACCAATAACTTGAGAATTATTGAACTGATCAACTTCAAACTTGGAGAGTGTCTTGACATTGGTGAGAGGATGGTTGGAATTGCTTTTCAGTTACCTGTATAATCCAAGATGGCCGCCATCAGCCATATTGAATTTTAAGCGCTTTGATCTTGCCCAGGCAATAACTCGAGACTGATTGAACTGATCGGCTCCAAACTTGGAGAGTTGCTTGACATCGGTGAGGGGATGGTTAAGACAACTTTTCAGTTACCTGTGTATACAAGATGGCTGCCATCGCCGTGGACCTCTATGGTCAATGTTTTAGTTATAAAAACTCAGACAGATGGATAGACATTACAGCTTTAAACGATAAGATTGGTGTCACAAAAACTGATATGTTAAATTAGTAAGAAAGGTTTAGGGTACAACATTATTGTATGCTTCAGAATACATGTGTGTCACTGCAGGTTTTTAAATTGAGTCTCTACTGAAATAAAATATTTAAACATATTACATTGCATGTCCCTGCACTAGGTTACACCAGTATGTCATCTGTTGAATGTAGACAACACCAACACAACTTAGGTATATTCATCAACAATACATGTACAGTGTAGCCTCGCTATAAGGTGCCTCAATATAGCGCTGATTCTGATATAAGGTGGCTACTGTGGATGTGTCCCCCAAATTAACAAATGCTTGTTATTTCAACCCTCTCATCAGGCTGAAAATCTAGATAAGGCGGTTCAGATTTGGCGCCCCAATAACAGCATTATAGGGAGGTTAGACTGTACGTTAAGTGTGATTTAAATATTTGTTCTTTTCTTGGATTTGACCTGAAATGTTAAGGTTCATTTGATGAAGGACTGTAGCAAATCATGATCCATGTACATGTATTAAGCCACATACATGGCTTAATACATGACTTTACTCAATCTTCATTATTTAATGTAATAGTCCAGTAAATGTCACTTTTTACCCCTCAGCCCATAGGGCTGTGGGGTCTTGTCGTTGCCATGTACGTACGTCCGTCCGTCCTAGCGTCCGTCCGTCCGTCAACATGTTCTTGTCCGCTGAATATCTGCAGATCTATGAAGTCGGGCCTGACCAAACTTTGGTGAGAGCTTCCTGAATGTTGACTGATGAAATGATTAGATTTACAGATGGCTATGATGATTTCATGATTTTTAATTTTTATTATTTATTGATGGCTCAGCTTTTGCACTGTTATCTATGCCCATCAACATGCTCTTGTCCGCTGAATATCTGCAGATCTATCAAGTCGGGCCTGACAAAACTTTGGTGAGAGTTTCCCGAATGTTGACTGATGAAATGATTAGATTTTCAGATGGCTGTGATGATTTCATAATTTTTAATTTATTTTTTTATTATTATTTATTGATGGCTTAGCATTTGCACTGTTATCTATGCCCATCGGGAACCCTTGGTTGCATGTTTCAGTGTGAATTTTAAAGGTTCCCTGATACAAGAAAGCCTGGTCCATTCAAGATTCTCATTCAATGAAGGACAACATTTTTCTTTAATTTTGCTATTAAATCATTCTATTCTACATCATATGATTTATCCTAAAACTTTTGCATGAACCATAGTTGTGTCCACACATTCAACTGGTACAACATAATGCTTAAATTTTTGTCACCAAACATGTTACTGTACCTTGGAAATTATTTAAAACGAGTGATTAGGAGAACCCATTTTTAGCCGGACTCTGGGCAATTTTGAACCAGTTTGCATACCTGGAGCTTATGCCCCCCCCCCCCCCAAATAATGATAAGGGTGGGCCTGTGTCAATCAGTGTGTTTACTTGTTATCACACTTGTGCAATGCTTAAATTGCCACTGATAGAGCTACACTTTCTTGCATGCTGTAATCCCAGCACACCACTCAGGTGAAACCGAAGTCTGTTATATACGGTATCCAAGGATTTTTTGCAGGTTCCGATCCCAAACTCCCAGTTCCTTTTCTTAATTCATTATTGAGGGTCCAGAGAGTGAATTTCGGCGCAAAGAGCCTGTGATCAATCACAAAACAGAGTCAGAGGTTTATTAACATGAAATTCAATACACAGCTATGCAATCAGATCGATACTGAGGCTCCCAGAAGCTTTTCTAGGAGTATTTTCTTCAGAAATCCTTTCAAATTGAACAACAACAACACTTTCGTTTTTTGTTTCATTTGAGTTTTGGGCGCCCATATGTTTTCCGAAACTAAATTGGCTCTAGATGCAGCCCTGATCCTACTTGACTAAAAAAAAACAGGCTGAGGGGTCCATGCACCTTTTAGGTGCTTGCCTGCAATTCATGTATATGTGTACAGCCCACATAATCAATTTTGGAACTGTGCAGATTGAACTACTTATGAATGCAGGTTTTTGAGGCTGAAAAATAAATTTGGACCCCTATCCACCCCCCCCCCCAAAAAAAACCCCCAAAAACAAACAGAAATACGGTGGGATGCTAGTCCCTAATGAGAAACAGTGCACTTAATTGACATGAAACAGTGGATTTTATTGTGAGTTGGAAATTATTGTAAAACATTGGTCTTCATTGTAGAACATTGTAGACAGTGAAATTTATGAAGACAGTGGCGTTAATTGGGAAACATTGTAAAGTATGAAAATGTTGAGGAACAGTGGACTGAATTGTAAAATAGTTATGTAACTACTTGATCAAACAGTGAACTTGATAATGTTTCAATGTGAAAATTTGTCAAAAGCACAGTTAGCATTGTGAGCTCTTTCATGAAATATTGTACATTTTGGAGAAACCATGTCATTTATTGTGAAACATTGGAAACAGTTGACATTATTTTGAAGCATTGCACTTATCGTGAACCATTGGACTTTATTGTATAACAGTGGACATTATAGTGAAGCAGTACACTTTATTATTAGGAAACTTGAGACTTTATTGGTGATTGTGAAACAATTGGACTTTCTGGTAAAACATTACACTTTATTGTATAACAGTGGACATCATTGTGAAGCATTTACACTTTATCGGGAAACATTAGACTCCCTTTGGGAAATATTTTTTTTGTGAAACAGTTGGACTTGATGTCAAATATTGAGCTTGATGTGAAACACTGAACTTTATTATGAAACACTGAATTTTAATTTAAAATTGCATAGGCCTACATGTACACTGGGCTACATTTGACTGTATCGTGAATCAGTGAACTTTATCATGTTTCAGTGTGAAAACAGTCAAAAACACTGTGCACGATTTGAACATATTGAGGGTATAGCTGTTGAGTATAACTGAAGTACTCACACGCTCCTAAACTATACATTCAAGGACGCCTTCAAATAACCCAAAATCAACATAGTTTGAAGTTTTGGAACATGGAATGGGCACAGTTGCAAGGATTTAAATCATAGAATTTGTAAGAAAAAAAAAGAATGAAATCCAAAATTTGGAAGCAAATTCAGGGATTTCAGTGTTTGCTTGTTGTCGACGGTGAAATTGTATATGTTACTACACTATAAATGTTGGGTTTGTGGTTTGGAGTACCCATAATCCCCTTATCCATGTGAATATACCACTCCGTCCACTTGAGAAATAGCTTGAGTTGCAGAAATTGTGAACCAGTCGAACTCGTGTTAATCTCCCGAAACAACGGGGATGTAAGTTGACTCGACCATTCTTCTGCAATCGATGCCCTGGATGACTGAGTAGTATGGAGTCATGAAGCTTTCTAACATCTAAAAGAATACGATTTCATTGGCTGGAGAGACGCCTACGGAAGCTTTACCCAGTTAAGAGTTAACCTGTTTCTAATGTGTCCAATTTGAATACAATAAAACATGACGAACTGTCAACATTGACTGCTGACATCGCCAAACGGTTAGCGTAGTGCAGGATTGTTTTTTCAGAGGTATGAACTATTTTCTAGGCCAAATGTATAATTTGTAGTCAAATCTGATCCGCGTTTTGGTGACGAATTAGCATTTCATTGAGATATTTCACGTAGACACCCTTCAGAGGGAGGTTTAATGTTACCTCCAGAGCTCTCTAATCATGAAGGTATTATTATAGGACAGTAGCTATTGTTACCAGGGAGTCGTGGACAATCTGGAATATATACCTACAGACAGCTCCGGTGAAGGGGGCAACCTCTGCTTCAGGTGATATTGGCCCGATAAAAACTACAATAGATTTGAGGTGGCTATTATCTGGCTGCACAGTGGACTCTGAGTCTACCTGTTTATGGAAGTAGATTTAGCGGTAGCATCACCGACTGGTACAGTACCCCCGGCTAAATCAAACACCCCAGGTCTTCATGTCAGTGCATGCTTTGAGAATTAATAAATGCTTCAATTTTCTCACAATTGTAAGTTTCAGGTTGTATTTGAACTTTGTTTCCTTTTATCAAAAATCTTGGGTTATTATTCATTTCTGTTTATTTATATTGAGTTGGGATCTTTGATATCTTTGTCATGTTTGTGATGCAAAATTCCAAGAGATTAATTTTCTCCTTCGAACATGAACTTCACATGTAATTAGAATATTGTGAGAAGGGATGTTGTGAAATGTGCATCTTACCTATGATTAGGCGAATTGAAATTGATAACCATATAATGGATGAAATTTCAAATTTTCATAGGTTTCAAAAATTTGGTCGAGCATTTTCTGTATGTTTAATATAAGTCACAATTAAGAAAAATATAGGAGATTTTTATGACCAATTTAACGGGGGGGATCACATTACTTAATGGAGATAAAAGCTCAAGTGAAATAAATATGGTATTGAAAATTATGGACTTAAAGAATTCATCCAAGTGGTCCATAAGTGAGTTTTCATTTTTGACATATTTCTTGTTTGGTTCTGCATGCCTTAGATATCTCCTGTAAATTGTAATTAACATATAAACTACAGGTCTTTCCATGTTGTCATTGTACAATGGACTACCTGGTACATGACAATACAATTTGTTTATACACCGTGGCATAAACACGAGACAGGAGTAGAATTTCACAGGGGACGTGTTGTGGTTGTCGGATCCAAAGAATTATGAAGATTAGCATTTGCTGTAGTGGGATCTGGTTTGAAATTGACTCTTTTTGAAAATGGATTTTCTGGGGCACATAAGTTAACACCGTTGGCATAAAGATGTTCTGGCTTGAAAAGAGAATTTGTAGAATTTTTGGGGCTGTTGGGTTTTGTGTTACCATTCAGGTACAATACAACCACACGTGCCAGGTATTTTCCGTTGTTTGTGCAATGGTATGATTCTAGGGAATTTATAAAAAAATGATTGAAAAATTATGTGCTGGATGACTTTGAATATTGCAGGAGGTAAATCCTATCATTCAATCACAGGAAGTAGAACTTCCCACCATAAAATCAGGAGGCGATCAAAGTTATTAGAGGATGGGTGGGTTCAGGTTCCTGTTGCTTCAATGCATTTTGCTGAGAAGAAACAGGAACTTGATAATGTGAAGTCTAGCACTGTAATATCACTTGTCTTTATTGCACCATGTATTAAAGCATCCTGTCTGTGTCTTGTACGCTGTCCTCAGTGTTTTATAGGGTGGATGGAGGGTGTCTGGTTCCATGCTGCTTCAAAGATTTCTTCTTTGAAGTAGCAGGAACACAACTTGGCTGGGTGGCGCTTAGTTGTTTCGTCATGACATAGCTGAAATATTGTTGAAAGCGACTTTAAATTCTATTCACTCACTCACTTAAAGTTATTAGAACAGGAAGTTGGAAAAATGGTCTAAAATCATCCAGATAGTCCATTATTTCATGACTTGTGGGGGTGCTGAATAATATTAGAATGACTGATTGAATTTGTCCACAAAATTGGGGGTGATTGAATTTTGATATGGTGATTGAATTATTAGAGGGTTTACCATGGTACAAATGTCATAAGTACCGTACTCTATGTCATAAGTACCGTACTCTATGTCATAAGTACCGTACTCTATGTCATAAGTACCGTACTCTATGTCATAAGTACCGTACTCTATGCCTTCTAATTTTTTTAACAGTATTTTTAGACTTAGAGGCAGAACAAATCCATCTTAATGTTAACTGAGGCTAAATTCTTTGGCATGGAGATGTTATTTATCCCAAGAACTGAATAGAGTCCTAGTGAAATTTTTAGAATGTTTGCAGAAATTTGCTCCACAGTATAGCCTGAAGTTAAGTTTTGTCATCTGAATAATTAAAAGAAATAGGGTAGTCTACAGTTCATCTAAGAAGCAAGAGAAGTGCTTTTAAGATTCTTATTGTTCCTCCTGTCTCACACTTTATTTTTCACCTTTCCTAACACACATGGATGTATTTTAAATGCTATTAGTAATTACTCCAGTTATTGAAGAAACAGTCTAAAGTTTAGAGGTTGTGTAGAATAAATTGACAGTTGTCTTCATTATCTTCATACTAGACTTAGTCCTGAGGACTACGGATAAATCTATTGGTATGTACATCTTTATCATTGAGATAATAAATGAACTCGAGCATGAGTACATGTACCGTTATCTATAAAAAAAATACATTACATTGTAGTAGAAAAAGAAGTGATATTGATATAATTTATCAAGGTCATTTCATCACTTGAAGATGGGGGACTGACGTGCTGGTTTGACGACGATTTTTCCGCATATCGCCAGACGATGTTTCAGCATATCGCCAGACGGCATCGGCCAAGAGAGTTAGCAACATGATCTTACGGGAGCATGTCAAAGCATGATGTGCGTAAAGCTCGAGGTACCAGTTCTCTTCAACATGATTACCAGGCCGTTTTGGGGGGGCCGCTTTATCTGATAATGGGACAGGGTTCACGATGTTCACATTGATTATCTGTTATAGTCTTGTTAGTCTATAGCCAGTTCACATGTTTCGTATATTACAGTTTCTTATTTGTTAGTTTGTTAGTCCTCTGAAGCTACAAAATCAACCAAAACAGTGGATTGAAGTACTTGTCTTGTCATCATTTCTCTAATAATTGTACATATATTTAGGACTTTCCAGATGATACATGTATCTAGGTTGCTTTCACAGCTAGGATTCTGCAGCTTGAGCATAAGAAACCCGGTGTGTAGCAGATGTGCACTGTGCAAAAGTCTTTTACTCATGTATAAGCATTTTCCTCTCCATCAGTCATGACTGATGGAGAGGAAAATGCTTATACATGCAGTCTGTATCTCGGTTCAATTTAAAAAAAAATAAAAGTAAAATTGCACCTGGAATTCTGAACTTAGACATCAGATACCCTGTATGCAGCAGATGTGCACTGATTGACCTACTTTTAATACTTCTGTACATCCCGTCAGGTCAGTTTGTCCATGCGAAAAAGTTTTCCTGACAATATTTTGGTTGCTAAAGCCCGGCGCACACGAGAGCTATCAGCTGAGCTAACGGCCTCAATTGCCTGCCAGCTCAGGGGCTAGCTTTCGTGTGGTTTCAGCGCACACGGTGAACAAAAGTTTCACGAAATTGATTTCAGTTCCCGCATAACGTCTCCTTCAAGACCATTTTGAAGAGTCGTGCGTATGAATCGCGTGGAAATAACATGCGATTCATTGGCCGGTCCAAGAAAACTGCTGAGCTGTTGGCTTGCGTTCGCCGCACACGCTGAGGATTTGGCCTCGCGAGGCGAAATTATCAAACAAGTTTGATATTTTCTTCCCGGCCTCGCGAGGCCAAAAACTCACCAAAAACCGCCCGCACACGAGAGCTAGCCCCTTAGCTGACAGGCAATTGAGGCGGTCAGCTCAGCTGATAGCTCTCGTGTGCGCCGGGCTTAATATGCAGCCATGTTTCTGTAACGATGTCACAACATACCCTGTATAGTAGATGTGCACTAGCCTAAGTTTAGCTTGGAAACTCTTCAAGTTGTCTGGATGATGAGAGATTGAGTTAACCATATTGTATAGAAAGAATGGGTTACACAAATACCACCAACAAAGTTGATAAAAGTGAATAGAATGTATATGTATCATAAACAAAGCAACAAAGTTGATAAAATGTATCTTGGTGGAGTCTGAACAAAATTTATCTCTGAAATGCCGTAATAAAATTCATTGATAAAGTGTGAATGAAATATCCCTATTGATTCATGTATCTCTCGGATGTTGCAACAGTAATATAATGTTAATGAGATGTATCTCCGGAATACAGCAACAAAGTTGATAAAATGTGAATGAAATGTATCTCTGGAATACAGCAACAAAGTTGATAAAATGTGAATGAAATGCGCTGGAATACAGTAACAAACTTGATAAAATGTGAATGATATGTTTCTCTGAAATATAGCAATAAATTTGATAAAGTGTGAATGAAATGTATCTCTGGAATACAGCAACAAAGTTGATAAAGTGTGAATGAAATGTATCTCTGGAATACAGCAACAATGTTGATAAAGTGTGAATGAAATGTATCTCTGGAATACAGCAACAGATTTGATAAAGTGTGAATGAAATGTATCTCTAGAATACAGCAACAAAGTTGATAAAGTGTGAATGAAATGTATCTGCAATACAGCAACAAAGTTGATAAAGTGTGAATGAAATGTATCTCTGCAATACAGCAACAATGTTGATTAAATGTGAATGATTTTTCCCCTAGAATATAGTAACAAAGATGATAATAGGATAATGGAAAGTACATGTATCTCTGAAATACAGCAGAAATATTGACAGAGATTATTGAAACATCTTTCAGGGTGTAACGTGTTAGACGAAATTCAAAAACTACCTGTCCACTGTCTATTTCTCCTATCTCTTCCATGTTAAATTTTCCAATTTTTACCTGTCCAAATATGGAATATGCCTGTCCAGTGGACAGGTGTATGGGTCTCTGACTATATATACCATGCTTGAGTACAATTTAAAGAGCTGTGTTTCTTGGATGTATCTTTTGAATACAGCAGCATGTACAGGGATAAAAGTGTCCGGTGTTTTCTCATAATATCATTCTATTAACATTTGGAGCACCTTATACAATAGCATTCTCAATGCATTTTATATTCGTTTTGTTTCCTTCTCAAAGAACACATTTATATCTCGCAAATGCATTTAATCATCCATAGGATCTCTCGTTTTTGTTGTTGTTGTTAAATAAACATTACCATCCACAGGGTTGCTTAGTTGGGCGTATATACTATTTGATCGGTGCTATATATTTGTAAAATGAATGCCCTGAACCCCCGCTCCTTCAACCAACAAGGCAACAACCATGGGCTAAAGAAAAACGTGCAACTATTAGTTCAGAAAACAAGTTCGTTCAAATGATGAGGCCTTGTCAAAATGGATGCTTGACACACACTCGATACCTCGTAGTGAGTAGACCAGACATGACTTCACGGTTTTCACTGCAAATTAGCAAACTCAAGGGTGTGCATTTACATATATGAAAATATACACAACAAATGTTTATCTCATAGCACAGGCAATAATAATAGTGGCTGGGGAAAGTCCCAACATGATGGCTTCTTGGCCTGGTTTATGCAAAATGATCAAAAGAAAAAACTCGTTCAAAATCACATTTATAAATGTGTTTCAAACGCTTTTGATAAGGGAAACGGGTTCTGATGAACAAAATATTTATGATGTTCATAAGCAATATTGAAGCGTTTTGTTTCCTATAATTGATTGTAACCCAGTCACATTTTTTTAGGTCAAACTAAACGACACCCAACACTTTTACCTTTGTAGTTATACAGTTGTAAAGAGCTGTATCTTGTGTACATATATTTTTTGGATACAGCAGCAATGTTCTTAATGGAATGTAAAATTTAAATTCTTGGAAATAGCAAAAACGTTGATGAAAGATTTATTTACTGTATCTCTTGAACATAGCAAATAAAAGCTATGGAAAGTATCTAAAAAACGTTAAGGCTTAATCAAATTTATTATGAATTGTTGTAAATCTACCAGCATAAACTGTGACTGTCCCCTGCTGAATATCAGGATGTCATCATAGTGGCCATCTTGGATTCTTTTACATTTTCTAGTAGCGCTTCACTCAAAGAAAGTTCTAACACTCTAGTCTTAAGAATTTAGCGAAAATATATTTACCCTCCCCCCCCCCCACCCAGGCTGTCGTGCACCTCAAATCACCCAGGCCAGATGGGGTTGCCCAGGCAAGATATAGTAATAATTTAAAACAGTACATTATTTGTACGAATTTTCACATATATATTATAGGATGGGGAAAAGGGCCACTGGGGAAAACAGCCGCTGGGGAAAATGCCCATGGGAAAATGGCCTTGGAGAAAGAGGCCACTGTGGAAAAAGACAGTACATCATTGAGAATAAAGGATAACATGGTATTTGCTGAATATCCATTGGAATACTGAAAACCTAAGAAATGTGTCTCGTGGGAAAACAATTTGGCATACTTGTAGGTCTGAATAAATAGGCCTACTTTACATTAGAAGATTTAGCACTCAAGAGATTGTTAGTATTTAAACTGATTGATAGAAGGTGAGATAAGTTATCTCAAATCTGTTTACAGTGTTTACAGGTGTCTTTACTAGTGAGAGATTAGCTACATTTCTACCCTTATCCCTAACAGGGATAACATATGGAACACCATGACATTGTACATCAAGTTCAGATTGAACAACTTTAAATATCCCTAGTTTTATTGTGGAAAAGAAATCTGACACACAGAAAATCATGAATTTATTGGACTGTTAAAATAAAAAAATAAATTAACCCAAGTGCATAAAATTAATCCAAATCAATCAAAATAGGTAAATTGTACAATAGAGAATAAAATAAATTCATGTAACCTGAGCAAAGATATTTTTGTGGGATTATTTTTAGGGGAGAGGGAATAATTTGTAATTACGGGTCTGCCTTCGTTTTTGAGGAGTGCCACAATCACACTCCCACACCATCTGAAATTTAGTTAAGGAGTGTGAAAATCAACACCTGCCAAATTAAATTCTCCCAGTATTATAAGCTGGAGAAGTGTGATATCACACTCCTGAAAATCAGTTTCAGAAGTTTAGGAGTGTGATTTTCCACACTTCTGCTATTTTTAAAAATCCAAAAATGTATTACAGTTATAAAAAGTTTTATGTGATAGAGGATTCTATCATTCAATCACCGGATGATGTATATTCTCAGTCCATAATATTGGTATGATTGAATTTATAGAACAGAATTCTTGCAAGATCAAGACCCTGTATTTTTCAGTTTCTTCTAAATCTAGAGTGGGGTGATCAGATTTATTAGTGTTGTTAATAAGGTGATTGGATAATGGGAGCATTTGCTGTAACATTATTTATTAGTCTTATCATGCAGCTACGGAAAATATGATAAAATATGAATTCAATATAAAGACTCCTAATGTAGTTTACTCCAAGATCTTGTGTAGTTTAGTCGAATGAATTCAGAACAATGTGAAGGATAAGAAATCGGTACACAGTAATAATTCGATCACCCTAGTATTATCCAATCATCCATGATTTTCTGGTCAAAATTCAATCAGTTGCTCTAGTAACTTTGAAAATACCTCCAACGTTGTGGTCAAAATTCAATCAGTTGTTCTAGTAACTTTGAAAATACCTCCAACGTTGTTGTCAAAATTCAATCAGTTGTTCCACTAACTTTGAAAATATGTGGTCAAAATTCAATCAGTTGTTTTAGTAACTTTGAAAATACCTCCAATGTTGTTGTCAAAATTCAATCAGTTGTTCCAATAACTTTGAAAATACCTCCAACATTGTGATCAAAATTCAATCAGTTGTTCTAGTAACTTTGAAAATACCTCCAATGTTGAGGTCAAAATTCAATTGTTCCACTAGCTTTGAAAATACGTCCAACATTGTGGTCAAAATTCAATCAGTTGTTTTAGTAACTTTGAAAATACCTCCAATGTTGTTGTCAAAATTCAATCAGCTGTTTCACTAACTTTGAAAATACCTTCAACGTTGTGGTCAAAATTCAGTCAGTTCTAGTAACTTTGAAAATACCTTCAATGTTGTGGTCAAAATTCAATGAGTTGTTCTAGTAACTTTGAAAATACCGCCAATGTTGCGGTCAAAATTCAATCAGTTGTTCTAGTAACTTTGAAAATACCCCCAGTGTTGTTGCCAAAATTCAGTTAGTTGTTCTAGTAACTTTGAAAATACCTCCAATGTTGTGGTCAAACTTCAATCAGTTGTTCTAGTAACTTTGCAAATACCTCCAATGTTGTGGTCAAACTTCAATCAGTTGTTCTTGTAACTTTGAAAATAACCAAGAGGTAAAAGATTATTTGCCTGATTTTGGACCATTTTGTCAACTTCCTGTTCCAATAAATTACATCACCCCCTGATTTTTTGGTGAGAATTTCACTTCCTGTGATTGAATTATTATGGGAATTACCGTAAATCTACAGGCGGGTCCACAGTCAGGTTAATGAGGTAGATTTGTCTCTGGCCATTATGAGTTGTAAGCTTATGCAGTAATACAAAACGACACATTTAATATTTAAGTACATTTCCCATACATGTACTTCTGATATCGGGGAACAATACAAGCTTATGGTTGTATACTAGTATACTTCTCATACCAAAGGGCCCTTTAAGTGTCAGATTTCTAGCTATCTGTGAAATGGGATTCAAATTCTGTTTTCATTATATTTCATAATCTTTTGTACTGCCCTATGTTAAATGCAGACTGTTTGCACAATTTGGCATGTTTTATGCTGATATCTCAGTTGCATTAAAGCATGTTGACGTTACAGCTTTCTGTGAGACCAGATTTATACAAGGCATGTTGACATGCCTATTATGTTGAATCTTGACATGTAGTTTGGGGGATAAATATACTGTAATGGAGATAAAAGTGACACAAGTAGCCAAAAAAAAGAGGAATTGTATTTTGTAACCAAGATAACTTTGTAAATACCTCCATCGTTGTGGTCAAAATTCAATCAGTTGTTCTAGTACATGTAACTTTGAAAATACCTCCAACGTTGTGGTCAAAATTCAATCAGTTGTTCTAGTAACTTTGAAAATACCTCCAACGTTGGGGTCAAAATTCAATCAGTTGTTCTAGTAACTTTGCAAATACCTCCACTGTTGTGGTCAAACTTCAATCAGTTGTTCTTGTAACTTTGAAAATAACCAAGAGGTAAAAGATTATTTGCCTGATTTTGGACCATTTTGTCAACTTCCTGTTCCAATAAATTACATCACCCCCTGATTTTTTGGTGAGAATTTCTCTTCCTGTGATTGAATTATTATGGGAATTACCGTAAATCTACAGGTGAGTCCACAGTCAGGTTAATGAGGTAGATTTGTCTCTGGCCATTATGAGTTGTAAGCTTATGCAGTAATACAAAACGACACATTTAATATTTAAGTACATTTCCCATACATGTACTTCTGATATCGGGGAACAATACAAGCTTATGGTTGTATACTAGTATACTTCTCATACCAAAGGGCCCTTTAAGTGTCAGATTTCTAGCTATCTGTGAAATGGGATTCAAATTCTGTTTTCATTATATTTCATAATCTTTTGTACTGCCCTATGTTAAATGCAGACTGTTTGCACAATTTGGCATGTTTTATGCTGATATCTCCGTTGCATTAAAGCATGTTGACGTTACAGCTTTCTGTGAGACCAGATTTATACAAGGCATGTTGACATGCCTATTATGTTGAATCTTGACATGTAGTTTGGGGGATAAATAGACTGTAATGGAGATAAAACTGACACAAGTAGCAAAAAAAAAATGCAAAAAGGAGGAATTGTGTTTTGTAACAGACTCAGATTTCTGAAGTAGAGATAAGATATTTGTAGATTCAAGTTTTGATACAAAGTTATGACAGTTACATAATCCATTCCATCGACTGATCCACTAGTATTGAACTAGAACTACAGATTTATATTCTGCGTGTTTAATATGCTTATTTCATGCAACATCGGTTATTTGTGAGTATCTTATTATAAAATTTTGTTTGATTTCCACATTTTATTTTTTGGAAATGTATTAATATGTGCACATTATTTCATGAACAAATTAAATGTATTTCCACACATGTGAGCATTATTTTGTGAACAATCTAGTGAACGAATTGGTTTAAATTTGTGCACATTATTTCATGAACAAATTAGTTTGACATGCACATTATTTCATGAACAATAATTAATGTTATCTCATGAATCAATGAATTAATTTAATTTTGTACACATTATTCCATGAGCAAAGTAGTTTAATAATAAACTTGGGCCCATTATTCCATGAGCAAATTCATTTAGTTGAGCACAATATTCCATGGACAAATTAGTTTAATATGTCTGGATTATCCCATGAGCAAATTAGTATAGCAATGAACATGTGCCGATTTTTTTCATGAGCAAATTAATTTAACATGTGCACTTTATCCCATGCACATTATTCCACAAGCAAATCAGTTTAACAGTAAACAAGTGGAGATTGTTCAAAGAACAAATTAGTTGAACAATAAACAAGTAGACTTTATTCGATGAACAAATTAGTTTAATATGTGCACATTATTCCAAGAGCAAATTAGTTGAATATGTTTACATTATTCAATGAACAAATAAGTTTGATATATGTATATTACATGAACGAATTAGTGTAATGTGTGTATACATTATTCGATGAACAAAGTAAGAAATACTAGGTGCACAGGATCACAGAAAAATTCAAAATATTGGCCAGAAGCTATCCTCAGAAACTCATGTATTTGTTTTTTTTCTGTCCATTTTTTTCACATTTTTCTTTCCTTAAAAGAGCATGGAGGTAATTTATTTTGCCAAAACTAATTATTCTCTATCATATTAAATACCAGTAGTGTTTGAGAGAACATATAGAAACTAAAAAAATCAGAAAATCAATCTAAAATAAAAAATAGGTGGAAAATAACTCCCATGAAGATGATGTCATCATGGCAGACATCTTGGATATCTTTCTTTCTCAAATGTATAGTATGAAAAGTTTCAACAGTCTACTCCAAGTGGTAACCAAAATGAATAGGTGGCACTAACATGGCTACCCATGACTTAATAGTATGCCTTCATAATTAAGTTGCCCATAAACTTCTGGTCATCTGGCACTTGTAGAGCTTAATTTTGCAGATCGAGGTACGAGCTAAGTTGCATTGTAATGATTATGCGAATTTGTGTCCATTACAAAACTGTCTGACCTACTTCTTGTTACAACAAAGTATTTAAACATAAGGGAGAGAAGAAAAAAATAGAACAGATTTCAAAAACCTTTTTCCTTTTTTTTTTCAATTTAAGAGGAATGATCAATCTGATACGAACAAGATCTGATATGATGTCGGTATTTCATTTGTTTGAGATGAAACTGTCGCTTTTTTATCGGCTTTAGCTTTCGCTGAATGTTTTGGTTTGGTAGCACGAGATATCTCCACACCACATGATCGGTGTCATCTTTTCAGCTCCCCATTTGCTGCTTTGTTTGGAAAACAGGGATCTTCATGACCCGAATAGAAATTGGCTCATCTCGCGGCGACTTGCCCGGACAATGACGGCATATCGTATGTCGTGTGACTTCAGTGAGCATACACACGCCAACGGCATGATCGCTCAAACATTCTTTCCCTTAACTTCTCTGAACTTTTTTTCTCCTCTCCAATACCATATTTGTATAGAAGGAGCACAAATATTACTATTGTGCTTCTGTTTATGTATTAATGTTGAAGAAGGGTATGGTTTCCTTAAGTGGCAGAAGGGTCTTTGAATAAGAAGAAAAAAAAACTTCTTTTTTTCATAAAGTTTGTCAGTCTTTTCGATGTCTGTCCACTTTGGTAAAGTACATTTGAGAGTATGTATATTTCAATCCCCATCAAATAGATGAAATATCATGTAAGTTCGGTTTGGATTCTTTACTATTTATTTTAATTATTGTGAATTTTGTAATATATGATTGAAGACGGTTAATAATGTTCAAAAGAAAGAATAATTTAGCTGTTGATTGGAGTTGAACCCACGACCCCTTCAATCCGTCGAGTTACTCTTACCATCTGAGTGATGTTGTCCCGTAGTGATCTGAGTGATGTTGTCCCATAGTGATCTGAGTGATGTTGTCCCATAGTGATCTGAGTGATGTTGTCCCATAGTGATCTGAGTGATGTCCCATAGTGATACTTCTGTGAACACTGTCCTCAATATGGCTAATCGTTCTCTCAGTACGGTACTGCAATTTTGTACAAATATTGTAGCATCAATACAGAAAGGACAATTTGATATGGAGTTCAGCTCCTTCTGAAGCAATTGGTATTGATAGTAATTTTTTAAAGAAAGAATAAAGCATGAATCAATCTCTTAACCCCTCCTTACCATGAAGTTCCTCTCACCATCAGAGTTATTTGGGGCATAAATTGATAGAAGCTGCACCCGATATGGGATCCGGACAAAACCACCAGCGGACAAAACCCCCTAGGACAAAACACCCACGGACAAACCCCCTAGGACAAAACACCCATGGACAAAACCCCCAAAATTGAAAAATCGGACAAAACCCCCATCTCAAAGAAAAATAGCTATTTCAGACAGAATTTTTACACTTTTAAAATAGAAATTCATAAACATCTATTCTCTATGATCCTGGTCATTTTTGTGTATTTCAGCTATAAGGATTAGGCCGCTGATAATTAATGGTTCGTTTCCCGTAACCAGCCCTCTATATTTTGAGGGCAAATAATTAAAATCCATGAGGGATTTACATTTTCATGAGTAAAACTTGCTCATTTTCTTCATATTTGTATACAATTGGTTTGCAAGTTAATAATTAATAATTATCACACTCAGCATGTGTATTTTACAAGCACGGTTATGAGAAACAAACAATTAATTAACAGTGGCCTTATACATGTAATAACTGGTGTACCGGGTACACTAAACAATTACTAAAGAATCTATGGCATCTGCGGAATCTATGTGGATGTCAGAGATGGTCGGAAGACAGTACAAGAATTGCTGAGAGGAGTTGGACATATTTGTTTGGTGTGAAAATCTGCTACTGAAATACATCGGAAAACCATTGTAAATGATTTCTTTAGGATAATTGCTTTTCTCAAGTGTAGAAAATGTTCCCCCCTAGAAAAGTTCTCCCAGGAAATAGTACACCCCGCAATATTCCCCCCTGGTAAACCCCCCCCCCCCCCAGGATTATTTTTTTCCCCTTGGAAAAAATCCCCCCTTCCTTTCAGATTTCTCAGTGTTAGGTAAAAGCAACAGAACAAAATATATAAAAAATATAAACATGGTTTATTCCAGTCATGCAATATTATCTTGGTAATGTCATGTTACAGTAAGATTAAAGAAACATAATAGATAAATACACTAAAAGAAATTCTCCGTCATCTTACACCAGTTTTCCACTTAGTTTGAAAAACATAAAATATATCTAAAATAAAAATATAATTTCATTAATACAACAGTTTTATTTTACAAACAGTTAGCTAAAAATATACATGTGAATGTGTGATTTTGCATGAAAGATTCTATTATTCAGGGCTTATGTTATTGAATAGCGTCCCATCTAGACTTATTGTTATACCCAGACAGACTGTTGGTCTCCTTTGTCTATTAACTAGGATGAAAGTAACTCCGAAAATGGAAGTCATTGTGATAAATATTCTATATTTCGGCTTTGCTTATGCCATCATCAGGAATACATATAAACAATTGGAGTATACAGTCAGCTATATATACAAGTTTGAGTAGAAAAGGCGGCAAATATACAAGCGAGCACTGGAGTTCAGCAAACAATACCACTGGTGTGAGTTACACTCAATATATTAGTGAGTACTAGTCAATACAATGAAGCTCATGTTCACCTAAAGACAATCAGGTCCTTAGATGCCATTATTCCATGATTTAGTTTGGGTGTTTTACTCTTGATAGCAAGTGCTTCTTTGAACAGTAGTTCATTCCAATTCTTAGCTTGGTCTATTATTTTAACATTTGGTAATAACATGTGAGGGGACAGAGCAAATGTACATCTAAAGACCTGATTGTCTTTAGGTGAACATGAGCTTCATTGTATTGACTAGTACTCACTAATATATTGAGTGTAACTCACACCAGTGCCAGTGGTATTGTTTGCTGAACTCCAATGCTCGCTTGTATATTTGCCGCCTTTTCTACTCAAACTTGTATATATAGCTGACTGTATACTCCAATTGTTTGTGTATGCATGTGTTGATTATGTATTAATTCTTGTTTGTATGCCATACATATTTATTGCTTTTTATATATTTTACTTCCCCTTCATGGAAATAACCTACCAAACACTTAACATTGCCTGCCTTTCTCTGAGCCATAACACCTTTAATCTATATATTCCTTTTACATATTCAATCCATTGAGATTTTTTTTATATATATTCATACAGATTACTTTTATACTGAAGCAATATCAATGACATGGCGCAAATCATTCAATCGAATGGGGCGCCAATACCCTAAATTCTGTCTGTCTGTCTGTCTGTCTGTCCAATTGTTTATATGTATTCCTGATGATGGCATAAGCAAAGCCGAAATATAGAATATTTATCACAATGACTTCCATTTTCGGAGTTACTTTCATCCTAGTTTATGTGAAATTGATCTGTGGGAATAATGGATTTTGTCTATTAACTTTTACATGGAAGATGGACCAGGACTATTCTGCCTCCAATCTGTCAAAAGACAAATTGATATTGCTTATAACCAAGTCCAGTAAAGTACCAAACTGAGTAATGTTACTGTTCTCGATAGCATGCTACCAGACTGATACACTTAAAGTGTAACTGTGACACTTTTGTATTAAAGTGTATGTCATATTCAAGATAATGATGTGAATAACAAAACGTAGAAAAGCATTTCCATAAAATCTGCACTGCCTCTTTTGACGGCAGAGATGACGTTAACCATGTCATACTTCGAGTGTCCTGCACCATCTTCGGGACGTCACGACAATGCAGAGAAATTAATGGAACAGTTTTGTAACAATGATGCATTGTGACAGGGTTTATCGTTCCATAATAACGTCACAAGTTTCGACTTGCTTACAAGTGGCACTGTGCACTACAATAACATTAATAGCATTGAAATTGTTGAAATTAAAGTCGTAAAAGCAAGAAACGGTATAAATTATATGATTTGAAAGATTATCTTGGATATGACGGAAAGTTGCTAAAGTACCAAATATCAAAAATCACAATTTTAAAAAACATGACTTTTCAAGGTGTTACTCAAAACAATAACACATTAGGAATACTGGTTCTTGTCAGATCAATGAAGTCAAGCAACGTTGAGCTCTGTCATTACTTGGATGGGTGACCAGGTGATGCTGGCTGGGCTGATCAGTGTTCAGGATAATAAGAATAGGCACTCTCATGGCCTGGCACCCGTCAGTACCATCATGATACATTGTAGGACTGAAAAATAGTTTGATACAATGTCAAATCCTACTCACTCACTCTCTCTCAAAACAGTAACAAATTTCTGAAACTGATTCTAGGAGTTGACAGTCAGGACTGGTTAACAAAGAATGTACAGTGACAAAGAGTGTAAAAGTTATCTCCCTTGGTTGTAATTTACGAAGTATTTTGGATCACCTTTTTGCTCCCAAATGAAAGATTTTGACAATTAAATAAGGCTACCACATCATTGTACCACATGATTCTAGACATTTTGAGCCCTACATAAAAAAAATAATTAAACATCACTGAAATTTATTAATTAGCCTAATTCCCTGAAAATTACAAGTAACAAAGAATGGAAAATTATATACATTTCTTTATTTGTAAACAGTTGTGTGAAAATGAGATAAAGAGGTAATTGCCAAAAACATAAACGTCGTGGCATATTCAGCTCATGGAAAATAACAATCTGGAAGTGATTAAACAGTATATCGACAAGTCGAAGCATTGTTATTGTTTTCAATAACGAAACATTCAAAGTACATAATTTGCTTCTAAATTTGGTAACATTATTGCATTTTGTGCTTTTTTTTAATCTGGAACATATATGTTTCGGTAAATTATACACTTGTCTTCATATACCCTCAAAAGGTTCATGTTTCTCCAAGAATGACAGAAACCTAGATTTGTTGTTTAAATTTTATTGAAGAAACCTTGTTGTACATATCTCAAAAAGCTGATCATCAGAAAATGCTGATACGTGACAAATCATGTGATGTTAATTGATAAGTATCATATTTAGCAAAAGTTCACTGTGTAATAAATTCAGACGACAGTCCCAAAACCTGTCTAAGCATATTCCAGTAGTTAGTGCCATCTCTGTATCTCATTAAATATAGCAGGCCTGACTCCAGTACATATAAAACTTAGCTATACCTACCTGTACACCTATAGATATATTTGGGGGGCGTATCACAGACTGAGAACTAATAATACCTACATTTAGTAATCTCTTATCTCAGTAATTTACCTGTCGAAAGATTATACTTGGTGTATATTAAGTTACCTGTAGTGTTTTTTATAGCCATTCCATTTTCAGTTCAGATCTTAATTTTTGTTGAATATTTTTTAGAACTAATATTTTTTGTCACAGCAGATCATGGAAGAAGGCAGGGTCACGTACATAGGTAAGAATCAATTGTTGATTGTATAATTTGTGCCAGTGGTAAGTAAATGAGAAGCCCTACAAAGATTACATATGATATAGCCTTGGCGAACAAATTTATAAGGGGTAAAGGTTTGTTTCGGGCCAATGTCCAGCTTCGTGTCTGCAATTATCAGGGCCCTACACTCTAGCCCTTTGAACGCTAATTAGTGACATATAATTATTCCCCTGCTCTTTGGAACAAAAGTCCCAGCTTTATGATAATTTAGAGGTTAAAAGTTACTTTGAGATTTATAGATAAACTTAATGGTCCTATAGTACATATGCTATAAACCGCCTCTTATAAAGCTGGTTAATTGCTTCACAGTGTTTAGATGTTGATAGATGCATTAGAATTGTAGTCAAACTAACACGTTGGAATTATAGGGGCACTGCTTTTGGTGATTTTACTTTGAGACACTCGGTTTTATACGTGTATAAACCCTAATCAAGGACATGATAGGACACTTTGAAATGGTAAGTTAATTACATGCATACATTATCAGCTCATTGTAGCAAAGGGAAACCTAAAACGAATGTTTCACAGAATCTCAAGTGACTTGCGACTACATGCACAAAGATTTGTAAGCTTGTATCTGACTGCGTGTATGCTATTCAATATGCAAATTTAGTAATGCAGGTTAAAAAAAATGAAGTTTATGATAAAAATGATAAAAAACTTTGAAAATTTGAGCCAGAAATGGTGTTGTGCCAAAGAAATTGGAATTCTTCTGTGAGAGGAGATTAATTTAGTCCTCTCACAGAGTATATCAAAATGTATATTGTATTATTGGTTTCAATTCTGTGGCAAAAAGTGGGTTTTGGACCAGTCTCCATATACTCAAGTTAGCCTTCATAATTATGATAGGCGAACTCAAATGTGGGAGGGCCATGTTTTTTGTGAAACTTTTTACAATTTATTTCATGAAAATATTCCAACTGGCTGCTGAGATGTTGCAGTTCAAAGAATTCTGGGTCTGGTACAAACTTGGTATGCAAGTGAATTTTGATGATGTTACACTGTGAACCCGAGATAAATGGTATATTTTCTTTTCTAAGATATATAGCCTTCTGATTCTTTTGCATTTCATTAACATTATGTTTACAGGTTATTGAATATCACTTTATCACTTGGTTATAAATTTCCAGTAGTTTCAGGAATATGGTAACCATAGCAACTGGTAACTAAGCGCTTAATTTCAGGAACTTCAATAATAGTGTTATTTATTTTTTTTATTTTTTTTTAATGAATATGAAATGCATAGACCTTTGTTACTGCATATTCAGTAATTAAAACCTTGCATTTTTCAACTTCCTGTTTACAATTATTTTTTTACGATCAGAACGAAAACAATCCCCGCAACAACAAATGATGAAACTCAGTTTCCGAGTCCGAAAAAGTCAGATTAATATCGAGAACATTATATGGAATATCTGTATATCATAATTATTAAATGTCATGTTGGGTCTGCATGTCAGACTTACGTTAAGCTATTAAAATGGTAGTCTAAAATATTGATAGTCCCTGTTCGTTTTGATTGTGGAATCAACCATCATGAGTGGGTGGTTGGGTGGGTTCAGGTTCCTGTTGCTTCAATGCATTTTGCTGAGAAGCAACACGAATTTGATAATGTGATGTCTAGCACTGTAATATCACTTGGTTTTATTGCACTATGTAAGCGTCCTGTCTGTGTCTTGTGCGCTGTCCTCAATGTTTTATAGGGTGGATGGAGGGTGTTTGGTTCCATGCTGCTTCAAAGATTTCTTCTTTGAAGTACATGTAGCAGGAACACAACTGGACTGGGTGGTGCTTAGTTGGTTCGTCGTGATATAGCTGAAATATTGTTGAAAGCGACGTTAAATTCTATTCACTCACTCACTCAACCATCATGACGGTTGATTCTGAAATCCAGAAATCGTGCAATTTGAAACGTGGTTATAAAATCCAGCACTGTGAGTGACTGAGAGAGCACTGTGAGAGCTGAAACCTAAAATTCATATTAACTGAGTGGACAGGATTACATTTATTCACAAAATATCCCTGACGAAATGGCAAGGGTCAGACCATGAACTATGGATGTTCATGGTTTGGAAACCATGGTAGATCATGTATGATCAACCATGGTCGACCGTGTTTTGTTAAATGGCACCATAGACAATGACCATGGTTGGAAACACTACCATGGTTGACCATGTCAACAAACCATGGTCTAAACTGTATTTCTCATAAGAAACTCATGGTTTACCAGTGACCCTGATATCCCATTATCCCTTACAGTCAGTTACTTCAACGTACTTGTGGTCAACTACATGTATGTGTTTAATCCTTGGACTCAATCTGGAACATACATGTACAGAAGATGATTACTGAAGGCTTGAATGTACTTTCAGTGGCTCTGGTGTACACAAGGAAAAGGACTCTACCCATGTGGTTTAGGAACCAAACATCGTGATTAATGACTGAAATAGTGTTAAAAGCGATGTTAAATCATATTCACGCGCTCACTCACTATAGTAACACATCCATGGTTCAAAACAAAAATGGCATTATGCTAAAATCTCAGTTAATTTTCATTTAAAAACTAAAAACTTGATAAGGACAATTGTTTAGTATTTCTCTAACCTTACTTAAGCTTCTAATTTGATGACTTGATTGATGAAAAGTTTTTCTTTTTTTTGGATGCAGGGGAGAGGGGGGGGGAGTGTTTTTTTTTTGGATGTGGGGGGGGGGAGGGGGTAGAATTGTGCCTATAGCCCTCTTGGATATCCAGTATAATCATACTTGATCTCACTGACACATTGTTCTCTGTGTCAGACTGCATGGTCTGTGCCATGGAGAGCACTGTTGACAAAACAGCTGTCTTTTTCATCCACAAGGATCTCCATCATTCCATTCCACTCCACAAGAATCTCAGAAATTAGATCATTATTACCATTTATGGTTTATTTTATGCTCTATCAGAAAATCCTTGAAGTATACATGTATAATTCACTCCTGATGATGGCAAAATAAGGAGCCAAAATATTGAGTCAAAATGAGCCTTACGTTTTTCAGAGTTACACTACTCGTGTATTGCTTCAAACTTATCAGTGGAACTCAAGGATACATGCACACCTGCCATGCATTCGAAATGAAGGTATATTTGTGCTCAGCAGAAATATTTCTCTCCTCTGTATGTTACTCTGTTAGAACTATGTGATTATTCTTGGAATAATGCTTGTTCAATTTCTTATATACAGTTTAATCCCAAATCACACAGTTTATTTTATTTCAATCAGAGACTAATCCGCTTACCTAATGTGGTGTAACTGTTCTCCATCCTGTTTGATAGCTGATCAGATCAGATCAAGTGGTCAAGCTGGGGCTGTGTGAAAATTACCCAGGCCCAGTGTTCCTATCTCACTGATTGGTGTGAACAGCTTCCTCAGATATGATAATAAATAACCCAAATAAACTAGCAATAATTCTAGATTACTATTCATGCTATTTAAAGGAAAACTGGTCTGAACGTGTTTTCCTCTCTACATCTCATCCTTGATCATTTATTTGTGAATTGATGTGGTTTATAAGAATGATCCATTCAATATAATAGACAGAGCATATATTTATTGTTCTAACCAACTGTAGGGTGCTGCCATTAGATGTATCAGAGTTGTAAAATCATGTCAGAGTTGTGGGATAATCATATCCAAGTTGAGTGATATGTAGTAACATTGGCATTGCTGCGAAGAACATGTGATGCTACATTGTACACATGTGCCAATGCCATCGCCTTTTGTTTAACACATTGCATGGAATAAGAACAACATCACAGCCCACAGAGCGTCACTTTCGTATACAAATATGGTGGTGCCCTCCAGCCACTCTTCGCAAAGAAAACACATCTCATATTATTACATCCAATAGATTTATTTCCATGAACACCTTATTTTATGGATCATTTATGAAGTGCAAATTCCTGAAGTAAAATGATGTTTAGAAGACTTCTCCTTTAACTCTTTGCCTACGGAATAAATATTCACTTCTGGCCGGAATAAATTATGAAAAATATTAATTTCCGCATATGGTTATAATAATGGCTCTGAGATTTTCCATGGGTACCGTAGGTAGGGTAAACTATATATTTTTACAATCCTTATGCTTTGGGGATTTATATAAATAAAAACTAATGATGGAAACCATTCTTGAACTTGTTTCTTGTTTTTTTCAAGTCGGGAGAAAAAAAAAACACTCGCAACTTACGAAGTTACATCGCCCACACCGGCTGGTGACGCCATGTTTGGAAAACCCCTTTCATTTGTCGCATTTCATGAGGTTATCTATATATTTTTACAATCCTTGATGCTTTGGTGATTCGTATAAATAAAAACTGATGATGGAAACCGTTCTTGAACTTGTATGTTGTCTAGTCAGGAGAAAACAAAAACACAACATATGCTGATCACAGCTGCTATCTTTGGAGTTTCCCCACTCATTCGTCACATGACATGAGGTTATTTGAAGATTCCTGATGTCATAAAGTCTGAATCGAGGCTGAATGGAATGTTGCCAGTGATTCATGTATCACAGAAGCATTAATTGGTCAATTTTGCGCTACCGAGGCCGAAAGAACCAATCACAGGTGTGTTTAGATAAGGCTATCAAGAAGCTGCTGACATTGGCTTTCCGACGCAAGTTTAAGAAACGGGCTGCTCACAGCAGCTTGCCGTAGGCAAAGAGATAAGACGGTCTTGATGTACAGTACATACATGTACAGTAACATGTCCCTGTATTGCATACGTTTACGAATGTAGCCATACCATGTTACAGAGAGAGAGAGAATTAAGGTTTAACGTCGCATTCAGCAATATTTCCGCTATATAGCGACTACCATGATAAACATATGCTGTGGAGCAATTATACGGTGAATATTTGAGATGGAACAATTCCATTATGGAGATTTGAACTATGATCATTCATCGATGAAAATCTGAATATTAATTTCATGATAACATTTCAAATCATGCAGATGCGGCATCTCCATAATGATCATGTGAAATGCAGCAAGTCTATGATGGCCATGAACTTTAGCATTTTCATGAACCTTGTGTAACAATTCTATGAGAAATATTTCCAAAGTAGTCTCCGCACTGTCTCTGTAGGAGTAATTTGCTCTCGCCTGCTAGTGGGCGCTCAAGTCAGTGGCACAAAATATGTGACTGGATAACATGAAATTAAGAGATGCAATAAATTTAGCAAACAGCAATTCCAGTTACTTCAAAATCTGGCTGAGGTGGCATGGCAGACTATGCACCTTGTCAGTGTAGTATTTTAATATTTGGACATTCAAGGTAACATTTTTTAAATGTAACGTCATGCAGTGGCGTGCTTACATAAAGCTTCATGTTGACATTTCTGTAACAGCAATATATTGCTTGAGGTTTTGTCCTTCACGACAAAAACATCCAGTAGCACAGTTGGGCAAATACTCTTACCCATGGCAGTTTGGAAACTTCCATGATGAACATTTCCAATGAAGTAATTCCATGATGAACAGGATGTTAAAAATGCAGCATTTCCTGATAAAATGTAGCAATTCCTTAATGAATATTTCAGATGTAGCAATTTTGTGATGAACACCTCAAATATATCGATTCTGTGATGAACACATGAAATATATATCGATTCTGTGATGAACACATCAAATATATCGATTCTGCGATGAACACATCAAATATATATCGATTCTGTGATGAACACATCAAATATATCGATTCTGTGATGAATACACCAAATATATCGATTCTGTGATGAATACATCAAATATATCGATTCTGCGATGAATTCACATCAAATATATCGATTCTGTGATGAATACACCAAATATATCGATTCTGTGATGGACACATCAAATATATCGATTCTGTGATGAACACACCAAATATATCGATTCTGTGATGAACACATCAAATATATCGATTCTGTGATGAACACACCAAATATATCGATTCTGTGATGAACACACCAAATATATCGATTCTGTGATGAACACATCAAATATATCGATTCTGTAATGAACATGTCAAATGTAGTAATTCTGTGATGAACACGTCAAATGTAGTAATTATGTGATGAATACATCAAATGTAGGTACATGTATTCTGTAATGAGGACATCAGATTATATAGTAATTCTGTGATGAGGACATCAGATTATGTTGTAAATCTGTGATGAACACGTCAAATGTAGTCATTCTGTGATAAACATTTCCAGTATTTAGAAATTCCATGATTAACTAAATACTTGAAATGCAGCAGTTCCTTATAAAACATTCAAAGTGTAGTAATTTCATGATGAACTTTTCAAATGTACATGTAGCAATCCAAATGTAGCAATTTTGTCATGAAAATTCAAATTTCTTTTGGGTCACTTCTTTTGTCACTGGAGCTGACCATAGAGACAATCTAGATAGACTAGACTAAAAAACAGTAAGGTTCACAGGAAGAGAGGATGAGGATCACAAACAGGGAGGATCATACTCACAGACAGGGCTGACCGACAGAGAGGATCATGCTCACAGGCAGGGCTCAAAGGCAGAGAGAATGAGGCTCACAGCAATTAGGCTCATATGTGGGGAGGATGAGGCTCTCAGACGGGGAGAATGACTCACATGTGAGGAGGATGAGGCTCACAGGCCGGGGTCAAAGGCAGGAAGGATGAGGCTCACATGTGAGGAGGATGAGGCTCACAGGTGAGGAGGATGAGGCTCAAAGACCATGCTCATGGGTGGGGCTCACATGTGAAGAGGATGAGGCTCACAGCCGGGGCTCAAATGCAAAGAGGATGAGTTGTCAATGTTGTCAATGATGAGTGCATATGTTGGGAGGATGAGGCTCAAAAGCGGTGAGGATGAGGCTCAGGTGGGGAGGCTGAGGCTCACAGGCAGGGAGGATCATGCTCACAGGCAGGCTCACATGTGAGGAGGATAAGGCTCACAGTTAGGGCTCAAAGGCAGGGAGGATGAGGCAGGGAGGATGAAGGTCTTTTATTTCATGGGGTCTCTGAAAACTAAATTCCACATCCTTCCACATGACTAAGAGATAATCTTGAGCAAATTCAAGTAATAAAACAAATTTTCTAAACAAGTTAAATTAATTTTATATTTTGTTTTATTTGCATGTACATGATGTATATGATGTGGGTATTTAGGAATATTTCTGAGAGTCGCCTATTTCCCCTACTTATATCTTGTGATTGTTACTGTTGAATACAATGTATTTTCTGAGCCTGCATAACGTGAGCACATCTAGCTGTTTTAGTAAAGATTACCAAAGACTGTCCACTGGACACTTAGTGCCAATTAAGAGAGAACTGCAGCAACAACATTTCCTGATCACTACTGAATGGTGTAGTTTTATTGTTTTTACATACATCAATGTCAAGTCTTCAGTTTTGTTAGCAATAACTGCTTCTTCAGTGGCAGACCCAGTCTCAGTACCTGTAAAGCTGTCTTAACCCAAACCTATTGTGAGACTCAGAGTTGTGTGGGACGGTGGGGTGCTAGCTCCAGTATACCCGAGTCTTAAGCCCCCTGGGGTCAGAAAGATAGCGTTTCTACGAATTGTTTACTTTTGTCTGCCAGTAAATCGGAGATAAACTGTTTACCTGTAGGATGAGATTTGCACCCGATGCCGCTGTACAGGTAGAAGGTGTCGAGAAACTGGTTGCCCGCAGTTCCTAACACGTGGGCCGATAAGAGGGTGTGACAGACTGTGCCTGTCAGAATAGGTCATGAGGGAATGGAGTACTTATCAGTGATAATATTTAATCAAAAAAATATATTAGAAGAACTTCCATAGACCTGTGAAGATGGATAGTTGTAAAATGTGAAGAAAATCTAATTTAAAAATAGAAAAAATTATTAAAAAATAAGTAGATCTAAATGGAGAAGCAGTTGGACTTGTAAGAATAATCTATATACACATGTAAATTGTACTTTCATTCAATTATAAAATTCCTATGATCAGAGTTTACTGGTTTGAAAAATTTCGAAATGAATATTTTAAATACATGTATGAAATACATGTAGACATTTTCTTGAGATGAATAATGGAATGCAATGAGTTGTAAATATCATAATTTTCAATATTATAATCAACTTCCAGCCCCCACTCCCAGGGAACCCCTATGTAAACATGCTGAGTATCATTCTTGTTGAGTCAATTGCAAATTGAACATGTAGATGGATGGGTGAGAAGCAAGATTTAACCAGAAGCTAAGAAGAGCTTGGATCCAGGCATTGTCATTGGTTGATTGGTACTTAACATCATCCTATCATTTCTTTTAATCTTATTTACTCCTCCCCTTTTAAATCAGTAAACAAACATGGTGGGATGTGATGTTTCACATATCATATACTGTCACATGTTGTTTCTTAACTATGGAAATTCATCTGTCAAAGTTAAGGCTGTAGGCATAGAAACACAAGAATTGTGAAATGTTTACTTTGCAAGGGATTTGAAAGATGGTATATAACTTGGTGATAGGCTCAGGATGGGGCGTCATTCTTCAAAAGAGAGTTCGCTGTACAAGTCCGGCATCTTCAAGACGTTTAGGATACCAATAAGTACTCTAGCATCTTAGAAAAGGTGGGCGTTTCCCATTTAAGTTTGCTCAGTGTGCAGAGTTTAAATTATACAGTTAACAATTAAGAAATTTTGAAGAAGTCTTTCGCAATGTTATATCCGCCCTACGAGTGCTACAACACATATTATTATGGTAAGTCATTAGTTAATTAGGTATCTTTAAATTCACAATCAATGACACTAGATATTGAGTAAACCTGTCTTGTATGTACATTTTGTGACTTTGCCATTGGAATTTAGAACCCCCCAAAAATACCATTATTTCTGCATCATAGAAAAGTTAAAGTCCATTATTACCAGCACATGTGGGTAAAATGCATATTTAATACCATTAATTAATTTTGTACTAGTATAGCCTACTATATGATAACTATGATTATACTATGATAACGATGGATTGGAAGAAATCCAAATATTCTTAATCTGGGCGGTGAAGATAAATTTGACCAGAGAATTATAATTGGCAGGTTCTTGCTCTCGTGGACATGTTTAATGTTGTCGATGGCAGGGAGTTATTGAGTTACGATAAACACTTAAAGGTGCAGGAGAAGCCGCATGTGTTTGAGTCAAGTAGACATGTGACATGGCTTTTGTTGAAGATTAGCTTCCTGCTGCATATTAGATTCCGGACGAGTAATCAGAAACCCATAGTGCAATTGTATTATTAGATTGGTCCAGTAACTGTATTGGCATAGACAAAACTCAGATGCGATGGATGGCATAATTTTGGTACTGGTACTTATGTGGTTATATATTAATGGCTTAGTACAAGGATGTTGATGCGTCTTTCATATAGGAAGTACAAATTCTTGGGTGTATATATACTCTCTATGTATTTCAGAAACATTTGAGCTCTTCATAAATATATGTAGTGTGGAATTAACAATTTGAACATATTGTTGAAGTTGATGGCTTTCTTTTAAAGGACATTTTAGAACATTATACAGTTCTTTCATTATTATTAGTAGGCCAACAGTACATGTATTTGCCAGTTCTTTCAATATTAGAAAGTCCACAATTTTGTTGTATACATAGTATAATACTGACATTTAAACAAAAACAAGACATAAAAAATATATAATAGTTCCCCAATCGTACAGGTGGACACTGAGCGACTGATGCTCATCTACATGTATTGACCCCAGCCCATGTGACTTGCTACACTCCTCATACACTATTAGTTGTACATTTAACATGATTGGTTGAAATTTTATATGGGACTATTATAATAAGTTTCAGTAATTCTTCAAAATTCTTGTGAAAATTCAATATTAAATCTGAACTCTTTCATAGCTACTGCTTGGATTTGTACTGCATTAAATATATATAGGATGATTTGCTGGTGTTGGCTGATGTGATAACACTATTTGGTTGTCATACCATATATGGCATGAGAGAGAAAACCATACTGTGTATGCAACCTTACCTGGCTAATCTTTGACATTAATCTTATTAGTCTTAATCAAATCATGTCAGAATTTTTATCTACCATTAATCTTTGTGTCAAAAACAAGCTTTATTTCATCCTGAATAATTATGTAATTATAATAATAATTACTTTTTTAGGGTGAAGAGGTTGGGACATAACATGCCTGCTAATCTGACTTACATGTACTTGTCATTCCATATTGTTCTGCGCATATTGTCATATATCGTAAACAGTCCGACTATTGCCTCGAACCAGAGAAATCTTGTACCCAGATAACCTATGGTCTAATTTTAAACCACTTGAAACAAATATCACATAGCTACAATTTTGTGTACGTGTGAAAATTTATCCAAGATATGCTGTACATCCATCTCTCCAATTCTTTCTTTCATTTTAAAACAAACCCAAGTGGCGGTCAGAGACAGAAATTTTATTGAGTGACAGCCGTTTTGATATGATAACTCAGTTTTGACATATGGGTTCAATCCCCTTCAAATCGAAGCCTATCTCTTGATATACCCTGTATACCTTCACCGAAGATCTTTATACAAGATATTATGCTCCCAAATTTTTACTATGTTATTGGCATTTAAATAATAATGCAAATTTGGTAAGTATTCATGGAAAGAAATTTGGGAAAATCTGTAATAATTTGTGAAGTGGTCTGCCAGTCAGTCTATGTGTACTTAGAATCCAACTTTAAGTGTCTAATGAGTGCTATTTGTAGTGTATAGATTACTTTAGCCAGGGACAGCTCACATAGGAGTGATGCCACTGATATATAAAAATCACCATTGGACTGTTGTAATGTCGAATAGTATACCATTACTGAAACCGGGACATTGTAATGTATGCCTAAAGTTTAATGCAGTATCTTGACTATTCTGATTTGGGGTACATGTAATTCTCTCAATTATGTCTGATCAAGTGCTGTTAATATGAGGAATAAAACAAAAAAGTACAAGTAAGACATTGAAATTTGGACCATCACAATGATGTTAATTTGGGGAATCTACACATTACACCACAAAAGTAGTCTCGGGTTATGAAAGATTTCCTACTGTATTCTTTGTATTCCTTCACTTCTTTCTTTATTTATAAGCTTGCTGGCTTGTATCGGCTATATAGATGTATTCAACATATCTAAACGTTTTGTCATTCCAGAGTCTCCGGACATGGGGATGCAGCCCCTACCCCAGGGGACCACAGTCCCCTCCTCCCCCGGGGGTCAGGGCATTGGTCAGTACTGCGCCATATGTGGAGACCGAGCCACAGGAAAGCACTACGGGGCTGCGAGCTGTGATGGCTGTAAAGGATTCTTCAGACGGAGTGTCCGTAAAAACCATGTCTACACATGCCGCTTTAGTCGTAACTGCATCGTGGACAAGGATAAAAGGAACCAGTGTCGCTACTGTCGACTGAAAAAATGTTTTCGAGCTGGCATGAAAAAGGAAGGTGGGTGTAAGTGGGTTTGTGTCTTTTCCCGTACCCACCCTGTCCTCATCATATTTATTGAACATGCATACAAGTGGTACATGCCCATAACAAACTCCTTGAAGTTCCCCGTTTGATAATGACTTTATTTCATACTCGGAGTCCATATAAGAGAGAAGACAATACAAAAAAGAAATAATTATAAAAATAGAATCTAGCAAACTTTTATTATATATAATTTGTAGCTGGATGTCTGTCTGTCCATCTGTATGTCACCTTTTTATTGTCCATGAAGTATTTCTAGTAAAGGATACAGGCTACTATTCCACACTGACTGCTTCACAAGTTAAGATTACTCTGCTTCTACTTTCAGCTGTGCAGAATGAGCGTGACCGAATCAGCGTGCGACGAACGAGTTACGAGGACATTGGCCAAAATGGATCCCTGTCTGTCAGTACACTGCTTAACGCGGAGATACTCTCCAGACAGGTAGATCCGCTCTACTACGATGTACATGTACGGAGATTTTTTATTCTACCCATGAACCCTTTGCATGTCAAAGTTGAAATAACTTGGCCGAGTTGGTCCTCACTGCAGATGTCTCAAAATTATTTTTAAATTGTTCTAAATTGTGCAAAAAGGCAACATTTTGCCAAATTGCGATAAAAGGGCAATATGTTTTTTCCTTTATTGCATGAGGAATAATCAACGTACATTTATTTCTTTCAATTACAACTGCACACAATGTGGCAAAAATATATTTCCAATTCCAACAAAAACAGGCATCATATCTCTGCCAAATTGCACAAAACTATTAACTTCATGGTACTATTGTGTCACAATGTATTTTGATGCCGGTAATCAAGTAATTACACAAGAATGTGACAGAATTTTCGTTATTTTGGGATTACACTATCTTAGTATCGCACAGATTCTAGTGCTGATTATTGGTCGAGTCCCGTTGTGGGATTCGACCAAGATAATGTGAAGCAGCTTCTGAAATCTTGGTCGATCTCGACCAAAAATGATATATAATTTATTCCATGTGACCTTTTTCTCAAATTTAGAGATTTTTTTATTGAGCAGTTTACAGTTTGTAAAGGTAGTTATTATTCATTCATTTTTACAATAATTTGCATTTCTCTCTGATATTAAAACAAGTTTTTTTAACTGTCAGAGTATTACCATATTTGTCTTTGCCCGCTAGTGGGTGCTTGAGTCAGGGACCGATGTGCCAGCCATGTTTCAACTTAATACCCTTTGTTGATATCATGATACTGTCAAATTCTTCATATGGTCACAATCACATTACAGCAGATCTGTAGCAAATTGTAGCAATTATAGCAATTATGGTGCTTTGTAAAGACTTCAGTCCTCTTGGACTCAAACGCCCTCTACTGGACAGGGGCAAATACTCCTACCATGACACTTTGGAAATTTCCATCTCACAGCCTGGATTAGTCTAATAATTTCTCTTTCCAACTTCCACAAATCTATGGAACAAATGCTCTGCAAAAATCACCATTTATTAATTTGGATGATATTTATATACTTCTTTTCTTTTGCCTCTGATTAAACTAGAATATTTGCCATATAATATTTCCTTACATTTCCATGTGCATATTGCCATGATTGATGTGTTTGATTTCTTGCAGATCAATTCCCCGTTGGGTGTGATAGATTTAAATAACAAGAAGCTGGCAGGAGGCAATGATATCTGTGACTCCATGAAACAGCAGTTGTTAATACTGGTAGAATGGGCCAAATATATTCCGTGTTTCTGTGAACTACCCCTTGATGATCAGGTACGTCACAGCCCACATAGAGAGCATCTTCCTTACTCATGTCTAACTTGCACTGCTGTACATTTCCATGCATTGAACGTAGCTACTGGCAAGTTTTGTATATATGGGTTTGTAGGGTACTCCTCTAATCTCGATGACCTCAACAGTTCTATGGTCCAGGGCTATATCCAGACTGAATTTTAGCACCCATACCAAATTTCCATTTGTTTTGTCTAATTTCACATATTCACAAGCCCATTGTGCTGATATTAGGCCCTATCCATCTCTTTTCTTTACAATTCACACCTAATTAGTCATTTCAAATGAAATTTTCTACCATATTGATAGCTTATTGGAGGGTTAAAATTCAAGGGAAGTATGCAAATGATCAGAATGTCACCCAACTCATTGTGGCATGCATGCCCAGATCAAAATGTCGCCCAACTCATGATGGCATGCATGCCCAGATCTAAATGTCACCCAACTCATTATGGCAAGGATGCCCAGATCTAAATGTCACCCAACTCATTGTGGCATGCATGCCCAGATCAAAATGTCACCCAACTCATTATGGCAAGGATGCCCAGATCTAAATGTCACCCAACTCATTATGGCAAGGATGTCCAGATCAAAATGTCACCCAACTCATTGTGGCATGCATGCCCAGATCTAAATGTCACCCAACTCATTATGGCAAGGATGTCCAGATCAAAATGTCACCTAACTCATTATGGCAAGGATGCCCAGATCTAAATGTCACCCAACTCATTATGGCAAGGATGCCCAGATCTAAATGTCACCCAACTCATTATGGCAAGGATGCCCAGATCAAAATGTCACCTAACTCATTATGGCAAGGATGCCCAAATCTAAATGTCACCCAACTCATTATGGCAAGGATGCCCAGATCAAAATGTCACCCAACTCATTGTGGCATGCATGCCCAGATCTAAATGTCACCCAACTCATTATGGCAAGGATGTCCAGATCAAAATGTCACCCAACTCATTGTGGCATGCATGCCCAGATCTAAATGTCACCCAACTCATTATGGCAAGGATGTCCAGATCAAAATGTCACCTAACTCATTATGGCAAGGATGCCCAGATCTAAATGTCACCCAACTCATTATGGCAAGGATGCCCAGATCAAAATGTCACCTAACTCATTATGGCAAGGGTGCCCAGATCAAAATGTCACCCAACTCATTATGGCAAGGGTGCCCAGATCAAAATGTCACCCAACTCAGTATGGCAAGGATGTCCAGATCAAAATGTCACCCAACTCAGTATGGCAAGGGTGCCCAGATCAAAATGTCACCCAACTCACAACTAGAGTGAAATGTGTTCCAAAGATACAGAGTGTAAGTTTGGTTCAGTATGATTTCATTTTAAGTTAGATAAATATACACCAGTGAATAACCTTAATTCATTTTCAAAACAGGTGGCACTTCTCAGGGCACATGCTGGAGAACATCTGTTGTTAGGTGTTGCTAGGCGCTCCATGCAAGTGAAGGATCTACTGTTGCTAGGCAATGACTGTGTTATCCCTCGTCACACAACTGACATGGAAATCGGGCGAATCGCTGCTAGGATTCTCGATGAGCTGGTCAAACCACTACGAGATGTACAGATCGATGATTCAGAGTTTGCCTGTCTCAAAGCAATAGTATTTTTTGACCCAGGTAAGTTCGACATATATGAGCCCATTTCTGCTCAATAACCTTTTCATTGAATTTTTATATAGTCCTCATTCGGTGTGATAATCACAAAGAATTTAAGGCTTGTTTTTACATCCGAATTCGGTAAAGTAAATTTCTCGGTGTTGGTTTCATAAAGCTGATAGACTGATAGAGATGAGCTAAATTGATACCCATAACATAGTCATGACCAGTTATGTAATGAAGTGAGCATGAAATAAGAAACCCATAATCAAAACTCTTTTCTTCCCCACAGATGCCAAGGGTCTGGGTGATTCACAGAGAATAAAGGCCTTCCGTTATCAAGTCCAAATCAACTTAGAAGACTATATCAATGACAGACAGTATGACTCAAGGGGTCGCTTCGGTGAAATCCTGCTGACATTGCCGCCATTACAGAGCATCACATGGCAGATGATTGAGCAAATCCAGTTCGCTAAATTATTTGGAATGGCCAAGATTGATAACTTGTTACAAGAAATGCTATTGGGAGGTAAGACAAAATGCTTTCAAATTATCACCCTTTTTTAAAATCTATAAGGGAGACAACTGTGGGTCTACATGGTTATGTGGCTCCCTCTATTGGATAGTGATAATCCAAAGTATCTAATTCAGGTTCCAGTGACATTTCTCACTTTAAAGGTGAAATGCAAATGTTTTTTCATTTTCCATTTTATATTCCTCATGGGCTACAACGTAGTTAATGAAGAAACAATCAGCTTATCTATTTTGATTGTTGTTTTTTTTAAAAATTATTTGATCTCCTTGTAGCTTTAGAACTGTGCTCCAAATTTGCTATCTCAAGCCTGGCCGATTTCAGAATTGAAATCTACATAACTTACCTGCCCTTGTTGGATGCTAGTTTGTGACGTCACCTCTGCAGGCCACCTGACCAGATGTCAATACATGTACTTGAAAGTTCAGTATTTAGACGGCTGGTCTGATGTGACGTCACAATGAAGGATGTGATTTGATAGTGGCACTGGCATGCAACAATAATATTTCTCAGATTTCCTTTTGGCGTTTCAGCAAATCACCAAACTGTCCAACCAAGTATGACATGGAGAGAGAAGGTTCTGCTTAATACATAGCAAAACAAAATGTGGATAATATAATTTATTGATTAATTATAATATCTAATTATTTGGGATTTTGATTTGAAATTTTTTTGGTTAGCCATACATATATTGGGGTACCCTATTTCTACCTTGATTCTCTCTCTCTCTCTCTCTCTCTCTCTCTCTAAATATGCAGATGGCAGAACTTAACTTCCGTCTACTGTAGAGAGAAATTCTTCAAATATTCTACAAATTTCACTAGCTATCTTTGCAGTTCTTGGAATAAATAACATATCCATGACACAGTATTTAGCCTCAGTTGACATAAAGATGGATTTTTTTCTGCTTCTATGTCAAAAATGCTGTTCGAACATTTAGAAGAAATTGGATGACCTTTGTGATGATTTATCTGCCAAAATATTGTCGTTCGCATAATAATGATAACTTTTAGCTTATTTCGGTAGATAAGATTGAATAATTCCAAGAACAGTATCCTTGTTGCCTGCAGGTGCCAGTGGCTTAAATTCAGAGGGGGCTTCTGGGTCTGATCAAAGCAACCAATCAGCTTCCTCCAGCATGCCTCCATTATTGTCTACGCCTCCTTCTGCCTTCTCAGACCATACCATGAATGGACACTCGAGCCCCGAGATGACATCAGCTCTCTTAACACAATCTCCTGAACGTGTTTCCATGGCAACCCATCATGCAGACCACACCTCCCAGCATCACATGCATGCGCCACACGAGGGGAGCCCCAGCTCACTACACCCTGGTGCCATGAATCACGGACCTATGTTGAACCATATTCCCATTGCCCTGACGACAAGCACGGTAGAAGGTGTAGTAATCTCGTCGAGTCCGCCATCGTCGATGATCAACACGACGGGAGGTTATGCCTCGCCCCATATGCATCTGAACGGCCATGGACACACGCCAGTATCATCGCCAACTCTATCACCAACACCAGACCATTTTCAATTCTCGTCTGTGCAAAATTTCAAACAAGAAGTTGTCTGAGGTCCAGGCTCCAAGCTAGTAGAACACATGTACTATTGCTATTTTAAGATAATGTAAAAAATTGTGCCTTTCAGTGTTTGGTGTTCAGGTTACAGTGCCTTGAAAGCAAAAAATAACCACATACATTCATATATGGTATGGCTTTCTGAGAGTAGGAAAAGTGTGCTGTTGAAGATAGCGTTGAGACAAATGCAAAGCTTTAAATATTGTTTTCTTAGGATGTGTTTTGTACAATTTGTTTATCATTATACATGAAATATGTATTTGTATTACTCCTATATATTTTAAAGGAAAACAGCAGTATTCAGTTTGGAGTATTTGCTCATGGATAAATTAGTTCTCAAGTAACAGTAGATCTCATATGATAATCAGGCCTTCCCACATTAACCTAATAACAATGGATGTCATGCCTCACTGACCAGATGTAGCTTGGGTACCTGTTCCGTGGTGGCAATCTGGGTAGATTTTCCAATTTCTCCCTATGCTTACTCAAGGGAAGATATTTCAACTACTGATAATTGGCATCATCAGTGTGGTAAATATGCTTTATGCTTACGTTCATAATATTTTGGTGAGTTCAAGATGGATATATTATGCCAGTTTATATTACTAAGAAATTGCTTCCCTATATGTAGAGGGCGACATGGTACATGGGTGCATAGGGGAAGAAAAGGGGCTAAAACGACCCAGTGACTGCCACCATGGACCTGGATGCACACGGTTCTTATGACCATGGAAAATCATGCAATTATAAAATTGATTTGCCAGTCCTGGAAAGTTTTGGAATTTTGGCCATGAAATTTGTGTCTGCTCATGGATCATTTTTGTCTGCTCGTGAAAACACTCCAGGTGAACTTCATCGTCTATTCAGTTGGTGAAGTCTGACCTCATTTGGATAGATTAACAGATTTTTCATTTCATTTATTAATTATAATTACATCTTGTTAAATCCTTGCTTCTGATACAGGGGGTCAGATCTGACATCCATCAGTCAGCCATCTTCCATGAAAAAGTGTGCCTATAATCTGATGTATGTTGATGAATAGGTTAGGGAAAAGTCATGACATTTGTCTACAGAAAGTCTTGGAATTTGAGGACTCTGATGGTGTAAGAACCTTAAAGTAAATGTTCAGTGAGGACCTGTTGTCAGTGTCTGTTGTTATTGCATTAATGTGGGAAGCCCAGAGTAGTTAACATATGAAAAGTTTAATGTGCTACATATATATCACTGGTGTACTGCTTGTAAACATTCCCTAACCTGTAATGTAACATGGGAATGGTCTTGTGTAATTCAGGAAGAACCTATCTCACACTGAGAGATACTTCAGTTTAGATTTTACTGTGTGTCTGTGTGTGAGAGAGCATGTGCGCGAGTTGGTTTACATATCTGTTTTGATCTATAATATCCGTACAAACCTCAGAACAAAAGTGGTGCATTAAAAGCATTTTCGTAAAATGTCTCTTCTGATATAGAGCTCTCAGCATCATGTGAATTATGGACATCGTGTATCAGCTTCCATTTTGCTTCTGTGTTGAGTTGAAAGATGGTCTATCTGTTGAATTGATAGAGATCTTACATGTTCTAGAACATCTGTTGAGTTGATAGAGATATTACAACAGTTAATGTTCTAGAACATGTATTGAATTGATAGAGATCTTACATGTTCTAGAACATCTGTTGAGTTGATAGAGATCTTACATGTTCTAGAACATCTGTTGAGTTGATAGAGATCTTACATGTTCTAGAACATCTGTTGAGTTGATAGAGATATTACAACAGTTAATGTTCTAGAACATGTATTGAATTGATAGAGATCTTGCAATAGTGAATGTTCTAGAACATCTATTGAATTCATAGAGACCTTACCATAGGTTATGTTCTAGAATACCGGTACCTATTTTGGTACCATTTGATCATCTTCCTGTTTCAATGAGTTTGATGTGCTTCATACAGTGACTAAATTACTGCTGGTATGGGCAATACTTGAGGATTTCTATCACAAGAAGTGAACTTCCCCACTATAAAATCAGGGGTGGTCAAAATTATTAGAACAGGATGTTGACAAAGTGGTTCAAAATCATGCAGATAATACAGTGTTTTAATGATTTTAGAGGGTGGTCAAATTTATTTGAACTGATCAAATTTTGTCAATAAATTAGGGTGATTGAATTCCAAAAGGGTGATTGAATTATTAGAGGATTGATTGTTGGCTCACTTTGAGAAGAGAGAGATTTGAAGCTCTTCTGTTTCATTGCACAATGTTATTTGTATGTTTTATATACAGATAGCTTTATAACTATTCATGTTGCATAGCAACAATGATGTATTTCGTTTGTTAGCAGGTAACTCGGACAAGTTTGTTGTGAGGACAAATGGTCAGATAATGTCTAGTTTTGTATATTCATATAAAAGTATTTCATTAGTAAAACAATTTTGTTCTGTACAGTATATAAACAGTGGCAAATCCAGTTGTAAATTTAATGTAAAAAATCCCTCCTCCCATCCAAACATCCCCAATCAATATATATACATGTATATATGTAACTGCTCAAATTTACAATATTTTATCATTCAGAATATCAATCAGAAAAAAATATGGTCATAATCATTTGGTCTCCTCTATTTTAATACCATCATACTGATATAGTGTTAATGTTTTTGATTGTCTCTCTGCGGACTATTGGCACATTTTAAAGAGGCCGGCGATTTGGAGGGTGGAAATTTCAGATTTTGAACATCTGTGATCTGAAGATCATGGTGAACATTTTCTCTCGAAACCAATCTCTGCACATCCTGAATCTGATTGTCATTAACCTTACAAACATCAATCTGTAACCTTTCAAACATCAATCTGTAACCTTTCAAACATCAATCTGTAACCTTACAAACATCAATCTGTAACCTTTCAAACATCAATCTGTAACCTTTCAAACATTAATCTGTAATCTTGACAATCAAAATCGGGCATTCCTGCATTAGTGTGTGACGGCCTATTTGTTTAATCATAAGAAGCCAACTGAACTATCCAACAGTCAACATCGCTGCATTGTCCTTAGTGAAAGGAAGCCAAGCCCCTGTGATTTAGTACCCTATTTTCGTATAATAAATATAAGAATTACAGAGTGCAAGTGTTTGTGAAGCATGATATACCTCAAAGGCTGAGCGATTCTCCTCGCATTGCCTAGTTTGTATATAAAGTCTTCTGGTCTGAAATGAGAGCGGATACTTTACGGCAATAAACTAAAAGTTCGGTGAAGCGACATAACAATCATTACTATTTTATATTATGTATAATTATTGATAAGCATAATACAAATTAATTACATTTTATTTGAACAATGTATAAATAATAATTTACAAATTATATATTATATTCAACTTGGCATGCTCTCTTTCATTCACTGCCATGAACGATAAAGGATATGTGATGTTTACATACGAAAAACTCCTTTGTGTGTGATGGTAATAAAGCCGATTGTTTTTCCACTCCAAAACCTTCCATATAAGATTTTTCTTGAAGTTTACATACTGAAATATCCCCTTCGAAAAAACTGAGATGTTCAGTTGCATAATAATGGAGATATGATTGATCAAAATGTGCTCCGGGGCTTATTTTGGTATTTTTGGGCATTTTCATGAAGGCTCTTCTCCTGTAGCAAAAATATGACACCTCAAACCAAAATCATTCGTGGTTCTTTTCAATAAACAAACTTCCTAATATATTGTGTGACAAAATTATTTTGGTTTGAGGTGTCATATTTTTGCTATAAGAGAAAATCCGCACTGAAAATGCCTCAAAAATACCAAATCAGGCCGAGGAGCACATTTTGATCAATCATATCTCCATTTTATACAACGGAGCATCTCAGCTTTTTTGAGGCTGATATTTCAGTATGTAAACTTCTAGAAAAATCTGATTTGGCAGGTTTTGGATTGAAAAAATACTTCGCCTTGATTACCACCTCACACAAGAGAGTTATTGTCGTCACATATCCTTTGAGGTACCATATTTTCAACTTCATTTCATCTGAGTCCTCTGGAAACAAGTTTCAGAATGTTTTCGGAGCAAAATCTCGGAAAAGCAAATTGTGTCAGAGTCGAGACTAACAGACAAAATTCTTACCTGTCTCGAAGGCTGTATGCAAGAGTATAATGTTTCGCCTCTGGGGCACCCCGAGAAAAAATGGGACGTGTCAATTCTATATCCCAGTTTTCATTACACAAGGATTATAGTTAGATACATATGCTGATAAAATCGAATCATTGTGCCAAAATTCATTAATACACATTAAAAAAAAAAAAATTAAAAAAATTCTGTTCATTACTTATGATGTATAAATGTTCATCCTGTCAAACTGAGTTCGGTTTCAGTTTGTAAACAGTGCTTGTCAAGAATGGCATAATCTTTATACAAAATTCATTCTTATTATTTTGTAAAACAAAGACTTTTGACAAATTTGATTTTGAATACTGACAGATTATATTCCTGTTAAAGCAATGGTGATGTATTCAACTGTAAGATTAACTTTGGTGGTGCTCATTGCAAACTGTGTAATTGATTACAAAATATATGTACACTCGTCCCTCATTATAACACAGTTCATTCTAAGGTGAGTTTCAGTATAGCATGGTCACTTTTATGTCCCCAAATATATATCTGTAACATGTATGCTGTTGTTATGAAGACTCGCTACAGTGTGACTCGCCTCTAGTGCTGTCAATATTTTGTCTCCCAACCTTCGTGTTATAATAAGGGATAAGTGTATGTGACAACTGTAACACTGCTGATAATGAATGAAATATGGTATTGTTGTTGTTGTTGTTTTATATATATCTACATATGTATACCCATGTTTTCAATGTTAGGTTTTAACAATTACATTTCTTAATTTCAATAGCTGATAATAATTAAACAGTTCTTTTCATATAGCTTTGAAATTTGTTGTTCAACTTCCTGCAACGTTTATTGAATTTCACAAACATGGCAAAGTAACATCTCTCTCCAAAAGCCAGATGTTCAGTTCTCACTGATTTTGTCATATGTATATTTCAGAATGATATTACCATATCAGTGATGTTATATATGTGATGTTAATTCCAACTTGGTGTTCAAAATAACTTAGACTTGTTTTTGCTTGCAATAGTTGATGTGCTCCAGGCCTTATAAAAGGTATTTAATTCAATTTTATTCCACCAGCTCGGTAGAACTTTACTGTAAATATACATATTAGTGAAATCAGCCTGGCTTGGAAAAAATCAGAACCTCCGGACAGTGATCTGCTCTCACCGGGCCTAGTGATCAGCCTGGTGTTATTTTCGAATGCAAGGCCTGGTGCTCCTCGACATGAGGAAGATTTCCTGTTAAATGATGATACAGAAGGACTATATACTACGCTGCTATAGAAGGATATGCTGCCACAGAATTTGATATACTGCTGTAGAATATGGTACACGTATGCTGCTAATAGATTGGGCAGACTTAGTTACAGAAGTTTGACTATGCATTGGTCTCTGCTCATTATGGAATAAATGTAATGTATTATGTGATATAAACCAGAAATAGCTCTGGTTATGGACAATATTACCACAATAAAATGTTAGGTACAAAGGATATGTGGAGTTTGTATTGACTGGTGTTATTCTGTGCTTGCATAGAGGATATCTCGATTACTTTTTGGGCCGTTTTTATGGTGCACAGTGGTCTAGTTATCTCGGTTGTGCATGAACAGGGATGCCAAAAATTGAGTTAAGTAGATCACAATGCACTATCATACCATTCGAAACAAGAGCCCAAGGGGCTTCAATATACGCCCGTATATGTGGAATTACACTGGTCCGAATTTCAAGGTTGTTTAATGGCCTTGATCCCAATTGGTAGCTAGCAATCCAGAGAAAGGTTCGTCGATTTTGTGCTTCTGAGAATGTAACATATTTCACATCTTATATTGAATGATAAACTAAAATGGTCTTAACTCTTGGTAACTAGGTGACCTTGAAACAAGAGCCGAGAGCTCAAATATCCCACACTGAAATCGACAATAGTCAACCACAAGAAAATATTAGTTTCCCTTCGAGTGGGTTTCTTTCAGGCAAGAACATTTTTCATGAAGGAAGAAAAATGTGAAGAAAGTGATGAAGTAAACCTTTGCTGTTGAGTTAATAAACCAACCACCTCGCTGGGGGTCTAATAATACCCCAGCCACCAGTAAGATTTTTGGACTGGAGTCGGGGCCGCGCCGGATGTGACATCATATATAGTAAAATAGATGTTTGCCGAACATTTTGATTACTTTTCAAGTCTGCATAATACCTCTGTTGACCTAGCGTTAAAAAGAATTATCTGAAGATTATTTTCCCTGTTTATCTGGACAGAGCAATTATGAAAAGTAGTTCGCACATGTGCAAAACTGATGATGTTCGGCCGGATTCAAACTGAACCGTGCATACGTGGGTTTTCCCCTATACGTCCTAGCAACGTAGTAAAGGTCAACTTCCGCTATTGGAGGCAGGGATGATAAATGAGACTGTGAAACGAAGCATGTGCTGTGGGGAGAATGCTAATAAACGGGTATAAAGTTAACAAGAGCCCAAGGGGCTTCAATATACGTGCATATATCTGGAATGACATTGGTCCAAATTTCAAGGTTGTTTAATAGCCTTGATTCCAATTGGTAGCTAGCAATCCAGAGAAAGGCCTACGATTTTGTGCTTCTGAGAATGTAATATCACATGTTATATTAAATGATAAAATAAAATGGGCTTAACTCTTGGTAACTAGTTGACCTTGAAACAAGAGCCGAGAGCTCACATATCCCACACTGAAATCGACAACAGTCAAACACAAGAAAATAGTTGTTTTCCTGCAAATGGATTCCTATCAGGCGAGATAATTTTTCATGAAGGAGGAAGAAAGTGATGAAGTAAACCTTTGTTCTTGAGTTAATCAACAGGTATGAAGTTCATAAAGGACCCCTCTCCCCATTAAATTAGTAAATGTATGGTTTTTATTTCACAACAGTTTAACTAAATGTAGCTGTTTCAAACATGGGAGACAACTTAACAGGACAAATGCCATACACATGTAGGGGAGAGAACTCTGAATATTCCAACCTTACACATATAGTCGGCTAAACTTGATTCAGTTTGGGAGACTGTGACCTTGACCTTTGATAAATTGATCTCAAAATGTATGACTCTTTGCCATGCAAGTAAGTTTGGTACCAATCCATGATTTTTAACAATTTCAGGATTTTGAGGTCACAGAGACCTTGACCATTGACCTACATATTTGGTAGGTGACACTTGGTGTCCCCCTAATGTATCTACTGACACAAAAAAATGTTATTTTAAATAATTTCCTAATTTTGGGGTCACAGAGACCTTTGACCTTCGACCTTGAATTAATTTTTGGTATGCGACACTTCATTTTCCCCTATTGAATCCACTCACAAAAAAATATAAATTTTTAATGATTTCCTGATTTTTTGGTCACACTGACCTTTGAGATCTGACCTCGACCTACATTTGGTATGCAACACATCTTTCCCCCCAAGGGCATCCACTCACCAAAAATTAGAACGGTAGATAAAAAACTATCAATGATTTCTTGATTTCAGGCAACAGTGACCTTCGACCTCTGACCTCGACCTCAATTTTGGTATGCGACACATCGTCTCCACCTAGTGTATCCACTCACAAAAAATTGCAACTGTGGATAGAAAATGTTCACAGATATAGTCCGGACACGAGCACAGTTATTTCCTGTTTTTTAGGCCAGTAACCTTTGACCCCTGACCTCGACCTTCATTTTGGTACGCGACACATCGTCTCCCCGTAGGGTATCCACTCACAAAAAATTGGAACTGTAGATAGAAAACTGTCCCAGATATAGACCGGACATGAGGAACGGACAGACGGACAAAAACCACCATCACCTAATACGTCCACCGTCGTATAATAAAGGACGTCTCTCCTCGTTGAATTAGTAAATGTATGGTTTTTATTTCACAACAGTTTAACTGAATGTAGCTGTTTCTTACATGTATCAAACATGGAAGACAACTCCACAGGACAAATGCCAAAAACAAGTAGAGGAGACAACTCTGAATATTCCAACCTAACGCATATAGTCAGCTAAACTTGATTCAGTTTTGGGGGACTGTGATCTTGACCTTTGACAGATTGATCTCAAAATAAATATGGCTCCTCTTTGCAATGCGATTAAGGTATACCCAAAGTTTGGTACCAATCCGTACCTTGAAACGAGATATCGCATGGACAACAAATGTTAATGGATGAATGGACAGAACGCAATATCGCATCACATGACCTCTTCGACAGGCATATGAAAATGTGACTTTATTATTTTCTGAATTATTTTAATAATTTCCTGATTTTTGGGTCACAGTGACCTTTGACCGTGACCCAAATTTTGGTACATGACACATCGTCTTCCCTCAGTGTATCGATGAACACAAAAAATCATGATTTTTAACAATTTCATGATTTTGGGGGTCACAGTGACCTTGACCTTCGGCCTTGACCTATATTTTGGTACGTGAAACATCATGTCCCCCTAATGTATCTGCTGACACAAAAAAATAATTTTTCAACATTTCTTGATTCTGAGGTCACAGTGACCTTGACCTAAATTGTGGTACATGGCAAATCGTCTCCACTTAATATATCAATGGACGCAAGAAATCATGATTTTTAACAATTTCATGATTTTGGGGTCACAGTGACCTTGACCTTTGACCTACATTTTGGTATGTGACACATCGTGTTCCCCTAGTGTATCTACTGACACAAAAAAAAATATTTTTAACAATTTCCTGATTTTGGGGTCACAGTGACCTCTGACCTTGACCTAATTTTTGGTATGCGACACTTCATTTCCCCCTATTGAATTCACTCACAAAAAATTAGAAATTTTTAATGATTTCCTGATTTTTTGGTCACACCTTTGACCTCTGACCTCGTCCTACATTTTGTATGCAACACATCGTTCCCCCGTAGGGCATCCACTCACCAAAAATTAGAACTAGGTAAAAAATAGCCCATTGGGCTCCAATACCCCTCGGCTATCAGTCATTGTCTACACCCAGCAAGCATGCATTACATGTATATATCATCAGTGTATTTTTAGAATTAGATTAACAAAAATGTTATCTCGTATGGTTGAGTGTAGTTCTCTGATATGGGAAATACACAGGAAGTTGAGCAAGGTCAGCTTTTGCCTTGATTGATTGGAAAATTTTGCACTGACACATGACTGAGGTTTTGGTAACTTTGCTTCTAATGTCTGCACTTTGCTTCTTAGTCTTTGGCATTGCTGTTTTATTTTTCGTTTATCTTAACTGAAATTTGAATATGAAAATTCAGATCATTCATGCCAGTGATGTGCTTGATGGGGACATGTACTAATATATTTTGTACACATTTAATCAGATTCTAAATTAATGGCTTCAACATATTTACCTTCAATGAAAATGGCTTGGTATATGTCATAGATGAACATAAGTTCCCGGATTTATATGTACATGATATCTCTCACAAATTAAACATTTTTTAAATGTTTGAAGTAGAACTTACAAATCAATATACTAATATACAAGTATGATCTTCTATCTTAATTCAGCCATTATTTCAAATCCTTCTGGTAGAACTTTGTCCCTAAGCAGACAAATAAGCTCACCAATGCAATCAGGTTAGATTTAAAGAAAAAAGTAAAATAAACTTTGCTGAATGGTCTGAGTTTTTAAATACCGATAGAGCTATTTGCTCAATTCAGTAAAATTTTGAGGCAATTTCAATTGAGAGTTTTTTTAATTTCTGATATTGACATGGGAAATGAGAAATATGAGTAAACTGAATTTTGGAGTGCTTCTGACTTTTACGGTGCTGTGGCCTTGAAAATTAAAACAGTGGTCTCAAAATCTGACAGTGGACAGCTATTTGAGAATATGTTGGAGATTTGAAGTGACGAGATTGAATGAATGGTTTTGGAGTTAATGTATTAATGTGAATCTGTGAAACACCGACACACTTCGTGGCAGTGATTCTGGGAATCAAAATGGAGAAAGATTTGAAATGACAAGAAATATTTAGACACATTTTGTTCATAAATACAATGTTTTTGTTTAAATTATATCCCAAAGTGATATATAGTCAATATTTGAAAGGGAAAAGCACTGGAGGAAAACTTCAAGTATGTGCTCATATTTTCACATTATGATCAAAGTTACTTTATCTAAATAAATTCTACCCGAAGAAAATAAATTAAGACCCTTTAAACATGTCACTGTTAATTGAGTCAATGCTAGATGTGGGCTCGGTTTCCATACATTTGATTTCTCCCAAAGAAAACAGTTCCCACCAGGAAGGACTTTTTTTAAGCTAATTTTGTAAAATACTTAGATCCAATAATTTTAATGAAATTTCTTTGATTATATCTTAATTGCAACCATGTTTGTTCCTCAAACCTCAGATATGTACATGTATAACACATTTTCATTTGAGAGTCCAGACATTCCACCATACATGGGAACAAATTGTACTCAACATGGAATAATTGTATTCACACTACCAGATAGTTCACTAGCTTTAGTTTGAGACCCAATTCTACAGTATCAGTACTATGTTACTATCAGTAGTACAAAACTTAAACAATTAAAACCAGTAAAGAAATTGGTCTGTTGAATAACAAAAAATATGGTACGGGGATTTGAATAAACTATTAAACAGCATTGAAAGTAAAGTAACTTACATGATACCCACAAAATGTCCCAGCACAAACTGATTTAAATTCATTGGATAGCATGCAGAATGGCTGACTATTAATAGGTTGATGCAGGACATTTCACCACAACTTGACCTGAATTTGGAGCCTGATGTGGTCTGTGATGAAATGTTAAAATGTGAAATAGGATATGTGTTCAGGCTACAGTTTACATGTATCTAGATGACAATATACTGAATTGTGTGTATTGAAGATGGCAAGTTCGTTATAGCAGTGTAGATAAACACACTACCAAATGATTGAAAATTAGAATTTTCTATTCCATATAACCCAATTACTGTAAAGCTCTTGTCGATCATAACTTGTACAATGTACATGGAGAGTTCTTTTAAACATTGCAGAATCAAATCAATACTCACACAATCCAAGTTTACTAACTTCATAAGGTCTGTGACAAAAATAATGTGCAAGTGGCAGATTCAACTTTTAGGCAACTGGTCACCTACCACATACATGTACATCATTGAACTTAAGTTACAAGGGCTGGCTATAATACTGTAAGAGATATGGTGATAGCAGCATCAAATCTACATTCAAACTGCAATTTGACCTTGAAAAAAGAGGTCAAGGTCGGTCATTTTCAATAGGCTTCTGACCCTTCACCAGATGCATACATGGTATAAATTTACAATGCCTGGCTATAATTCTTCTTGAGATATCGTGTTCACAAGAAAGATGGACAGACAGACGACGACAATACCCTTCGGGCAAAATTTGCCCGAGGGGTAAAACCTGTCAATGATTTCCTGATTTTTATGCAACAGTGACCTTTGACCTCTGACCTCGACCTCAATTTTGGTACGCGACACATCGTCTCCACCTAAAAGTATCCACTCACAAAAAATTGGAACTGTGGATAGAAAACGTTCACAGATGTAGACCGGACACGAACACTTCAATGATTTCCTGTTTTTCAGGCCAGACCTCTCTCCTCGTTAAATTAGTAAATGTATGGTTTTTATTTCACAACAGTTTAACTGAATGTAGCTGTTTCTTACATGTATCAAACATGGAAGACAACTCCACAGGACAAATGCCATATACAGACAACTCTGAATATTCCAACCTAACGCATATAATCAGCTAAACTTGATTCAGGTTTGGGGGACTGTGACCTTGACCTTTGACAAATTGATCTCAAAATGAATATGGCTCTTCCTTGCCATGCGATTAAGGTATACCCAAAGTTTGGTACCAATCCATACCTTGAAACTAGAGATATCGCATTACATGACCTCCTCTTCGACAGGCATATGAAAATGTGACTTTTAATGATTTCTTGATTTTGGGGTCACAATGACCTTGACCTTTGACCCACATTTTGGTATGTAACACATCGTGTCCCTTAATGTACCTACTGCCACAAAAAAAGTTATTTTAATAATTTCATGATTTTGGGGTCACAGTGACCTTGACCTTTGACCTACATTTTGGTACATGACACATCGTCTTCCCTCAGTGTATCAATGGACACAAAAATTCATGATTTTTAACAATTTCATGATTTTGGGGGTCACAGTGACCTTGACCTTCGGCCTTGACCTACATTTTGGTATGTGACACATCATGTGCCCCTAATGTATATCTACTGACAAAAAAAAAGTATTTTTTCAAGATTTCTGGATTCTGGGGTCACAGTGACCTTGACCTAAATTTTGGTACATGGCAAATCGTCTCCACTTAATATATCAATGGACACAAGAAATCATGATTTTTAAGGGGCCCTCGGTGGCCGAGTGGTCTAAGGCGCTTCTCTGGTGACCGCTACCCTCACACCGCTGAACCGGCACGGGTTCGAGCCCAGCTGGTCCATGTGTGAAAGTTTGTCAGTTACTTGCCGAAGGGTGGTGGTTTTCTCCGGGTACTCCGGCTTCCTCCACCAACCAAACTGACTGTCCATATGAGTGAAACAAACTGGAGTGTGACATTAAGCCAAATTCCCTCCTTCCCTCTCTCATGATTTTGAACAACTTCATGATTTTGGGGTCACAGTGACCTTGACCTTTGACCTACATTTTGGTATGTGACACATCGTATCCCCCTAGTGTATCTACTGACACAAAGTTATTTTTAATAATTTCCTGATTTTAGGGTCACAGTGACCTTTGACCTTGACCTAATTTTTGGTATGCAACACTTCATTTTCCCCTATTGAATCCACTCACAAAAAATGATTTCCTGATTTTTTGGTCACACTGACCTTTGACCTCCACCTACATTTTGTATGCAACACATCGTTCCTCACAGAGCATCTACTTACCAAAAATTAGAACTGTAGATAGAAAACTGTCCGAGATATTGACCGGACACGAGGGACGGACACCGGCATCACATAATACATCTGCCTTTTGGCAGGGGTATATTAAAAAGTAATCGAGATATAGACTATGGTGTCCAAAACATCTTACCAATACACATGGTAATGTCTTATTGTTAACCCCTTTCCTTTGCTCAATGCAAGAGCAAACTCGCATTGTGGAATACATTCTCTGATCGGACAGAATGAAATATCTTCCCTTGACCAGGGGAACTCTGCAGTAATTATCTGCCCTGATTATCTCTGATAATCAGTAGTTATCTCCCCCTGATTGTGACCAGCTCATTCAGGTCACAAACTACTAAAAACGGCCTTTAATGTAGTGAATAGGCTAAGAAAATCTTCCGAAAACTAAACGCTCCACCCAACCAGGCAGTTCCTTTCAAACATATAATAAATTATGCATATTTCAAGATACGACAGCCAGAGAGGTAAGGTCATCCCGCCACTGACACCATTACTGCAATTTTTTTTTTTTTAAATTTGGAAAGGTTTCAATATTTTTGAGTCGAATATTATAGAAATTTTTTAAAATACATCGCAAACCATTTCTAGTCCTGTCGTGTCCAATAACCAATCAATGTTTGCTGGATATAAAGTCCTGATTATAATCTGAAGACAGAAAAAAATTCAATGATAGTTTGTGATCAATAACAGCAATGGCATCATCTTCTCCTATCTGGCAGACATCTGTAAGCTGTGGAATCAACAAAGACAAATCCATGTGTTTATGATGGTATCTTTATTCTGTTTCTTTATACAGTGGGGAATAAATAAACAAAAATATCTGATGCTTGGCTACACCGGTATTAACAAGAAAAACACAATATGACTTGGAGCATGAAACTTAACACGAGCAAATGGCATCAAACTTAAATTACATAACACTTAAATCATTGCAGGCCGAAGACGGGAGTATATAAAATTCCCTAACGCATTTATGGATGAATTTCACCAATCAGTTCACATGTAACAAACATTTGTCAGAATGCCAGCCCATCCTGATTACTGACACCACCATTGGCAGATAAGGTTCATGAATATTCACAAGAAAATCTGGCTGTATGCAGCCACAGGTCATCATGTAGTTTTACTTATGACTTTACTCTTCACATGTGTCATCAGGATGTATTAAAACATGCAAACCATCTGATCACTTGTTCATATTCATATATTTAAAACAGGTCATTTACATAATGTTGCACCCTTATCTGCCATCAGTTTATTTGAGTGGACATCCATTCTATGCATCCTATAATCCTATAATAATAAGTTCTCCATTCATCCAATATTCATTCAAGACAAGTTTTCCTTCTGCGGATTATTATATAAACTGGTAAATCAATGGAGATCTCCTAGTTTTGAAACACTTGTTTTGATTGGCCAATTTGAATTTTCAAATGTGAAATCTGTCATTTTCATTGGCTTGAAACTTTGAAGAAGACCCAGCCAATGCGAGATTCTCTGTAAAGGTCCATTCAATGAGATACTGATAAAAGTCTGACATTCTTTCTTGCTTAAACTTCGATTATTTAGACATTTGCCTTCAGCTGAAGTGAAGCAACTGAATTATTAAAGACAATAGAATTATTTTATTACATACATGACAGTACCTGGCTCTTATAAAGCAAAATCTGTATGACTGTATATATTTTTTCTCCTTCACTTCAAATCATGAGGTACATGTACAATGCATGAAAATGCTATAAAGTATGAAAGACTTGGACAAACTATAATTCTTCAATTTTACAACAAACTTCAATATTAAAAATATTTAAGGTTATGAGATTTTGGAATGTTAGTAACAACTAATGTTAAATTCACAGCAATGGTACAACTAATTTTGAGACAACTGTTTTGATATCCTTGGTATGCACTGCCTGAATTTCTCATTTCAAGAGCATTGATAAGAAACAATTTGACATGGTATGTTCCCCATGAGGTAAGGTTGAAATGCCAAATATGAAATATCATTTAAGTAAAAAATGTTCCAATGTACAACATCATGTTGTATGGTCAGAATAATTACATGGCATTTACTCCAATGATATTCTCAAATCGCAGGGCCATGAAGTAGAGTAGTTGTACAAATTTGAAAAGTTCTCCTTATTAAACATATGAAATTAGACCAGAATCACAAGTTTTATAGCCAATACACATTGGCTGTATGCAGTTGAGGACCAAAGCTGGGTTCTCGTTGATCTCATGTAATCAGTTAGTTTGGATCAATAAACTACTTCATGGCACGGTTATTCAAGAATCTAACATCCCATTGCCTTGCAATTATTTGGAGTTTATGACAGTTAAAAACATTCTTTTCATTAAGTAACTTTTCATATTTGGTTATTCAACCACACCTTAATAAACTCTGGGATAAAGTATTAGAGGGATAGGTAATTCCATTGTATTGGGCTGTAGATGTTATTCCTGATTGTATGTTCTAATTGGTTCATGTAAAGGCTCGGAAAGGATATCATTTGGTGTCAAAACAATACAATTGTTTTGTTATCAAGAATACTATGTGATATTATGAAGAAAAAATTGGGATAAATTGGACATTTTTTCAATAGATTGTTTGGTGCTGAAGTGCAAGGACTGCCTACAAACTAAGATAAAACCTGCAATTTATATACATTTCTTGGTTATCACTGTTCATCTTAAACTTTAGAACTTGCATATAATGCACCACATGTTAAAGATATTTAACTTTCTGACACTTTTGGTGATGTCACAAGACCAAATTTTTTACTATATCTTGAAGATTGTGAAACATTTTATAGCATTGGCTGTGCAGAACAATGGGTTACTAATCCCTGGCATATTGTATCCCAGATAAACTCTGCAAAGTCCTTTACATTGTAAGAGAAGTTAGAGATGAAAGCACTAGTATCAAGTCATTAATCAGTGTTGCTAAACATGTATTGTTTTAAACATTCAAGAAATCCATTAACATTCTGTACATAAATATATGTACTTCTGATTACATATGATGCATCAGTACATCGTCTAGTATATAAAACTGTACACTCCAGTCTTGATTTAGACCTTCTAATCTATATACAGTACATTATACAAATGTACTTTGTCTGATCACTGAATATCATTATTTACATATATTACACAGGCTACAGGTACCCATGCTCATTATGATAATGTACAATCTACATGTACTTGCATCACCAGAAAAAATAATGCCCATCCAAAAACGTTATCTTAAAAATTCAAAACAATGAAACTCACCCTGAACATATTATGCTAAAAAAAAGGGCCAAATTATGATTTCTCACACAATGGAACGGACAGCAAATACCGAACAATATTCTGCATTGCATATATGTTGGAAATCCAAGAGCAGCAACGAGTTTACCATTCATTCTGCATCATAATACAGATGGCAAGTGGTATTGCAATTCCATGATATCAAGATGCTTGTGTCACATATGGAAGTGTTAATAGACATCTTACACATGTAAATACACACTATGATGGGAGGAACAACAAACAATATCATGAATATATCAACACCTATATTCATACCTACATATATGTATTTTACTATATACAGTTAGTTTACAAGCCCTATTATCTTCATATATAGGCATACTATTTGATGGTTTTCTAAATGAATCAGGAGAAGAAGAACTTCAAAACAATTACACGAAGAACAAAACTCTGTAGAAACTATAAAATGGACACAATCCACAACCGCATAACCGAAAATGAACAGTTCTGTAACGTATCAGTTTGCAAAGACCCTGTATCAATTTGGAATGAGTAGAATTTTAAGTTCGCTTTCAACAATTGTTCAGTAATGTTGTGATGACCCAGTCACATTATCCTGACACTGGACTAACCAGTCCTTGATCTATCCTCTTACTGCCAAGTATCAAGCGATGTATGTCATTGATTATAGGACTCGGCTCCGGATCTAACCTGGGCCCTGTCACTTGTAAGGCAAGCGCTCTACCACAAGGCCTCCGCTGTGCAGTGAATTGGGAACAAGAGCCAAACATTGCTTCAATCTATGCCCACAAAATATTAAACCGTATTTTAATTTTGGAAAGCAAAAATTACCTTTCTCAAAATGCAGCATTGCCTTGTTTGGGACTGTTTCTTCGCACTTGATATTAGGTTATAACACTGAATCGAGATAGCTGTTCAGGCTGAGTCACAATGACCTGACCTATTTTGGTGTTCAACACATATCCCCCTAATACATCTACTAACATCAAGACTCAGCCAATCAGAAACACGTGCATCACCAGGTGCATTCATATTTGGTAGTTGATGTGAAGGTCAGTTTGCCTCATGAATAAGTGTACTTTTGGGTAGATTCATTGCCATTAGCATGTGCACTTGATAATGATGCATAGTAGATTAATTGGCTTGAAGGAACAACACACTTGCATTCATTTTAGTACCTATTTTGACACTGGCCATTGTGAAGATATATTTTCAACATTGGATGTGTTTGTAACATAATAACATGTGTTTATACTCTAAGTCAGTGTACTACACAAGAGTAATAAGACTTCTGACAAAATCCAAATCATGCATTAACTTAAAATGTACATTATCAAACATAGTTTTGGAGAAATCACAACCTTGATATGCAGTAATCTAAACCATTAAAATATTATATACACTATGTTAAATATATCAAGGATAATACCAGCTATCCTACGATATACAAACCACTTTTGATTTTGTGAAAAATGATTTGCTTAGTACACTAGTTACTTGTAATATTACTTTACCCAATTCGCCAACATAGTGAGATCTATTATTGTGAACTGTGGTTGATTTGTAGTAACAATAAACAATCCAAATATTCCATCTCTCACAGTCATTTCCCAACCAAAAACTGAGTAAGCGATTGTATCCAAAAATGAAACATTTATAAATAATGTTATTGTTTATTATTAAAACAAACCCGTTGTTACTTAATGCCACTTTTCCTCCATTTGGAGATCCACTGCAAACAAATTAACTCCCCTTAACGGTCCCCTGGATCGTCCGCTAGGTGGCGTGCTCTTCGCGCATGTCCCATTCTCTTTTTCTGTGCAACGGCAAGACCTGTTTATGACAAGGCCGAGCCAAGCGGGGAGGATGGGCGGGTAAATCAAACCGTAACAACGGGTTTGTTTTAATAATAAACAATAACATTATTTATAAATGTTTCATGTTTATGTCTTAAAACGACACCCGTTGTTACTTAATGCCAGACTCCCAACAGTGGGGGTTGGGTAGCCGGCCTTGTGGCTTGCTTTTTGGCTTAAGCGGAGCACGCCCTGTTCTGATTCTATAATTCTAATACGCCTAGTAATATCATGATAATTCCCGTGTCGTATAGAAGCGTAGGGAACTCAAGGTATTACGAGTAGTGCGGTGAGTGGGGGAATGTATTCCGACCATCTGCCCGCATACTCGGCTAGATAATCAGATGCCATCGTGATGCCTTGAAGTCCCTTCGTCTCTGACACGGCTCGTCTTTTGTACTTACCGAATTGTCAGGATCTTGCTTGCTTGAGCGGCGCCCCCCCCTTTTCTTCTTAGTGGAAACTAGTGGACTATACGTTGGGCTGCAGCTAATGGCCCTAACGTAGTCACCCTGTCTGTTTGTACAGACATGTCCCTAAGATAGTAGTCAGCGAAGGTAGAGTTCACAGTCCATGCGCAGGCTTGAACGATCTCGTCCAGTGATAGGTTTTTCCAGAGCGGCCAGGACGTAGCAATAGCTCTAATCTCATGAGATGATGCCTTCGAGAGCAAAGGAGGAGCATCGATGGCGAGTTGGTATGTCCAGTGTATCGTCTTCCTTAACCAGGATGCAACTGTATTCTTCGTGATGTCCGTAGAAACTCCTGGATGTAGTGACAGAAATAGAAGACGCCTAGATCCCCTCGTAGAGTCTGTTCTCTTTAAGTAATATCGTAGGGCTCTAACTGGGCACAGTAGTCTGTCGTCCTCCAGTGGTCCTACGAAGTCTGTGAGTGCTGGGATCTGGTATAGTCTTTGAGCACATGGTCCCTGACGTGTTGATTCATTCTTGGCGATGAATTCCGGGATTGGACGAAATGATATGATTTTCCAACCTGCGGTCCATGCCAGGGAGCTGCGTTCCAATGCATGAAGTTCGGAGAGTCTGGTGGCTAAGGCGAATGCTGTTAAGAAGACTGTCTTATAAGACAGTGCCTTGATCGTAGCCGACTGCAACGGTTCAAATGGCGGGCGTAGAAAGGCACTCAGCACAACTCCAAGGTCCCATTTTGGTAATAGCTGTCTTGTCCGGCGAGACTGTAAGGCGAAGGACTGTAGAAGCGCTGTAATGTTGACATCATGTCCGATATCTGTTCCTGACGTCAACTTCATGACTCTGGACAATGCAGAGCGGTATCCCTGTATAGTGCTCATCTTAAATTCCTTGTCTCGATGCAGGTGCAGCAGGAATTCGGCTATCACTGGAATAGAGGCAGTGTCGGGATCGATGTCTTTGGTTCCACACCAGGTACAGAAGTAGTTCCACTTGGCCTGGTAAAGTCTAGAGGTGGATGGTCTGTTTGATGCTGCCATCGCCTCCGTAACTTGTTTTGAAAAACCCTGGTCTGTAAGGGATTGCTTGATAATCTGCAGACGTGAAGGTTGAGCCACTGTGGATCGTGGTGTAGAAGACCTCCTGGTTGATCTAGTAGTCGGTACCACGGAGGCAGCTGACGAGGGACGTCGGTCAGTAGGTGGATCAACTGCGGGAACCATGGGCGATGCGGCCACCATGGCACTACGAGCAGGATAATACAGCTGTGTTCTGATATCTTCTTCAATACTGGCTGAATAAGCGCAATCGGTGGGAATGCATAGGCGATCAGGCTGTCCCAGTTGATTGACATGGCGTCGACTGCCCAGGCCTGTGGGTCGAGCATCGGGCTGACAAAGATCGGTAGTTGAGCGTTGTTCCTTGTTGCGAACAGGTCTACCAGAGGCTGCTCCCAAATCGATGACACTTGGCGAAACGCCTCTGTGTGGAGATGCCACTCTGTCGATAGAACTTTGTCCGGCCGGGAAAGGCTGTCTGCAATGACGTTCAGGTGGCCGGGAACATGCCGTGCGCGGATCCGGCACCGGTGATTCTGTGCCCAAGTGAAAAGAGACCACGTCTCCTGGAACAGTATCCGGGACTTCGTCCCCCCCAGCTTGTTGATATAGCTTACTACAGTCGTGTTGTCTGTAGCAATCATCAAGGATTTGCCGACCAGTTGAGGGCTCCAATGCTGGACTGCCATGTACACTGCTATCATCTCCAGCACATTGATGTGTAGTGTTCTCTGTTCTGGAGACCATCTGCCGGCTATCTTCAGCTGTCCCAGGTGGGCTCCCCAACCTGTGAGTGATGCGTCGGAGAATAGATTCTCGTCCGGCGGTGGCCACCGCAGCGGAATCCCGATCATAACGTTGTCCCTGGACTGCCACCATTCCAGAAACTGATGCAAGTGCCGAGGAACCGGAACCCAGGGGTTGATGGCTGGAGCTCGCAGGTACGGCTGTAGGTTGAACTGCAACGGTCGTAACTGGAGTCGTCCATACTGTGTCAGATCTTGAGTTGACGCTAGCAATCCCAGTAGGCTTTGCCAATGACGTAAGCGTTGCGATTGGGAAGATAAAAATCTTCGGACGAAAGGCTGTATCTTTGTCCAGCGTTCTTCCGGGGGCAGGATGATCCGCTTCCGTGTGTCGAAGACTGCTCCGATGTATTGGCGTCTCTGCGCCGGCTCCAGCTCCGACTTTGTTGGATGCGGAATGAACCCGAGATACTTCAGGACCTGTATGATGAACTGTATCTGGAGTTTGAGTACTGGCTTCCTTGGCCCCCAAACAAGGATGTCGTCGATGTATGCCTCTATGTTGATGGCCCTTAGGTGAAGAAAGGAGATGATTGGTGACGTGATTCTTGTGAAACACCACGGGGCTATGGAGATGCCGAACGGCAGGACTTGCCACTCGAACCGTCGTCCGGCGATGATAAATCGGAGATACCGCCGATGTCGAGGATGAATGGGTACATGGAGGTATGCATCTTGGAGGTCGACGGAGGCCATCCAATCGTCCGGTTGTAGGCGGGACCGTAATGCTGGAACCGATGTCATCTTGAAGTGGGGAGGTGGCTCCAGAACGTCGTTTAGTCGCCGTAGATCTATGATCATGCGAAGCTGACCTGTGCCCTTCTTGGGGACGAGGAAGACCGGGCTGTAGAATCCTGGACTTCCTTCTTCTACGGGTAACTCTCTGACGGCGTCCTTGTCCAACAATACCTGAACCGATTCCAGTAGTGTTTGTACGTGTTCTGGTCGAACTGGAAGACGTGATGGCTTGGGTCTTGAAATGAGCCTGGGGTACTCTCGAAAAGTGAGGGAAACTCCGTCTCTTAAGGACTCGATGACCCACTTGTCGCTTGAAATGAGCTTCCAGTTCCGCCAGAATATCTGTAATCGTCCGCCGACGACCGGATGATTGAAGTCCTGAAACTCTGGGAAGATGAAGGGATGAAGATGATAGGTTAAAAACTGAGGCTGTGGACCGTCAATTCCGACGGTCGGGCTTCCCTCTGCCCCGGTCGGAAGACTTTCCTCCTCTGCCACGAAATTGTGCCTTTCCGTAGGTCCGAAAATTCTGGTGGCTGTCCTGCTTCTGACTGCCTGAGTCTTGGCGTGGTAGCGGCGCAGAACGTCCTCCCCTGGTGGACTTGCCTTGGCCTTTGCCTTTGCCCTTGCCTTTACCCTGGCCTACGAGGGCTCCGATCATGCGGGAAGTTTTCTCGTCGTTAACAGCAGACATAACCGTGGGGATGGCCTGATTGAAGAGGTACCTGGATGAAATGGGCTGTTGCGCTAGCTCATTCTTCACTGAGCCCAAAACCTCAGACTTCGGATGCTTCAGGTAAGCCGTCCGTCGGGCCTGCACCAGTGTAGCGTAGGAGAAAAATCCCGTCTCCATGAGATCCAAGTTAGCCTTGTTCGTGGAGTCGATGAACGAAGTGAGAAACTCAATTTTCTTCTGTGAGAAGGTCAAAGATCCATCCTTATGTTTCTTATCTGGATCCTGGACTACCTTGGACATGGCCGCCAGGAACCAATCGGCGTAAGATGTAATCCTGTGCTGTGTCAACATCATGTCTTCCATAGCGCAGGCTTGCTTTTGCTGGAGTACTACTGCTGGCGACTTTGTAACGTTCAACAGCCTGTCCAGATCCGAGTCCGACTTCGGGGCTTTGAATGGCAAGTTGTCTCCGTGAAGGACGTAGGCCCTGTAGGGACCAGGCTTCAAGAGCGTCTTCTGGGTCTTGAACTGCCGATCCGTGCTGACACACAAGTCGTATGATGCTGGAGATGGAGGACATGTAGGCAGAGCTTCCTCCTTAGACGGCTCCTTCTTCCCGTAGAGAGTTGCTGCTGTAAGTCTCCTCCGTTTACGGGTGATATCCGACAGCTGGTCGGTAAGCTGCTTGTCTTCGCCAACCGCTGGTCTGGGCATTTCAGGAATCAATTCTTGTAATGCCGCTATCCTGGCTCTGAAGGAAATCTCTTCCTTGCCGCTGCTTTCTACCTCCGCCTGACGGGTGGGGGTCGAAACTTGAGATGAGGATGCCGCAGAAGTGGAGCGTCGTGCATGGCCCTCATCCTCCGAGCCAGACTCAGCACTGCTAGTAGAATGGGGTTGAGTAACCTCCGGAGCCTCCGTAGAAGGAACTTCTCCCGTGGTGATGGTTGCTGTTGGAGGCCTTCTCGGAACAGACGTCCGCTCACTCCGCTCCGCGGGATGGCTCTGGTCCCTGGCTGCATCCCCGGTCTTCTTCTTATCCCGATGCTCGGGTTTTTCATGATGACCCGGGCTGCGGTGACGGTGGGTATAAGTCCGTTCTCCCGACTCCGTATACTGTAGCCGATGACGGGAAACCGGTGAACGGCTCCTTTGCCTTGAGGTCTCCCTGTACCGGCGCTCTCCGTAAGGTGAACGGGACCGTCGCCTGGACTGATATCGCTCCCGACTTCGATGCGGTAGTGGGGATCGGCTTCGTCTATGAGACTTGGCTATCGCAGTACCGGTATACGGTTCCGTGGAACGGGTGTGACTTGAACTGGAAATCGACTCATGCCGTTCTTGCTGCTTCCGTTCCGCGTGAGTCCGTGTCCTGTCAGATGCGGAGTCCCGGCGATCTGTATAAGTCCGTTCCTTGTGGGTCCGTGACTTCTCAGATGTCCGTGCTGTAGCCCGCTGCGGGGTACGGCTCCGAGTACTGGTCTCAGGATGAGGTTCCGTGGTACGGCTCTCTGTATGGGTCCGTCCATCGGTGTCCTTATAGGCTTTCGGCTTCTCCAGCTCACGGCCTTTCTTCGTGCGGTGATCCCGGCCAGCTGTTTCCTTGTCGGGGTCCCGCTGTGATGCCGGAGTCCGGTGGCTTGGTCTTGATTCCCGGACTACCGTAGCCGATTCCTTCTGTGTCCCCGGTATACGGCTGTCTTTCGTCGCTTGCGGAGACTTGGAAGAACAGGAGTTGATGTCCGAGGAATCGGCTTGATCTGTGTCTCTGCCAGGGCTACTTTTCAGGTCAGCTGGTTCAGTCGCAGGAACTGTAGACTGGTCTAGCTGAACGAAGTCCTCGCCTCTAGCAGGTGCTGTTTCCATAGGAACTGTGCCGCTGGGCTGTATGACCGGACTCGTCAAGTTGGTAATGTCCATGTCTTGATTCCATGCAAGATCGTCGAATAGGGCCTGATTAGCATGAGCTCTTTCTGTAGGTCCTTTCTTCGAATCGAGGCCGGCAGCTCTCAGCAGAATGCTACGCCTAGCTAAAGCATAGCTCGCCCAGGTCACGTCGTCCCAGTCGATGCACTCAGCACAGGTCGTCTCTCTGTAACATACCTGTGCTCTGCATTTAAAACAAGTTGTATGTGAGTCTTTTACGGGCCAAAATTGACGACAAGATTCACATCTTTTACTATTCTTAATAGTTTGGGTGACTACGTTAGCCATGATTGACTTACAATACCAAAAAAAAACCTAGGGTGCGTCTATATAAGCCAAACACTTTGTTTACAACGGAGCTCTTTCAAAACAGGTCTAGCTAGCTAGACTGCAAAAGAAAAAGAGAATGGGACATGCGCGAAGAGCACGCCACCTAGCGGACGATCCAGGTGACCGTTAAGGGGAGTTAATTTGTTTGCAGTGGATCTCCAAATGGAGGAAAAGTGGCATTAAGTAACAACGGGTGTCGTTTTAAGACATAAACTTAATAATTTGGGGGGAAAAAAAAATCAGAAATTGATCTACCTAAGTTTGAGTAACATTTTGTAGCCTTACAGTATTCAGTGAAGTGAGGTAGAAAATGCGATCGTTTACAAATATATGTATATATACATATGTGTAGAAAACAGAGAAATGCTCATCATCTAATACAACAATTCGTAAGAGTAGGCCCACACAAGAGCTGTGACAACCTCTCATTCCTCAGTCAAATTAGGCATTACAAGGGATGCAACTCTTACATGACAAGACAAGAGTTGTCTCTCTTCCATTCCACCTGGACTAAATTGTCTCTCTTCCATTTCACCTGGACTTGAGGATGGGGGAGTGTAAAACTATGGCTGGTGAGAAACTGATTAACGAAATAAAATACATGAACCACATGGATTCTTGTATTTGTTTTGAGGAAACCTTCACAAAATTTATACTTTCAATTTAGGAAGAAACCAAATTCAGTGCGCTCAATATTTTGGCTGGGATTTATGAGAACTATAAATATCAATGACCATAGTTGTCAGTGATATCAGGAAAACAACAGTTTCTTCCTCTACTGGTTTAGAAATATGCCAATTTTAGTCTTCAAATATCCACATATTTCAAATTGTAGTTTGGAAGAAATTTGAGGTGGGTCAATATCCATGGAACAGTTACTGGCATTATCACAGATCAATTATAGGAAATCTCCGTCTAGGACGACGACATCTTTCTTGTTTTTGTCTGATCCGCTTGCTGCGTCGACGTCGCCTAATGCCATCATTATCCTCCTCATCCTTGCCATCATCATCATCATCGTTGTCCGACTCCGTGTCAGAATACACCGCACTCGTCTTGTACTCCCATTTACCCACAGTCCCATCCCACTGGGGAAGAAAACATAAGATCAATTTCTAAGTGCCAATTTAAATTAATATCAAACAAGCAGAGTGGCTAACAGATCCGTCGTCTTGCAGCCTGTCTCAAAGTATATGTTACCATCACAATTAGAATTCTCTTGACGAGGCTCTATATTGAGCTTTGCATCAAGGTGGATATGAAGCAGCAAAAGCTAAAGCTCAAGAGTGTGTAGTTTTCCAAATATTGCTCAGGAGAATATATTACTTCTATTCACATCTTTATCTGTGACCTTTGGAATAGGTCATCAGTCAGGATGACTGAGGAGAGGGCACAGGACAGTTTCGTACTAAAAATGAGGGAGAATCCCAATGTTGTAGAGGTCACAGAGCAGAATTCTCCAACCCCTTCCCCCCGAACTGAATTGTAGAATTGAAAAGGCCATTTCTTTAGATTGTATTGATCTACATTCAGCATAAAGGTTGACCGAAAATCAGTATAAATAACTTTAGAAAAAATTTATCAAGTTTAGTGGAGAACTGGTGATGAGGTCATGCACAGGAGAGTGAGGTTATTATTTAGGTGCCATTTTTGTGGCTCTGACAGAATGCTAGAAATGGAAAGCTGGTGATAGTTATGTGATTTGCATTTTTTTTTTTTTTTTAAACTGGTGGAGTCACTTGACAAAGATGTGGTAGATATAATGATCTCATTTGCGTAGTGGATACTTCGACTGTCTGGAGTTTTGTTCTATGTTTTGGCATAAAAATGCTGCTGGCTAAAAACAGCAAGCGTCCGATACATTTCATTTATTCAACAAAATAATCTGAGTTGAACAATAATGCAGTAAAGGCGGGAGTAAAACCCCTAGGGGCTTGTTCTATCCCAGAAAAGACATACAAATTAATAGTTTTATTATCCGGTGAGAATTATTAAATTATATAAGGCCAACTTTATACTACAATTCAGGACTTGGAACAGGATAGATTTCTTTCCTTACATGTTATCTGGCATAATTGAAATTGACCTTTTGACCCATACAAGAAATACGGTTCTTCTTTCTCTTTGCCCTAAACACCCAATGTTTGGTACTAATTCATAAACTAGAACCCGAGATTTTTATTTTTTGCTGATTTTCTACCCAAATGACCTTGACCTAGTGATCTCAAAATCAACAGGCTGAGATCTATTCCCCAGTTATATCTTCCGTTGAAATTTGGAGTGAATTGAATCAATAGGTTTCAAATTATAGTGTAAAAAGAAAAAGCCAATGATTCTACATCCCCTGACCATTGTCCTGCAGGCGATAAAAACCCCAACTATAATGACAATTTCTTTTGTATTGTATATTTTGTATCAAGAACATAATATGTGAAACTTTAGATCATTTATCCAGAAATGAAGAATGGACCATTCAACATTACAGAGTTACCAAAGAGGACTGTCTCCCCCTGTTCTTCTGTTCTCTAGGTCATAACCTGCCCCACAAGAAAGTGCACAGTTTTAGTGTCTGAAATATGAGCGACTCACAGATGCAGTCATTATGGTATTTTCGTATGGATGCCAGGAGACGTCCCTCACACAGTGATCGTGATCCTTCAGTTTAGACACCACCTTGCCTGTGAGCACATCATATACTGAAACAGAACAACATTCATTACAGGAGGCTGTGCAAGTGAGTGAGTGAATAGAATTTAACATCGCTTTCAACAATATTTCAGCTATATCACGACGAACCAACTAAGCATCACCCAGCCCAGTTGTGTTCCTGCAATCTTTGAAGCAGCATGGAACCAGACACCCTCCATCCACCCTATAAAACACTGAGGACAGCGCACAAGACACAGGATGCTTACATGGTGCAATAAAGACAAGTGATATTACAGTGCTAGACATCACATTATCAAGCTCCTGTTGCTTCTCAGCAAAATGCATTGAAGCAACAGGAACCTGAACCCACCCAACCACCCGCGCCTGTGAAGTATACATGACTGCATCCATCTGAGAGAATGAAATACTATGATAGGAGTCATGGATGTGTGCATGACTGCATCCGTCTGAGAAAATGAAATACTGTGATAGGAGCCATGGATGTGTGCATGACTGCATCCGTCTGAGACAATGAAATACTGTGATAGGAGCCATGGATGTGTGCATGACTGCATCCATCTGAGACAATGAAATACTGTGATAGGAGCCATGGATGTGTGCATGACTGCATCCGTCTGAGACAATGAAATACTGTGATAGGAGCCATGGATGTGTGCATGACTGCATCCGTCTGAGACAATGAAATACTATGATAGAAGCCATGGATGTGTGCATGACTGCATCCTTCTGAGACAATGAAATACTATGATAGGAGCCATGGATGTGTGCATGACTGCATCCGTCTGAGACAATGAAATACTGTGATAGGAGCCATGGAGGTGTGCATGACTGCATCCGTCTGAGACTATGAAGTACTATGATAGGAGCCATGGATGTGTGCATGACTGCATCCGTCTGAGACAATGAAATACTATGATAGGAGTCATGGATGTGTGCATGACTGCAGCCGTCTGAGACAATGAAATCCGTCTGAGACAATGAAATACTATGATAGGAGCCATGGATGTGTGCATGACTGCATCCGTCTGAGACAATGAAATACTATGATAGGAGTCATGGATGTGTGCATGACTGCAGCCGTCTAAGACAATGAAATACTGTGATAGGAGCCATGGATGTGTGCATGACTGCATCCGTCTGAGACAATGAAATACTATGATAGGAGCCATGGATGTGTGCATGACTGCATCCGTCTGAGACAATGAAATACTATGATAGGAGCCATGGATGTGTGCATGACTGCATCCGTCTGAGACAATGAAATACTATGATAGGAGCCATGGATGTGTGCATGACTGCATCCGTACTATGATAGAAGCCATGGATGTGTGCATGACTGCAGCCGTCTGAGACTATGAAATACAACTGAAGGAGCCATGGATGTGTGCATGACCACATCCATCCGAGACTATGAAATGTCTGCATGCATGCATCAGTCTGAGACAGCAAAATACTGTGCATGTGTACATGACTGCATCCGTCGGAGACAATGAAATACAATTGAAGGTGCCATGCATGTGTGCATGACTGCATCTGCCCCAGACAATGAAATACTATTACAGGTGCTGTGCATGTGTGCATCTGCCTGAGACAATGAAATATTACTAAAGCTGCCATGCATGTGTGCATGACTGCATCCATCCGAGACAATGAAATATGATTACAGGAGCCATGCATGGCTGCATGACTGCAGCCATCTGAGATAGCAAAATACTATTAAAGGAGCCATGCATAAGTGCATCCATCTGAGACAGCGGAATGCTATTAAAGTGACCGTGAATCCTGAAGCCCACTTTTTTTTAATCAACCACATATATAACTTTTATCCTATCTTCCTAGGTTAAAAATGATTGTAAACCACCCAACGTCCATAGCAATGAATTGACTTCCATCCTCCCCACCCAATCCATGTCCTTTCTTATGGAACTGCCCTCAGGTCATCGATTCATAATCGGGGGAGTTTATGTAATTTCTTTGGTGAATTCTCATCATAATACTTAACATATAGCAATTCTGAGACCAGTTCAGAACCATGGCGAATCCACACAACACACACGACTTACTGAGGAGAGCTCCAGTAGCACAGCCTGTGTAGATATATCTCTGACCCGTGGTGAAGTCAGGGGAGAAGTGAGCTCTGATCAATGTGTGAAGAACACAGTGTCCACGATACGTCATTATAGATGTGTCCCCTGTTAATCTTTTACTCTTGCCCACTGAAAAGAACGATTACAATACAGTTTAAATATTATCATGACTGTTAATCACCTGTTTATTAGTATATAATTCTGGTCGAACCAAATTTCATCGATATGCATATCAGAATGCTGAATGTTAGGTTATCACAAATTAAATGTAACCCGGTCTTTAAGTTGTTCATCAATTGTCATCAAAACTCAATCTAGCCATTTTCTAATTTTGAAGATAGTGAATGTTAGATTATATTCTTAAACTAACGCATTTTAAAAATTTGATATGGCAATCCCTGGAATAATTTAATCACAAAAAGTGAAATTCCCACCATAAAATCTGGGAGTGATCAAATTTATTAGAACAGGAAGTTGACAGAATGGTTCAAAATAATGCATATAATCCATTATTTCTTTGTTCTTTCAATGATTTTAGAGAGTGATCAAATTTATTAGAACCACCAAGTGAATTTTGTCCCCAAACTCGGAGGTGATTGAATTATTAGAGGGATTACCGTATCTGCAGTTGATACAGCTAGCAAAGTTATACAGCTAGCAAAGTTATACAGCTAAGGCATGCAGCATGATTATGCTCTGCATGTAGGGTAGTGGGATCCAAAAGGTTCATTTTCTGTCTTCACCAGCGAATTCTCGCCAACAACTTCTCGTGAATGCATGAATGTAAGGTGGAATGACAAGGTACGGTAATTAAATTCCCCACTCATCATGCTGTGAATTCATTCTCTCATGAAAACTTACTCTTTTTTGGCACCCTTTGCCACCTGTAATCCCAGCGTTGAGAGGACACGGCTTTTCTTGTTGCCTGTAATATTGTCATAGAAACATAAAATGAAATTAATAAATGCATATCAAAGATTTCAGTTAAATTGTATTCAGGATACAGTACAGCAAAAGAATAATGTAATCACAGTTTTAACCGTTTCATCGATCTAGTTTAGACTGACGAATTTGAAGCAAAGTGCAGGATAGGCGTGAACATAACAGTGTTCATTTTGACTGAAAAATATTACATCAACCAGGAGTGCAATTTACCTCTTGGCCTTCAGAAGGGGAGAATACTCTTACATCCCACAGTTTGATGCTCTGGTCTTTGGAGTTAGATATCAAATACCTTGCATCTCCCTGAATAAATAAGCAAGAAAACTTCCGGTGACTTGGAGCATATTTATTGTCTCAAAGTGGCCTATATATAAATATATCAACAGAACATCATATAAACAAAATTTACATCGAAGTGACCAGATTTCTGTTATTTTATTGTTTACCATCTAGTATTTCATCTTATCTGAAGTGTATTTCATCAGCCAGCAATTTCTTGATGACAAATATCTTGTGAGTTTAGCAACAAGTCATACCAGGATATTATATTTGCAGTGTTGATGCAGTGACTGACCTTGGAGTCAATGTAAGTGATACCATCAGAATGCCCTGCCAGAACTCCTACTGGAATAGGGTTCTCCTCGCTCAGCGTACGTCTGTCCCAGACCTGGATAGGGGAGAGAACTAGGCAATTATTACCAACGGAGAATTAAAAAAAGTCTCATGTAAAAGTATTGAAATACTGTAATGAAATAATGTACAGATGTTCACTAGTAGTCATTAATAGTAAAACCAAAAAAGCATTCTGATCATTTTCTGGATAGTTGTGTCTCGTACTGAACAGTGTATGGCCAGATCTGATTTTAATAGGCAAATCGAGGCTCCCAATTATGTGATCTGGGGCTCCCAGTCACACGTTGAGACCCCCTGATGAGCGTGCCCAACAGTGATAATTCAGATTTAATCAAATTGAAAACTTGGGAAGGGTAAACTAATATGGAAATCTTATTTCTATGGTAAGCCATTTTGGTATTTTTTTATTTATTTTTATATCAAAAATTCCTTTTTTTTGGTATCAAAATTAAATGTGTGCCATTTTGGTATTTAATCGCATAATTGTTGATAATTCTTTTTTTATATCAAAAATTGAATCTTGATATAAAAAATAACTGAAAAAAACCCCACAGCTTGCCATACATTCCATCTTATGTTAGAATATTGACCATCATCAGTTAATCTTAATGAGGCTCGCATTACATGGTGAACATGTTCACGCTCAAGCACATTCAACATTTCCTTGCAAGGTACAGTCAAGATTGAAGATCTGACTGGATCCATCATAGGTTCAGACTAAACATTCAGGGTTCATACAAGCACACCTTGAAGCCTCCAATTTTCAAGGTAATAGTTCCTGTTTTCAAGGCATATTACTTCCAGTGTCATTGAAGCTATACATATCAATTTTCTGAACATTTTAATTCAACAGCAGTATGAATGTCCTTTCAACAAATATATTGTTCATACATTGAAGAGACATGGAAATTCTTTTTGGATGATTAAAGAATATGTCGCTAAAATGGGGTTAATTTTGCTGTCTGACGACAAGGGACAGTACAACTTTGAGCTACAACTTCACAATTGAATTGACATCAATGGACAGGAATTCCCATTTTCAAGGTCTTTTTTGTTGTATTTGGCTCAATTCTCTATATTTCAAGGCTTTTCAAGGTTCACAAGATGGTGTACGAATGGTGTACATCACCTGATTCCCCCGGCCTCTCGGGACTGGAGAGAATTGGACGACCCTATCTGGAGATGTCGATATGTGCAAATCGGGGCTCCCGATCAGAACCGGGTAATGCAAATTAGTGGCTAACAATCTGGTCTGTACATCTACTCAATTCACCTTGCATAGTCCATCATCACCTCCACTAAATAATATCTGAGAACTGGCGTCAGCAAAGGCCACAGCATTAACATCATCTTCATGAGCATCAATCTTCAATAATAAAATATAAATCTTCAATAATAAAATATAATACAATGATAGAATTATTATTCTCCAAAAGAGTCCAGAACATGATTACCAAGTGCATCACATTATATATGTGATCAACCTCTCACTGATCATGACGATGAATCGGTCCATAAATCTGAGAAGTTTGACATTTGAATAATGTATGTAGTAAATTTTGAGAACAGCTTGAAGATCAACCTCCAGCACAGCCCAGACAGCAATCCTGGAGGTGAGAGGCATGTTCATAACTCATTTCTTGTGAAATGTCAGGGATGAACAACTTGAAAATTTTTATTCCGTTACTTCCTCTCAAAAACTGTAAGTGTGTGGGGTATTTTTAGGCTATGGGCATGATGCGTGGGAGTCCTCGCCCTGCTACCCATCACATGTGCAATGACTGTTGATTACTGCCTGGCCAATAAGAGATTCACAGTGATGGATTGATCGATACTTGGTGAAAGGATGCATTGTCTCCCTTTGTGTAGATGAAAAGGCCTCTTATTGTATGCATTGTCTGCTCCTTATATAAAATATAGATCAATGAATCTTGCACATCGAATGCTTTCCTAGTGTTACTGAATTTGGTTTCATCAAATATCCCCCCTCCCCACCCCACTTGACGAGTTCCTTCACTTGTCATTCCTCATATAATACCCCATCAGTATTTACACAAGTTCTGACCTTGAGTGTTCTTTGGTTCTGGTCTCTATCATACACATACAAACACCCATCATTGGCACTGAAAATAACAAATAAATAATTTCTTTCTATCCAGATTGTCTCAAGAACAAACTATTCATGAGTTTCTAAATTAAATAAGACACGTCCATAACTCTGAGGGAACAGTATGTACACATATGGTCCAAAAGGAAATATTTCCTTTGTAAAGCATGTTGGTACAGGCATTTCAGCTATTTCAATATTAACCCTCCTTTTAAAAAGCATCCTCTAATGAAGGGGAGAAATCAACTTGCAATTATTTGACACATTATGTTCTTCAGCAATGAATGCACAGCAGAGTCAGAAGCTGACTGAGAAAGATATAAAAGTTCTACCAAATGCACCAAACGATATGAAGTAGCTGTCCAAACAACAAATTGATGTATTTTTCTTGAATATTAAACATTTGTAAACAATGTTAGTATTTATTATCAAATCAAACCTGCTATTGCTATGCCTTATATCCTCCTTTAGGAGATCCTTTGTAGAATAAAAGTTATCTCCCTTTAGGGAGCTCAGCTGTTTCACTCTGCACATGTGCCCCATGAATACTTCCTCTTTTCTACTGCAGCTTGTAGGTGTTTGTACAAGGCCGTAGAGTGAGGGGAGGATGGGCTGGGCAATCAAAGCAATAGCAGGTTTGATTTGATAATAAATATTAACATTGTTTATAAACATGAGCAGTGTGACTAACGTCACAGGACCTACGAAGTACAGTAGGCATTAGGACTCGAACGCGAACTGAACTCTTGGAAATCCCCACCCCAGTTGAAATCCTGCCTATATTAAGATGGGCACCGCCCAAGTCAGAATCGCCACTGATTTTCATCAAAAATCACCAGAAATTTCCATCAAAAATAGGTCAGCTCAGAACTTGTTGGTAACAGTCTCCTAATGCGCCTTCATTCCAAAATAAATAACGATCACCGATTTAATTTTACATTTTTTTTTAAGGAAACAGATTGAATAATATAGGTTCACTAGAGTTCAAGCTTTACGTGTGAAAATACATCTACATCTCTTTAGTGGTTTTTAGTGCCCTTGTCCAGGATCAAAACAACTTTTTGAATCACATTATTTTCCCAACAATACACCAAATTTTTATATATAGTACTATAGTATAGAAAGGTAGCATTTATATAGTTTACGGTAATTCAACTCGAGACCAACACCTTCTATGCACAAGATAATAATGATTCTATGTGATTCTCCTGAGCATAACCGGTACAAAGACGAATAAATAGCGTCTCACGTTGTTATCTAGATATATGAGACAACACATTTTGGGTATCGGCAATCTGATGAATGTACTATTCCGGTTTCCTTGTTTCACATTATATTCTATGGCAGTTGATTGGTGATTTTCTTCATTGATAAACGTTAAACCACCTCAGCTTCGTTGTGCAAACAGCGCTGAATTTTTTAGGGTATATGCAGTAGGGTATTTTTAGCCGGAGAGTAACTGATAGGCCTACTCATTAAATGTGATAAAACGCTGGAGCAAAACGGACCACAGTTTTCTTGGCAATGATGACATGTTTGGATGTGAAATAGGATACACGTTACAGGCTACAGCTTACATATATATAACAATATACTGAAGTGTTAATTATAAATCTAATTTTAATCAGAATTATTTCAGATCAGAACCTGCTGGTAACAATGCCCTAATGCACGTTCATGCCAAAAATCAAGGTTCTAATGTCAACGGTTCTCCTTATTTTGCCGACGAAAGGATTCGGATGGACTCACTCATTACCGGACAATTTGCGATCTGTAGCCTACTTCGTAGGAAAATGTTGAATATTTATTGCTCAAATCTTCACCTGCTATGCCACACTACCAACAGATGGAGGTAGGGACCTCGGCCTTGTTGTAGTTCCTGAGTTCATGCAGAGTAACTGCTGAGATGATCGTGGATGTGGCACACTAATTTACTCGAGTGAGGGAACCCGGGTCGTAGAGACGCTGTGGGTACTCGTGGAGTAAAACCAGTAGACGGTAAGAAGGGTCATGTACATACCAAGCATCTGAATCCGAACACTAGGTGACCATCTTATACCACTGTAATCGCCGTCTCACACCAACTATCTGTAGTCCCTTTGCCACTGACACGAATGTACCTAAATACACCGATGTGTCGGGTCTAGTTAGCTGTCTTGTAAGCTGGCTGACTTGCCGCGGCAATCGGTGCTACCCCCTCCTTTTTGTTTGGAAAACTAATGGACCACATGATGGGCAGCTACCAGTGGCCCTAGCGTGGTCACTCTATCTGATTGTACTGATATGTCTCTCAGATAGTAGTCGGTAAAAGTCGAATTGGCACTCCAAGCACAGGATTGGACAATGTCATCCAAGGATAAGTTCTTCCATAATGGCCATGATGTAGCGATGGCACGTATTTCATGGAAAGAAGCTGAGGCCAGAAGTGGGGGAGCGTCAAGGGTGAGTTGATATGCCCACTTAATGGTCTTCTTCAACCAAGAGGCCACCGTGTTCTTGGTGATGTCACGAGCTGCAGCTGGCTGAAGAGAGAGAAATAACAGTCGACGAGACCCCCGAACTGGGTTGGTACGAGTGAGGTAGTGACGTATTGCTCGTACTGGACATAATAGGATGTCCTCATCAAGGCCACAAACGAAGTCTGTTAATGCTGGAATAGAATACAGACGTTGAGCACAAGAACCTTGGCGTACAGCCTCATTTTTGGCGATGAACTCTGGAATGGGACAGAAAGAAATGCGATACCAATCTGCCGTCCAGGTCATCGACTTCCTCTCCAGGGTGAGAAGCTCGGATACTCTAGAAGCCAAAGCGAAGGCCGACAGGAAGGCAGGCAGTCTTGTAGGAAACAGCTTCAACAGAGGCTGACTGTAGAGGTTCGAAAGGTGGACGAAGAAGAGCACTAAGAACCACCCCAATATCCCACTTCAGTAACAGTTGTCGGGTATGGCGAGACTGTAAGGCGAAGGCACGTAGGAGAGCAGAGTTGTCATTCAGGCTAATGTCGATGCCCGTCAAAAGACGTAAAACCCTGGCTAAAGCTGACTGGTACCCCTCAATGGTGCTGATTTGAAACTTCCTATCTCAATGTAGGTGAAGGAGGAAGTCCGCTACTATGGGAAGAGAGGCAGTGTCGGGATCGATGCCTCGGTCTCGGCACCAGAGTCGAAAACCACGGTCGACGAGGCCACCACGGAACAACGAGTAGGATGACGCAGTCGTGCTGAGCAATCTTTTGTAGAACTTTCTGAAGCAGGACAATGGGAGGGTAGGCATATGCAACGAAGTTGTCCCAGCTGATCGATAGAGCATCGATGGCGAAGGCTCGAGGGTCCAGAATCCGGTCGTCTAGATGGGCTCCCCAACCTGACTTGGAAACATCAGTGTAGAGATGGTAATATGGAGTCGGAGATAGGAAAGGAACTCCCCGCATGACATTGTGACGGGACTGCCACCAAATCAGATGTGGATGTAGAGACGTCAACACCGGAACTTGAGGATTGTGGGATGACATCTGAAGGTATGGAAGAAGATGGTACTGCAGCGGCCGAACTTGGAGATGCCCGTAATGAGTAAGGTCCTGCGTGGATGTGAGTAGCCGTAGAAGACTTTGCCAAAGATGAAGGGGCTGAAAGGCGATGACAAGAACTTTAGTACCAAGGTCTGAAATTTGGTCCACCGGTCATCCGGAGGTCATACCAGTGGAAGGATCGTGTCGAAGACTGCCCCAATGTAATGACGAAGTTGTGCTGGTACCAACTCTGACTTCTGAGGGTGAGGAATGAACCTGAGATGTTGAAGGATGAGCAAAGTGAACCAGATCTGAGCGTTGAGAAAAGACTTGTCCGCGCCCAAATGAGGATGTCGTCTATGTATACCTCGATGTCAATGCCCCGTAGATGGAGGAACGCCATGACTGGAGAAGCGATGCAGGTGAAAAGCCATGGGGCGATGTTGACTCCGAACGGGAGGACTTGCCACTCGAATCGTTGACCGGCGATGGTAAAGCGTAGGAAACGGCGATGGCGAGGATGATTGGGTATATGGAGTTATGCGTCTTGCAAATCGATGGAGGCCAACCAATCCTGGTGATGTATGCGGGCCTGGATCGATGAAACCGACGTCATCTTGAAATGAGGAGGTGGTGACAGATGAAGTTTGTTGAGCCATCTCAGGTCGATGATCATGCGCATTTGGTCCATGTTTTAATGTCTCGAGAACCCAGACGTCGTCTGTAATGAGCTGCCAAGTGCTGCAAACGGCCGCCGACGACATGATGACTGAAAGAACGGAAGGCGGACAGATGAAAGTCTATGACATGAGGATGGGGGATGGAATGCAGATAGTCACTTGTTGGAGGCACCTCTACCTCTAAAAGACCTCCCATGCGAGGCGCGCCGACCACGGGAACATGGAATACCTGTCGAGGGGACGAAAGTTACCGGGGGGAAAAACCTCTCGCTGGGTAGTCCTGTGAGCTTGATTCCGATTCCACCTCCGGTCAAATGAAGACGAAGCATAAGCTGGACGCCGAGATGCTGCAGAAAGGAGTCTAGATGTCCTCTCCTCAAGAATACCAGGTATGACAGACTTGATTGCATTGTTGAACACGAACTTAGAAGTCAACGGCTGGTGCAACAGTTGGGTTCTAGCAGAAACCGGAATTTCGGCTTGGTGTTGCGTAGCAATGCTTTGTGCTGAGCCTAAAGAAGAGAAACATAAGAATAGGAACCAGCCTTGATGACATGACGGTTAGACTTGTTCAGCATGTCAAGAAAACCCCGTAGGTAGGTGAGGTGACCGGGAGACAAAAGAGCCGACCCATCAAGCTGACGGATGGCATGACCAAATGCAAGTCGAGTTGTGGCGAACAGGAACCAGTCGGTGTACGACGTAATACGCTGAATGGCGAGCAACATCTCCTGAAGATTATCAACTACCTTGGGGGAGAAGCTAAGGGAAGGCGGTTTGGAAGACTTCAATACTTGATCCAAATCATGGTCCGGTATAGGAGGCTTGTCTGGGAGAATACCATCGTGGAATTGGTAAAACGTGAAAGTAGGTTTCTTAACTTGTTGTCGTCCTCAAGTTGACGGTCATAGGTAGCACAATTGGACACCCAAGCTGGAGACGGAGCACAGGAAGTAGGAGTTGTCAACAAAGGTCAGGACGAAATGACAGAAGAAGCCGCTGTCACACACTTGTGTCTAGAACGAGAAGAAGAAGAGACAGCAGTAGTAGGCCCGGGCATTTCAGGGACGAGAACAATCAGTGCCGTCATCTTATCCTCAAACGTTAACGCACTCGCCTCTACAGAGTTGACAACCGAAGATGAGGATTCCCAACTAGAGGTAGAAGATGCAGAAGACGAGTGACGATCAGGTGAAACCTCAGATGATCAAGTGGATGATCAAGTGGATGACATCGAGATGACGACCGAGAACGACTACCTTGATGACCTCGGCGTAGAGGTGTAAGGGAACGGCGTTGAGAAGAACGGGAATGGCGTTGTGATGTATGGGAACGACGTAGTGGTGTACAGGAACAGTGTTGTGGTGTACGGGAAAGGCGTTGTGGCGTACGGGAACTGCGTTGTGGTGTACGGGAATGGCGTAATGGTGTACGGGAACAGCGTTAAGGTGTACGGAAACGGCATTGTGGCGTACGGGAACGGTGTTGTGGCGTAAGGGAACAATGTAGAGGTGTACGGGAATGACGTGGCGTACGGGAACGACGTTGCAAGAAATCAACTGAGATAGAAACCGTAGATTGATGTAAAGTCGAGCCCGAAGTGTCACTGTGGGATCTGAACGAGGAACGAACGGTAACAGACGGATGGACGATGAAGACATGGACTTGAAAGGCAGACGTGCAGCCGTAGTCCGCGAAGCTGTTTTGGACGAAGCAGTCGTAGAAGAAAGACGAGACTTAAATCGCAGGGGTGAAGTCGAAGCCCGTTGTAACTTTTTTTATTTTCAGAGTATTAGACTGTGAAACAACATTAGACAATAGATTGGATGAAGCCGGAGCCTGTAGAGTCGACGGAGAAGAAGTCTTTTGTTCGGTCCCGATAACAAAAGGTTGATGTGTGAAAGCAGGCCACCACTTGGAGACAGAGTCTCCTTTGTTGTCCCAGACAAAGAGACGGAAGATTGCGTAACTCCAGACTTGAACTTAGTCCCAGAGCCATCAGACGAGTTCTTATCATCACGAATAGACCTGTCTGGGTAGTTGTCGATTTTCACATGCTTGACTGTACCACTAGGGCAAAATCTGAAAGATGATGACAGCGACATGCTAGGGCTGAGAAGATGGGACACTTCCAAATGCGAGCCAGGTAGATCTTCGTTGAACTTAAAGTCAGCGATGAGAGCTATTTCTGATTGATGTCTCTCGTCAACAGATAAGTTGAGATCCTCCGAAGACCATAGAAGGAACGCACGTCTAGTCTGGGCATAATTTCGCCAGGTAGCGTCGTCCCAGTTCAAACATTCCAAACAGGTGACCTGCCGATAACAAAGATGTCCTTTGCACGAGAAGCAGGTCGAATGGGAATCCAAAATAGACCAAGAATGCAGACAGGAACGGCAACGTTTAGAATTTTTAGGGACTGTATGACCAGATATTGTCTAAAATAAATCTGCTAGTAGTTAGCTTCAGAAAATAACCTTAGGTTACGTCTAAATGTAGATCTAAACAGGAACTCATATCCAACACGTCTACACACGGCAGATGCAGGAAGAAAAGAGGAAGTATTCATGGGGCACATGCACAGAATAAACCAGCGGAGCTCCCTAAAGGGAGATAACTTTTATTCTGCAAAGGATCTCCTAAAGGAGGATATAAGGCATAGCAATCGCAGGTGAAGATTTGAGCAATAAATAATGTCATTATAGTGGGTTCATGCCAGACAAAATTAACAGAGCAGTGGTGAAAAACATATTGAAGCCGTGACCTCTGGCGCATGACATGACACAGCCTGATTACGATTGTGTTGTGTGGTATCGTATCTGATGGTATGTTATAGTAGTATGTAATGGCATTCCAAATATCATAGCCATTGATGTCAGGCGCTGTTTTGAAAGATTCTTCCAGCTGTGTGGAGTTCTATTGTGATGTCACTAACACAACAGTGCTGTTTGACAACACGCCGGGCACTGTGTTGAACAGTTCAGCCAAATCGTAATCAGGCCATTACATCACAGCTCAGACAGTCACAGCTTTTGTCATTTTCAAAAGGGCAGGACACTGTCGTGCATTAGTACTCTTATTTTCAGAGTTCGGTTGTTTTAAAATGCACAAAAATGACATGCAATTTTAAATATTCGACTTAAAGACAATTTATTATTAAAGGTGAACTGCAAAGCTTTTAATTTTATCTAAATTGTTGCTTATATAGATCTTGTCTAATGTGACATAACTTTTATACGTTTTTGGGGCAAATATAGTTCGCAAAATTGTACTAATAGCAATATTTAAGTTATCCTGTTATAAATCTGTCTTGAAAACTTGCATCGCTTGTCTCTCTTGATTTGTGGAACGTTATGACGTTATAGTGGTCCCCTTCATTCAAGTTTTATTCAAATGTGACGTCATACTACGTCGGATGAATGAACGAGGGCCACTATAACGTCATGACGTTCCAAAAACAACGGGAGGCAAGCGATGACGTTTTTAAAAGTTCTGGCTCTCGGTATAAGTTTTGACTTCTCATATACCCAAAATAAAACAATACCCCACAGAACTATTACCACACATAATTGTAACAACTATAGAAGTTCTTGTTTTATGACATTTTAACAGAACATTGGAAAGCTTTTCAGTTCACCTTTAAAACAAGAGCTGTAGGGGCTTCAACGTATGCCAGTGAACATCTTTGACTGCAGAAACCTAAACTTAAGACAAATTTTGAGAGTCTAGCTATGATCCTTCATAACATAATGTAAAGATTAATGTAAAGATGACCAGCTGACCATGTACATGTACTGTAGTGTGAATTTGGAGGGCCTAGCCATGATCTCTCGAGATATTACAATAACTAGAATTTGACCTTGATAAAATAGGTCAAGGTCACATTGGAGACCCTAGATTGAATCCCTCAAAAGATATCACCAATACTAGAATTTGACCTTGATAAAATAGGTCAAGATCAGTCATCTTCAATAGGCTTCAAATCCATCACTGGTTGCATAGACTTAGGAATTTGGATCCTTCAAGCAAAACTGTGTCAACAAGCAAAATGGATGACTATACATGTAGTTCTTCTTTGCCCCATGGGTAATGAATACCCAAAGTTTGGTACCAAAGCATTACCTGGAAATGGGTGATATCGCACAGCTTACAAAATTTAACAGACGGATAGACAGTGATCACAATATACGACCTCGTCTATCGATGGGTGTGTAAAATATAGCAGGTTTTGGGACAATTTGGTATAACCTTTAGAACAGTTTCCGTTTTGTGGAGCTGGAGATGCTAGTGGTGCCCATTATGAATAACCATGCAATAACCTACATATACACATAGAGAAAGTAGCACAAGCAAGCGAAAGATAATCTCCCAGACTAACACAGTTACACTACAACAACAACATCAAAGATCCCCGTCTTACCCTCCGAGAACTTCTGTGTTGTCTTCGGAAAACGTCAGAGAAAAGACACAGAATCTCCCATCATCAGGACAAAGAGTTAGAGACATGTGTGTCTCGTGGTCACCATGTAAGTTGCATAAATGGACTGTTTGGAAGAGAATACGGAGCAGTTCGCTTACTGTAGTAGTGTGTGATTCTACGTACAACAGGATAGATAATTCAACACAGACACCAACTATATTCAAGTGATGTTCTACTACTAATAATAATTCAACCAGATGGTCAGGACGATTTTGAAATGTTTGGAGAGAACAAAATAAGAAATGTATAACAAATTTCTATATTGTTAGTAAATACAAACCTGCTATATTACAGTTAGTACTGAATATAGGAACAGTATGTTTGTACATCTTGAAGTATAGAAATAGGTTATAAATGTCTTTGTTTTGTTGCATTCAGCGCCATGGATTTTCCAAATTTAACAATCTATCCCATGTGGTTGAATTTAACATCTGGGTAAGGACTCATCCACAATATTCTGACATGCACAGAATTTTTAAAACTACATTTGTCAGCAAAATAGGACAACACCCACATGAAAGACATTTGAATTAGAGAAGAAATTCTGAGATTATTTAAGTTTACTTGTCTGTAAAAGATCATAGGAATATGTGTATGCCAAATTACTGGATGATCCCTTAACCATGCCCGTATGCTAGTTAATTCTTACCCTCCAAGAATCTCCCGATTATCAGAAGAAAAACGCACAGAGAAAACACAAAAGCTGTGTTCCCCTGGTGAGAATTGACACAACTCGTACATGTCATTATCCGGGTTGGTACTGGACATGTGGACTACAGGAAAACATAACAGGACAACATAGGCAAGGTCAAGGTTATGGATTGAAAAGGTCAAATCCAAAATACAACTTAGACATACCGGTAAATTCAACCAAATTCAAATTTATCCTGAGACAGGATTCACTTTGCAAATATTCAAGATCAAATGATAATGTAGATTAAATGTTTCAATAATTCACTCAAGCTTCAATATTCTAATATTTCAATTTCCTTTATCAATAAATGTCCTCACTCCATAATTGTCACAAGGAAAATTGTACTTTGACTAGACTTACTATGATTAAAACCATATCAACTACACTTGTCCCCCATTATAACACGGATCATTATAAAGTGGGTTTCAGTATAGCATGGTCAATGTTGTCCACCCAAATATATATGTGCAATATGAATGCTACTGCAATGAAAACTGACCATAGTGGGACTAACCAATAGTGAGGTCAATATTTTGCCCCCCAACGTCAGTGTTATTATGAGGGACAAGTGTACTTCGCCAAAGAATTGTAATATGATTAATATTGAGAACTGGTGTGAGCACAGCTCAAAGATGTAATCAACCTCAAAATCGATGGATTTTGTAAACTCTCCCCCATGTGTTTTTCAGCAGAAAAGATTACTAAAGCATCATATGTATTATATTTGATGATAATGGGACCGCCATATATGCCGAATGTAAGAATATCTTGTCAGATAAATTTGAAACTCTGCCCGCTTCGACAGGTTTTCTGTTTGCCATTGAGTGTGTGTTGTACGCGGAGAGGAAAATGACGGCGATGCTCACGAATCTGCATGCTGAACAGCTGCAGCCACGCATGGGATAACGTGATGGCTCATGCCGAAGATAAGGTAATGTCTCATAGCATACGTTGGTAGAATGCATCACATGTGAACATACACTTGTTATAACTTTTGAATGACATTTTGAAGTGTCATTCGATTTGACGTATAGAAGTAGTACAAGTATGAACACTGGGATTTCCTGGATTTCAACTTCTTCTTTATTAAACACGACGTTTCGCTAAGTCTGCCCTTAGCATTCTCAAGTGTATAAATGTACAATCAAACATGAGGTATATATATATGTACAGGGTATGATGAAGCCAATTTAATATAACAATATATGGTCTGAAAACAGTGGGGTGTAGACACTCCTGGAGAGTGGGCATACATGAAAGGGTTATGGGGAACAGAGCTAAACAAACAATAGTTGTGGTGGGTGATTACAATGCGAGGGCTGGCTTAAATAATCTGATGTTAAATGGTGGTACATGTCACAAGTGTTGCCTGTGACATACACTTGTTGACATGGCCGTGGAAAAATAAACGGCATGCCATGCTGTTTATTTTTAAAGATCAATTCCTTTTATTTTCTCGTGAATGGTAGAAATGTGTTTAGTTTTTTGTGATCAAATGTGTTTCATTTTGTACCTGTTGTAACATATGCCACTTTTGCTGAGTTTGAGAGACATCGATTTCAGTCTAGATTTGAGGCTGATTACATCTTTAACCCTTTGTTTACCGCTAAAGAAATAAGTGAAGTACGCGGAAATCCTTCATGGACCAAATCACAAATGGGGTAACTAGAAAAAATATGTGATTTTTGATGGGAGCAACAGTGGGTTACCATAGCAACTCAGTTGTTGGGACTAAAAAGTCCCGACGGTAAACATCGGACAGGCCAAAAAATCATAATTTTGGATGCTTTTTGTGTAAATCCATAACAAATTAGACATGAATAATGTAATAAAATATGTTATTCCAAAATATAACCTCTAGGATTTGCCTGTAAAACCATCTTTTCAACAAAGATAAATAATTGAAACTAGGAAATGATGGAAACAACTAAAATTGTCCAGAAAATGTTCATTCATGTTTGCCATTACAGTTTTCCATGAGCATATGTTTTCAGTTATGTTCCTCTGTAAGTCAAATATCAACAACGATCACAGAGGAATTTTGTGAATAACATATTTGCGATGAATATTTAGCTGTCATACATGTAGCATCGAACAGTCCGACACTTGAAAATCTTGATAAAGTCAGATGAAAGTAGCACAATTACCCATATGGTGTTTGTGTGGCATGTTTCTATGGCATAAATCAGCTCGCGAAAGCAAGAATAAATAAACTATTGACCGGATTTGAACCTTCAACCCTCCATACATGCGGATATAAGGCACTTTATGCATTACAATATGCCTCAACATCCAATTGAACTTTTTTTAGTTTCATAACTTACACGAACTGGTGATTGATACATCGAATATTACCATTGGGACTTTTTAGTCCTATTCGAAAAAAAGGTCCAATATTATCCAACGGGACTAAAAAGTCCCAAAACTAATTAACCTAATTTCGATAGGAAACTGAGCTGTTTTTCCAAAAATGAAACCAGCATTATGTTCTTGATGTTAAAAATCATTCATAAAAAAATTCCCAGTTAGATTGACTAAAAACTTTCTCAAACTAGAGTGCGACAATTTTCTTCTGAAATCCACTATGTTTTGCTGAGAGGGTTATCCGCGTGTCTGATCACGGCACCGATGGTTGTTGGTCACAGCTCGCTATAGTTTGTTTCAGATAGTCGGAGATGACCTTCCGTGTGTACCTAAATGTCCCGACGGCAGGTTTGTGGAACTGACTGTGAGCTCAGTCAATTAAGAAGGGGTGGGACTTTTAAGTCCCGTCGGTAAACAAAGGGTTAAAGAATATTATCACCACTAGAAATTTGCACATGTATTCTACATTAGTCTGTAAATTGTCAGCAGAATAGAATATTGTCTATATGTATTAAAGATGAAATATTTGCAATAAAACTGGGGGATATTTGGGGATAAAACTAAAATTATTACAATAGAGGAGTTGTTGAAGGCATACATACCACTATCAGACCAGCTGGAGTATATCATATAGTTACCATCAGGGCTGTAAAGAACAGAATGTCAATATTAAGATGAACCGGCATAGGATTGAGTATTATATACCCCCAAAACTGTTGAAGTTTGAAAATCGTTTCAGGATGATCTCAGTAACAATGAAGTTTTATCAAAACAGCAGTCCATCACAGGGACTCTCAGTTTAGTCTTTTCCACTGGCCCTAAACTGGGCCTGTGAATGGGAGCTTACCGATGATACGGTTTCCCTCAGTCATGTGTCAGTGAAAATGTACACACACACTAACCTGACTATGCCAGCCCAATATGTATAATCTGCTAAAGACCTATCCTTGCTGTAAAAATGGAGTAACCAATCAAACGCTTTCAATGGAGGGCATCATGATTCGATTTCAACCAATCAGAGCAAACCATTCCAGCCATCCTCTCACTCATACCAACCAACTGTCCAAGTCTGATGTGAGTTTTTGCAGTCAAAAGCTTTAAGTGTAGCATGACTGAATAGAGGTCAATGCAATGGCGGCATATTGGATTATGTGGGCTGCTGAAAAACAATCTCATCCATGCTCTCATGCATAGCAATCCACTGTCCAAGTTTGATGTAAATCGGACAAAATGTTTCTGAGTTATTGCAGTCACAAGTTTAGGTAGCATGGCTGATTTGGGTCAGGGCCTTGGCGCCTATGGTGGCCATATTTGATTATGCACTGCAGGTTGCCAAAAAAAACAATCCCAGCCATCCTCTCACCAACCCACTGTCCAAGTTTGATGTCAATCGGAACAAGAGCCCAAAGGGCTTCAATATACGCCCGTATATCTGGAATTACATTGGTCCAAATTTCAAGGTTGTTTAATCACCTTGATTCCAATTGGTAGCTAGCAATCCGGAAAAAGGTCTACAATTTTGTGCTTCTGAGAATGTAACATATCACATCTAAAATTGAATGATAAACTAAAATGAGCTTAACTCTTGGAAACTAGGTGACCTTGGAGCAAGAACCGAGGGCTCACATATCCCACAATGAAATCGACAATAGTCAAACACAAGAAAATAGTACTTTTCCTGCAAATGGATTTCTTTCAGACGAGAGAATTTTTCATGAAGGATGAAGTAAACCTTTGTTCCTGAGTTGATAAACGGGTATGAAGTTCATAAAGGATCCCTCTCCACGTTAAACTAGTAAATGTATGGTTTCTATTTCACAACAGTTTAACTAAATGTAGCTGTTTCAAACATGGGAGACAACTCCACAGGACAAATGCCATATACATGTAGAGGAGAGAACTCTGAATATTCCAACCCAACACATATAGTCAGTTAAACTTGATTCAATTCTGGGGGACTGTGACCTTGACATTTGACAAATTGATGTATGTCCCCTCTTCGCCATGCGAGTAAGGTATCTGATACCATTCCATACCTTGAAACTAGAGATATCGAATGGATGAATGGACAGAACGCAACATCGCATTACATGACCTCGTCTTCGACAGGCATATGAAAATGTGACGTAATGATTTCCTGATTTTGGGGTCACAGTGCCCTTGACCTTTGACCTTGACCTAAACTTTGGTGCATGACACATCGTCTTCCGTCAATGTATCAATGGACACAAAAAAATCACGATTTTTATGAATTTCATGATTTTGGGGGTCACCGTGACCTTGATATTCGGCCTTGACCTACATTTTGGTACGTGACACATCATGTCCCCGTAATGTATCTACTGACACAAAAAAAAGTACTTTTCAAAGATTTCTTGATTCTGGAGTCACAGTGACCTTGACCTAAAGTTTGGTACATGACAAACCATCTCCCCGTAATTTCTCAATGGACACAAAAAATCAAGATTTTTAACAATTTCACGATTTTGGGGTCACAGTGACCATGACATTTGACCTTGACCTACATTTTAATATGTGACACACTGAGTCCCCCTAATGTATCTACTGACACAAAAATATGTTATTTTTAATAATTTCCTGATTTTTGGGTCACAATGATCTTTGACCTTCGAACTTGATCTATATTTTGATATGCAACACTTCATTTCCCCCTATTGAATCCACTCACAAAAAATTAGAAATTTATGATTTCCTGATTTTTCATTCACACTGACCTTTGACCTCGACCTACATTTGGCATGCAACACATCGTTTCCCCCTAGGGCATCCACTCGCCAAAAATTAGAACTGTAGATGGAAAACTATCAATGATCAATGATTTCCTGAGTTTTAGGCAACAGTGACCTTTGACCTCTGACCTCGACCTGAATTTCGGTACGCGACACATCGTCTCCACCTGATGTATCCATTCACAAAAAAATGCAACTGTGGATAGAAAACATCCAGAGATATAGACCGGACACGAACACTTCACTGATTTCCTGTTTTTCAGGCCAGTGACCTTTGACCTCTGACCGCGACCTTCATTTTTGTACGCGCAGGGGTTTTTTCTAGCCGATTTCTCATCGTGGTATTCCCGATGAGAAATTTTGAAAATTGAGTTTTAGAGGATTTTTGTAAATTGAGTTTTCTGTCGACAAATTGAGTTTCTCTTATTTTTCTATATTGAGCGCGCTTGCGCGCGAAAAAAAATTGAGTTTTACTGATATTTCCTCGCCCATATCATTGTGTAGTTGTATCTAAATAAACTTATTTTAATCCTTGAATCTTGTCCGAGTTCGCGATCCGATGTCTGTTGTTGTTGTTGTTTACTGGCGAACTGTGACTCGAGATCTCCGCACAAAGGTGATACTGACAATTTGAACGAATGGTGCATAGGAGAACCTTTGATAGGAGAGTGTTGGGCAGTATCGGGCTTTTTCATTGGACAGGCACTTCATTATCATCCAATGAAATACAGCGTTACGAAGATTGTCAAATGCCATCTTCGCAGTATTACGGACATCATCAGTTGCTGCAAACGATGTTGATCTGATATTTTACAGCTAGCTACCACTCGAAACAGAATAAAACATGTGCACTATCGACATTAATGTACAAAATATAAGAATGCTTTGACTGCAATGACTAATGAACTGCAAAACCGTGGGCAAAGAAATTAGACACGGAAATTGACTGGCCCGGGCTTTGCAACAACAACAACAACAACGAAATGCATCTGACGATCTCCTCTCAATGAAACATTACCATTTTCAAGGTCATAAAATCAACAATCTTGGGTTGTTGATTCTCCTTCAAGTATAACTGAAAGGCATAGTATCATTTGATTGTATTTTCAAACAGAATACTTGAAAGACGTATTGTTTTTTCTTCTTTCAGAAAATATTGAAGGTATCATATCTTGTGTATTCATTATGAGGGTGCCCATATATTTTACATAACTAAATGTCACCTATAGGCCTATAAGGCTGCAGATATCCTTGAAAAAAAAAGTTGTTGAAAAGCAATTTCGATGTTTTTTTTCTCAGCCAAAAGCTACATCTTGCATACAGAAATTCGACAAAGTTAATCATGCAGTCATATTTATTTCATGTTAGCTAACAATTATAAACAACTATTCCTGGAAAAAAACAGCTACCTTTTGTAGTACTGAGTACGAAGTAGGCCGCCGAAGCCAGATACTATCTTTGTCAGAGCAGCACATTCCAAATGTTAGGTACTAAGTTATTGATGCCTGTCAAAGTGTCGGTCACCTGTGAAAAAATTATTCGCAGGCTTGAAATGAAGGCGGACGTGTATAATGGATGTGTAATTTTCAACTGTAGGTTTGAAATTTGTTTTCAGTTATCCCTATGAAAATGTTTGCATAATTGAGTTTCTGAGCCGAAACTATGAAAACCATGGAAATATTGAGTTTTTCAGATTATTGGCGCGCCAACGGCGTGCCGAAAAATTGAGTTTTGTGAAATTCTCAAATTGAGTAGATGAAAGATTTTGAGCTAGAATAACCCCTGACGCGACACATCGTCTCTCCGTAGGGTATCCACTCACCAAAAATTGGAACTGTAAATAGAAAACTGTTCCAGATATAGACCGGACACGGGGGACGGACAGATGGACGGACGGACGGATGGACGGACAGACAGACGGAAACCGCCTTTTTGGCGGGCGTATAAAAATGGTTTTTGGGTTATTACTTCACAAGGGAAGTGTGACGCAATGACGAAACGATGCAATGATGGATGGAGGAAATCCTTAACTCCCCCTCCGGTCATAGGTTTAGCCAGCAATGCGTCTCGCCGTCCAGTGTGTGACAATGAGACGGCCAGTTCAAAAACGGGACGGCTATTCTTTATTTTTAATGTTTAATGCATATCCCCGGGACGGTGTGCTTTCCAGGGACAAAATAATCAAACAAAAACCCGTGGAAAAACAAACCCAAAAGTGGTTGTTGTAGTTGTTATGGATTGTTGGACGTCGACCACGTGGAAATCCCATCGAGTCGAAGAAATCCAAGGCACGAGCTTGAAAACGAGGGCAACCCCGTTCCTAAAGGTTTTCTCAAATCATCTGACACGCGCGCGTGGAGTTTCCAACCCACTACCGTATGCAGTTTACAGAATAATTAAGCCACTGAGAATGTGGTCTCTCGGCTCTCTGCACAAGGGTACTACAATATCATTCCCCAAACAAATCAATCTATCTGCGCAGAGATTGGTTTTACTCCTCGAGAGAATTTCAAAGTGGCAAGATGTCAAAACGAACTAACAAGGCCTATTATTGATAGATTTTATCAGCAAGGAAAATGTAGAGTCCTGTACGTCGGATTCTGACCGTGAGGATTCGAGGGATGACGATGTCAACTAACTGCCAGCTGACCGACAAATGCAATGTGTGACCCGCGGCCTCCTTAGTGAAAGAGAAACTGGCGAACACCGTCACCAGTTCTCTGTTGCAAAAAAACGCAAAATAATATAGCTGATAAAGTTATCGCAAGCGTGGACCAACATTTTTCCTGGATCTCAATGATGCCGATAAATACAATGCACAGTATATCATCAAGTAGGTCGGCTAGGGCCTCGGAGTAACGAGGCAAAAAATTTCAGGTTATTGTTTTGACCAAAACAACGACGTTTCTTTTTGAAGACCCTATTTCATTGTAATTCTTACATAACTTATTTAGCAACTATATAAAATAAAATAAATGAAGAAAAAACATTGATATAGAAGGTACATGTTTGAAAACAAATTAACAGACCAAACTAAAAAATAATGAAAACTGAACAAATTAAGTTATTAACCCTAAAGTTAAGTATAATTTAAAATTGAAAAAAAAAAAAGATCACTGGATTCTGATTCGCGTGAGTGATAAAAGAGTGATCACTCTCTCCAATGGTATTCTTCATTGCATTGGCAATTTTGAGAAGAGTGACCAAAAGCTTTCCATGAAAATTTAGATTTTGTTCCATTTTTATACTGCATAAAATGATCTGAAAGTATGTAGAAAGAGGCTCAGAGATGTGCTCTCTACATGGCCAGAATTGGCCTAGAATGCATCTCAGAGCATCTAGACCCCTGGGGCTTCCGGGGCCTAGGCGGCCCCTGGACCCAGGCCTAGTTGTCCTGTGATAGTAACTGGGCGAGACGCCCTGTTTCTTGATTCTGGCTAAACCCCTGCCTCCGGTGTATAGTGGGGGACAATAATTGATGTTGAGACCATTGCTGTATTAGAATCTTACCCTAAATAAGGGGCAATAACTCTTCTTTTTTTCACATAACCAATAATTACAGTCATCTTCAGGGATAAATTATAATTTAATTATATTCCTACATTGTAAAACACCATGCCAGAAAATACTGGCTCGGGTGACAACCGAACTCATGACACCATCCCACTGCTCTACCGACTGAGCTATTAAGCCCAGTCGGGAACAGCTCGCTAATTCAATCCATTTCATAAGGATTTTCTGGCTGGGTGTTTAACAATGTAGGAATATTATAATTTACATGACCAGGAACCTATGTGTTATTACCTACATCAATACCAGTCTCGGTACATATCCAAGATATATATATATGTTTAATAAAGTTAAGCGCTATGAAAAAATAATAATACTTTTTAATGCATCAAATTCTGCACTAAATTTTATTTCATATTCAAATAAGAACATTGGTGGGTATCCTACCTAAAGGCAGTATCTAGAACACTCCAGCCTACATCTCTGGCTCGTATACATTTGATCAGATCAAACTTCCCCAGGGTTGTGTCGTACACACGAATATTTTGATCTGAAATGGCATCAAGAAATAATTCAATCTATCATTTGATATTAAAGTGAACGTAAAGGCTGAGGCAATATGCACTCTGTGGGAAAGAACTACATTGAAAGTACATGTATCAAACAGCAGCAACAAATATTTTTGGGTATTTTTTTCACCGAGTAGGAACAAAATTATTCCGTTGTATTATTGTTCCCCGGCCGACCCCATGTTGGCTATCTCACATCAGAGCAGTGACGTTGTATCACCTAGGAGCTCTCTACTTCGTGGAGTTAGAAAGCGTAGTAAGCATGTAAACATGACGACGTACATGTACAAGGAGGATAGCCTGAAGTTGTGATGAAGAGACAAATGAAGGTTTACAGGGTTACCAGTTTGAACCAAAACGCTCCGATGTCAACGAAAGTAGTGAGAGTTCAGGTGAGACGATTCAGCTCGGTAAACACTTGCTGGAGACGCAACACAGTCAAAACACGCTTGAAACAGCCAAGCTCTCCACCTCTGCCATTACAACTTGTGTTACAGCAATGCCACAACAAAGTGATACTACGTCACAGGAAAATATCACGAGTAAGGCTACTCAATACACTTGACATGGCCACCCCAGTCGATTGTTGCACCAGTCAATAATTCTGGTGTTTGGGATTTCTTTTTTAGAAGGGAAGAAAAATCACAAAAAATATTTGTTGCTGCCAAATGATACTTTAATTTTAGTTCTTCCACCAGTGTGTGTTGTCGCAGCCTTTACGATTATGAATACTGTATTCATCGATTAGCACAGTTAAATCGTGAGCACCCAATATGCCAGCATACAACTGATTTCATGCCTCAGTGATCCCATGCCCTCATTTTTTGTGAAATATCGTAAGTTAAGAGTTGTGCTATACTTAATACATGACTATACGCACACATTTTGCTATCCCTCGTGAAAATTTCTAACTACAGTGAAACCTGTGCATATCAACCAAGCCTGGGACCAGATCACAGTGTCAGTTTTGACAAGGTTCTGGTTTCTCAAGGTTCTAAATACTTTGAATTTAAGCATAGGGACCACGAATAGTGATGATATTTAGAGGTTGGTCGGTTTACCCAGGTGTCAGTAGTCACAGGTTTCACTGTAAATGTATAAGATGTCAAGTTTTTTCAATGTAAACCTATTATCCAGAACTTCAAATAGGATACTAATTTTCACCAAATGTTTTGCCAGTCTAGCCAGGTCAAAATTCCCCTCTAATATATTAAGTGGGAGAGTACCGGTTGTGACAATTACTACCCAAAACCACCCAGATTGTGATTGTGTGGAATCTTAGTTTTATTTTACTATTCACAAGACATATCCAATTGCCAAGACGAAAAGTATTAGGCCTCGAGCGCTGGTGAGGCAAACAGTCAAATATCGATCGCTGTCTGTTGGCGATTTTAAGATGCCCATGCACAATGAGCCCCATGTCAGTTTCAATTTCGAATTCAGACTCATGGGAGATCACAATCTTCAGCAGGACTTCACTGAAACATTAACAAAAGACCTCATTTCCACTGCAGGTGAACATGGTTTACACAGTGGAAATGATTTTCAGTCAAGTCGAATCTCTGTGGTATACAGTTAGAATATCAGGACTTTGGCCATTTCCATTCCATTGGTTGGTTTAGTGAAGATTTGCAGGTGAATACTAAACTAAACATACAGTTAGATATATCATCACAATGCTAGCCAGGAAGTGAAAGAGAATGCTAGAATACATTCTGTGACCACATTCTGTTAAAGACACCAAAAGTTTAGATTAAATAGAACTTCCAGGAAACTTCATTCCAGATATGAAAACCTTGAGGCAATGACATATTTCATTGGATAAGATCTTAAAATCACAGAAAAGAACAACCACAGATACATAAATTATGGACACATTTTACCACAGCCATATAAAAACAAAGATATCTACAAGGGGCAGATAACTCACCTTGGCATGCAGACAAGAAAACATCTCCATTTTTAGAATATGATCCACAAAAGGCCTTATGGTGATATGAAGCCACGGTTGTTTTTTCATTGGGCAAAAACCTACAAATATACAGAGCTTCACGTTGTAATAATATTTTGACATGTAGTCCGACATTCATGTGTGACTTGTACTGAAAGATTACGTTAGTTGATCAAATAAATATTTACAACGATATTACTTGGAGATATACTTTTGCCCTTTGGTTTCATCATTTGATACGCAAATCTAATTATCAAATCGTAACACTTTTTTCATTATATGGGAGTCATTATTAGGTCCACCCTGTTGGCGTCGAGGGTGATCTCATAATCGGGGTATATTCACAGGCAGCAATTTGAGGGAAGATAGGTAAGTGACATAAAGGTCCATAAAGGACCCACCCAGTATATAATAGATATACAATTATTTCCTTTATTTCACTGATACATGGTCATGGTTTTCTGGTAATAAAATATGAATATGATTGAATAATATCAGAGGAATTCAGTGCCCTATATTAAACCTTTCACCCCTGGAGATTAATCTGTCCCTGTCACCACTTTGAAAATGACGATGACGGATGTATTTGACAGCCAAATTTCATCGGTCATTGAAACTGTCAATGTTTTCGATTTGAACATGTCAACTCACAGCAACACGCCATCACGCAGTGTTTACATGATGAGAGATAGACCTGTTTTTAAGTAGACTAAAATTAATTGGAGTGACCCTGCCAATATACAATGTAGTCAAGCTGATTAGCAGATAAATCAGAACATTCTCCATGTTGTATCACTTACGGTGTGGTAATGGCACAGCGTTCCCCATGAGAGAAATTCTGTTTTCCATTCATTCCCACCTCTCTCTGTAAGAAGAAGAACGTGCAGTAGGTCTCCAGTAAATCAGGGTGAGTGAGAAAATATGACTTAACGTCGCTTTCAACACTATTTCAGTCATATCACGAAGTTTGGTTCCTATTCCTTCACACCCGGAAACCCCACGGGTAGGGTCCTATTCCTTTTCACACCCGGAAACCCCACGGGTGCCCCAGTTAGTTGCCTCTTATGACAAGCTCTCTGAGGAGCCGAGGTCTATTCTTACCATGACCTGGGGTGTGCACAACGACATCCCAGGTCAACCACGGATGCCACAAGGGGCCTCCAGTAAATCACAGGCCACCCTATATGTATATGTTACAAGTCAAATCTGACTAACCTGGCTTCAGTCATCAGTTATTGAGTGAGCAAGGGAGAGCTAGAGTATTATTTCGCGTCACTTTCACCAATCTTTCAGTCATATCCTGACATTTGTATCTTATTACTTTTCATACCCGGGAAATCAGCAAGTAGGGTCCTATTCCTTTTTACACTCGGGAAACCCACGGGTGCCCCAATTAGTCACCTCCTATGACAAGCTGTCTGAGGAGCTCCCCTCATATTCTTACCGAGACCTTATGGGTCTACAACGATACCGCAGGTCAATCCAAGCGAGACACATGTGGCCATTAGTTATAAATTTGATTTAATCAAATCTCTTTTGGTTAACAGTCTGCTTGAGTGTGAATATTCCCAAACACATCACGTTCATTTAGGTAGGACTGTTTTCAAGCCAACAGATTTACTTTCATAGATAGTAAAATATGTTAAATCTGAATGTCAACATAATAGGACATGGTGATATAGGAATTAGAATGCTCCTCTCTCAATTAAGCAGCATGTTTGAAGCTTACCCTCAATAACATCTGTGGGATGGTTGGTTTATGGGAGGTTATACGGCTTCCACATTGTCCCGACTCCTTCAAAACTGTTTGCTTGAACTCACTCTTCTAAAATAACAAACATCGATTAAATTAATACATTAACAAGATAAATTAGTCAATTCTATGTTGATTACTGCAAAGTAGAAAACGCTTGTCCATATAATTGATCACAACATGATAATTAAGCAACAAGTACAAATTACTTACTTCAATGGCACTGGTATCTGGATTTATATCAACTGCAACAAAAAAAAGAATGAAACCAGTTGATTTATAACTTGTCGATGTCAATAACGATAACAAATACGATACCGGTACCATAATTATAGGTAATGAAGAGATGTCTCCTTGTCCATTCCCAAAATATACAGTATGTAGTATGTAAATTACGGTAATTCCCCTAATAATTCGATCACTGGAAGTGCAGCAAAAATGGCTTATATTTGGAAATATTCTTGATGGCACCAGCTACAAAGTGTCACATTTTGTCATTATATGACTTTTCTTCAATTTGAATGAAGAATGAGAATGTTACTTCTGCTCTGTGTATGAATAAAATAGTAGAAAAGTGAACTTCCTGTGATTGAATTATTAGAGGAATTACCGTAGCAAGATTTTGACATCACCAGTAAGCCAGACATGTATAAAATAGAGTTGTGAATCTGATAAGAGCTGTTAATTAACATTGTAATTACATGATCACTGAGAACAGTCTAACCATACTGCAAGATTGCATTACTGTCTAATCTTACTGTGAGGTTGCATTGCACTAGTGTCTAATCTTACTGTGAGATTGTATTATGTTACTGTTGAATCTTACTGGAAGATCACATTGTCTAATCTTACTGTGATGTAACATTGAGTTTGTCTTATCTTACTGCAACATTGTATTACTTTACTGTTAAATCTTACTGGGAGATTGCATTGTCTAATCTTACTGTGATGTTACATTGAGTTTGTCTTATCTTACTGTACCATTGTATTACTTTACTGTTAAATCTTACTAGGAGATTGCATTGTTTAATCTTACTGTGATGTTACATTGAGTTTGTCTTATCTTACTGTACCATTGTATTACTTTATTGTTAAATTTTACTGAGAGATTGCATTGTCTAATCTTACTGTGATGTTACATTGAGTTTGTCTTATCTTACTGTAACATTGTATTACTTTACTGTTGAATTTTACTGGGGGATCGCATTGTCTAATCTTACTGTGATGTTACATTGAGTTTGTCTTATCTTACTGTAACATTGTATTACTTTACTGTTGAATCTTACTGGAATATCGTATTCTCTAATCTTACTGTGATATTACATTGAGTTTGTCTTATCTTACGGTAACATTGTATTACTTTACTGTTGAATTTTACTGGGAGATTGCATTGTCTAATCTTACTGTGATGTAACATTGAGTTTGTCTTATCTTACTGCAACATTGTATTACTTAACAGTTAAATCTTACTGGGAGATTGCATTGTCTAATCTTACTGTGATGTAACATTGAGTTTGTCTTATCTTACTGTACCATTGTATTACTTTACTGTTAAATCTTACTGGGAGATTGCAGTGTCTAATCTTACTGAGCGGTTGCATTGTGTTACTGTCTAATCTGACTGAAGCTGCAGTGCATTAATGTCCAATCTCGCTGTGATGTTGCAGTGTGTTATGGTCTAATATTACTGTGAGGTTGCATTTAGTTTGTCTAATCTTACTGAGAGATTGCATTACGTTACTGTTAAATCTTTTCGGAATTTTGCATTGTCTAATCATACTGTGGTGTCATATTGTGTTACTGTCTAATATTACTGTGTGACTGCATTGTGTTACTGTTTAATCTTACTGTAATGCTGTATTGTGTTACTGTCTCGGCTTACTGTGACATATTGTGTTACTGTCTTACCTTACTGTGAGATTGCAATATGTTACTGCCAAATCTTATTAGAAGCTTGCATTATCTAATCATACTGTGAAGTTGCATTACGGCACTGTCTAACCTAGCTACAACATCGTATTGCGTTACTGTGTAATCTTACTGTGAGGTTGCATTGCGTTACTGAAGCTGAAATAATCATCGTCATCATCCCCTTCATTAGCCTCATCCTCATCTTCACCTCCGGGAGATCGGGACGACAGTATCTGTACTTGTCCACTACAACAACAACAAAGCCTATATAGCTCAATAGTACCGAAACGAAACAATGTCGTAGAACAATGGTCAAACAATAAACTTTGATCCAAGCATTTATCAGATTATCAATGAAATGTAACTAAGCAGATACTACCAAAGAAATTTACCGCACATGAGCAGGTCAATGAGCTACGCTGAGGCACTACACAAGTTACTACGTTGTATCTTACAAAGTTTCATTCTGTTGCCATGGTTACTCCTTATGAAGCATTTGCATATTATTTTTATAGTACGGTACTTCTTCAATGTTGAAATGTGATACACTTGTATAGGCCTGTAATATAATGTGTACTGTATATCTATTTCCAGCAAGGACAAGGTTACAATATATGAAATTCAGCAGTTTTTTCTGACCGAGTCATTGTCCAGAAATTGTTAGAATGAATTATATACAATATTATCTGATGTCCATGCTTGGGTTTGTGACTGGTCAGTTATTAACTATGATATGATACATGAATATTCTTTCCAAAATTAGTTTTCTCCAAAACCACTGTCCAACAATTGACACTTCAATAAAAGATTGCTTAGTCATATTCCGGAATATATATACATGTACACACTATTTTACCGGGTTCCTGTATATGCCGATAGCCTAGCCTTCCCGATTATAGAATACATATATTTATCACTAACTACAGTTTTAAAATACTTGTTGCAGTAAATGCCCTAATAATTCAATCACAGGTAGGAAAATTTCCCATTATAAAATCTAAGAGTGATCAAATATATTAGAACAGGAAGTTGTCAAAATGATCTAAAATCATGCTAATAATCCATTATTTCTTTGTCATTTTAATCATTTTAGAAGGTGATCAAATTTATTAGAAAAACTTGAATTTGACCAAAAAATTAGGGGTGATTGAACTTTAATAGGTGATTGAATTATTAGGGGAGTCACCCTAATAATCATGGGTTGCCTTTCCATGGGATTCCAGGAATCGGATTCCCATCAGCACTCTCGCAAAATAATTTGAGGAAATCCAACAGATTCCCATAAAATTTCAGCAACCTGTATAGAAAGGACTGCTTTGGATTCTGGTAGATTCCTGTGGAGTTGGATTAAGAGGATCTATTTTCATTCCCATAAATTTTGATGGAAAAGAAGGCCTGCTAGTCAATAAAACCGAACAAAAGTCTGAAACTGAAATTTGCAAATTTCAGGAAGGGATGCCGACATGTTGGTTGAATTTGCAAGTTGTATCTACCATATAGACAACCATGCTATGAATTTATGGGCTATGAAATTGACAGTGTTCAGGAGAAAAAATGTTTAGTACCATCTCAGTTGCAAAGCAAATATGTATGATACCCCTTTTATAGCACCCATTTAAAATACTTTGTGAACTTACTGAACAATGGCTGGAGGTACACAAAGTCAATGAATGGTGATAGAAAAGTGAAAGTTATTGGGTTCCATATTCAGTTCGGGGGAAAAATGCGGAATTCGGGAACGTTGTTGAATTTGGGAACTTTGGTGTGAACTGTCTACAAATTCGAAAACTTAAAATCACAATATTTCATTTATTAAAATAAGTGACAGCATGTGTCCACTTCAATTTCATTTTGGTTTTTTAAAATTCTACCCGAGTTTTCAATTTTGTGTTTAATGCAGGTTGGGGAAAATACCTTGATCGAGGTATCGATCTATACCTAAATCGTTGTATAGGACTATGTCGGCTTCAGTTTATTCATATTATTGGAAAATGTGGACATCCACACACAGCCAGGAGGGCATGGATCTTTAAACAGCATAATGGCCTCATTGTTTCATGATTTTCACTCCACAGTTACTACTTCATTTTATGTGACTAATCATTGAAATTAACCACTTTACTATTTCAAAAATGAATCAGGAGTTCAAGTGACAATTTAGTGAAATTTACTCTATGAATCAAATGAAATGTGATGGCATACTTCCATCTCAAGATCATGTGCAGGATGCAAGATGCCTAGTTAATAAATCAGACACACAATGTAATCTGCTGGCATGTGCACATAAATAACAGACCTCTGCTCTGGGACAGGTATTCTGACCCTTCCATGTCTCTACATGCTAGGAGATAGTAAACGAGAGATCCTGAAGGATCTTGGCGCCCACCATTGTCCGATAATTGTAAGCTAATGACTAGAGGATCTTTTTGTCCATTGTTACTAAGAACAAATGATTGATTTGTAATTTTGTTCACAGAATTTCGAATCTGAGCGAAAAAGATCGGAAAAGGGACACTGAAAAACACCAAGATATAATCTAAGTTTCAGGACTATCAAGATTTCTAGAAACTGTACTTATGTCGGTTGTTATAACACAAGAGAAATGAGCAAAGTTAGTCTGAAAGTGAATGTACATGTACGGGGGATCCTTCGCCTTTGTTTTGTAGCATTTTTTTTGCACGTGTCATCATTGGGTACTGGAAGCGAGGACCAATCTCTCTGACACTTTGGCATGAGCTATGAAACATACTTAAGATTTCATAATTAGGAACGAATCCTAATTCTGTTCTGTTTACTGGGCTAGTTTGAGATATCTCTTTTAAGATACCATGCTCGAAAATAGTAAGATGGTACAAGGGATCCGGTCTGCGCAGTAATGTTGAAACTTCAAAAGTGCCTGAATCCTGATTACCTCCCTTGGATCGAAACATGCAGTAGTCTACAGTTGTCGAGTTGTGACGTTGGGTCACAAGAGTGACATCCCTTCATGTAGCCGACCCGCCGACAGACGAAAGGGTGGAGCAGTTCACTTGCTACTGCATGGACTAAAGACAACTGATTTAAAATTTGAAGAAATACATTTTAATTCTGAATTATTTGAACTCCTTGATATGGAAGGTGAAGGTATGGATATTCTCTATAGTCAATATATAGAATATGCCCCACCGTTTGATCCGCCGACTCTTGTGATGCAACGTCACAACTCGAGAATACCGTATTAATTTGAAGCGTAACTTGGATTTTCGAATCGGGACTAAAAAAGGTATCTTGCACTACCCCATGTGAAATATTTCCTGAGAATTCACGATAATGTTTCAAGGGGAAATTCAAGATGGCCGCCTTGTGGCCATATTGGATTTTCGATTCGGACCGAAAAAGGTATCTTGCACAATTAGACGACAAGGAGAACCTGTGTATCAAATTTAACAAAGATCCATGTAGTAGTTCCTGAGAAATCACGATAACAAAGTTGCATGGGAAATCCAAGATGGCCGCCTGTTGGCCATATTGGATTTTCGAATCGGACCAGAGAAGGTATCTTGCACAACTGGACCACAAGGGGAACCTGTGTATCAAATTTGAGAAAGATCCAGGCAGTAGTTCCTGAGAAATGACGATAAAGTTTCATGGAGAAATCCAAGATGGCTGCCTGATGGCCATACTGGATTTTCAAATCGGACCAGGAAAGGTATCTTGCACAACTAGACACCAAGGGGAAGCTGTGTACCAAATTTGAGAAAGATTCATGCAGTACATCCTGAGAAATGATGATAAATTTTCATGGGGAAATCCAACATGGCTGCCTGGTGGCCATATTGGATTTTTAGATCGGACCAAAAAAGGTATCTTGCACAACTAGACCCTAAGGGGAACCTGTGTATCAAATTTGAGAAAGATCCATGCAGTACTTCCTGAGAAATGACGATAAAGTTTCATGGGGAAATCCAAGATGGCTGCCTGGTGGCCATATTGGATTTTCGAATCGGACCAGAAAAGGTATCTTGCACAACTAGGCCCCAAGGGGAACCTGTGTACCAAATTTGAGAAAGATCCATGCAGTAGTTCCTGCGAAATCGTGATAACAAGATTTCATGGGGAAATCCAAGATGGCTGCCCGGTGGCCATATTGGATTTTCGAATCGGACCAAAAAAAGGTATCTTCACAACTAGACACCAAGGGGAACCTGTGTACCAAATTTGAGAAAGATCCATTCAGTAGTTCCTGAGAAATCGCGATAACAAGGTTTCATGGGGAAATCCAAGATGGCTGCCTTGTGGCCATAATTGGAGTTTCGATTCGGACCGGGAAAGGTATCTTGCACAACTAGACCCCAAGGGGAACCTGTGTACCAAATTTGAGAAAGATCTATGCAGTAGTTCCTGAGAAATCGCAATAAAGTTTTATGGGGAAATCCAAGATGGCCGCCTGGTGGCCATATTGGATTTTCAAATCGAAGCAGAAAAGGCATCTTGCACAACTAAACCCCAAAGGGAACCTGTGTACCAAATTTGAGAAAGATCCATGCATTAGTTCCTGAGAAATCGTGATAACAATGTTTCATCGGGAAATCCAAGATGGCCGCCTGGTGGCCATATTGGATTTTTGAATCCAACCACAAAAGCTATCTTGCACAACTAGACCCCAAGTGGAACCTGTGTACCAAATTTGAGAGAGATCCATAAAGTAGTTCCTGAGAAATCGCGATAACAAGAATTGTTTACGGACGGACGGACGACGGACCACTAGAATTTGACCTTGATAAAATAGGTCAAGGTGAGTCATCTTCAGCACACCTCTGGATCATCCCCAGATGTATATATAGTATTAATTTGGAAAGCCTAGCTGTATTTCTTCATGTTATATCATAATAAACATTATATGACCTTGAAAATAATAGGTCAGGGTCAGTCAACTGGGATAGGCTTCTAGTCAATCACCAGTTGCATTTGTAATATGAATTTGGAGACCCTAGATTTAATCCTTCAAAAAATATAGCAAATTCTAGAATTTGACCTTAATAAAACAGGTCAAGGTCAGTCACCTTCAGCACACCACTGGATCATCCACAGATGTATGTAGTATTAATTTGGAAAGCCTAGCTGTATTTCTTCGTTATATCATTATAAACAGTATATGGTCTTGAAAAAATAGGACAGACAGACGGACAGATGGACAGACAGAGGACGCTGACGACGACAATACCCTTCGGGCAAAGGGGTAAAAATGACACAATTTAACCTAATTTATTCAGAAGGCAATGCATCTACATTTATGCAACTTGGAGCTAGTCCAATATGATGTGACTGGAATACGTCCTCCTTTAATATGTTGATGTCTACCATGTCCGTATCACAGTCACATAGGCTATCATCTTTTTTCAAGAGGCAGGGCTTCGGACCTCGGAAATTGTCAAATTGTGACGCAATAATTAATTGACATGATTACTGAATGTATCCGTGCAGCTTAGATCCACAAAATGGCACATTCTAGGCATCTACATGTATCGATCTCTCATTAAACCATAGACACATAAATCTTGTCCGATCAGCGTCAAAATTTTTGGCAGCCTTCTACTTTGGCACATGAAGGGAAGAGACGTAGGCACACACCGACAAGTGTGCACGAATCATGTGATACTTTGAGTTACGGGTCTTCCCAAATTATCTGAAAAGCTCATGCAACTTCAAGCTTTCGAGCTGGATCGAATAAGAGTATCCAGCTTAGACTGACCTTGATAAAATAGGTCAAGGTCAGTCATCTTCAGCACACCTCTGGATCATCCCCAAATGTATATATAGTATTAATTTGGAAAGCCTAGCTGTATTTCTTCATGTTATATCATAATAAACATTATATGACCTTGAAAATAATAGGTCAAGGTCAGTCAACTGGGATAGGCTTCTAGTCAATCACCAGTTGCATTTGTAATATGAATTTGGAGACCCTAGATTTAATCCTTCAAAAAATATAGCAAATTCTAGAATTTGAACTTAATAAAATAGGTCAAGGTCAGTCACCTTCAGCACACCACTGGATCATCCACAGATGTATATGTAGTATTAATTTGGAAAGCCTAGCTGTATTTCTTTGTTATATCATTATAAACAGTATATGGCCTTGAAAAAATTGGTCAAGGTCAGTCAACTGGGATAGGCGTTGAGTCAATCACCAGTTGCATTTGTAATATGAATTTGGAGACCCTAGCTTTAATTCTTCAAAAAATACAGCAAATACTTGAATTTGACCTTGATAAAATAGGTCAAGGTCAATAATTTTCAATTGGCTTCTGACTCTTCACCAGATGCATAATATGTGATATGAATTTAACATACCAGACTCTAATCCTTCTTGAGATATCGTGTTCACAGACAGACAGACGGACAGACAGAGGACGATGACGACGACAATACCCTTCCGGCAAAGGGGTAAAAATGACACAATTTAACCTAATTTATTCATAAGGCAATGCATCTACATTTATGCAACTTGGATTTGACCTTGTGATACAAGCTAGTCCAATATGATGTGACTGGGATACGTCCTCCTTTAATATGTTGATGTCTACCATGTCCGTATCAGTCACATAGGCTACCATCTTTTTTCAAGAGGCAGGGCTTCGGAAATTGTCAAATTGTGACGCAATAATTAATTGACATGATTACTGAATGTATCCGTGCAGCTTAGATCCACAAAATGGCACATTCTAGGCATCTACATGTATCGATCTCTCGTTAAACCATAGACACATAAATCTTGTCCGATCAGCGTCAAAAATTTCGGCAGCCTTCTACTTTGGCACATGAAGGGAAGAGACGTAGGCACACACCGACACGTGTGCACGAATCATGTGATACTTTGAGTTACGGGTCTTCCCAAATTATCTGAAAAGCTCATGCAACTTCATCAAGCTCTCGAGCTGGATCGAATAAGAGTATCACTGTGCATGACTTGCGTCAATCCAATGCCAGCCGATTCACTTTTTGTTTAGCACAAGATGATGTTCCATGTATTAAATGCACAAGTTTTGTGCTCGCTCTTTGATAATTCTTAAAAGGTCCCTTTCTGTACACGTGCATCTGTGTACACCATGTGACATGAGGGGATCATGTGATTACTTCCCATAATGCTTTAGTGTGAAACCATGGACCCCATTTTAGGACAGAAATTGTTTGCTCTGGAACATCTGAAAGTTTGTTGTCTCTGTGAAACTTTACAAAGATTGGTTCAGATGTGTGGCTGGTGTTATTTTGTTCATGTATTATACTTGTGAGTGTGCTTGTCAGTTCTTTATTTTCTCAAAATTACCTATTTTTCAAAGGTGGTTCTGGAGGAAGATTTCTGCACCTGCACCTGCACTTGAGTTCATTACCAATGGGACTGTACAGCCCAATCGAACATCGAAATAATAAAAGACAGGCTGTCAGTCCCCCATTGTATTGGACTAGATACAAGCATGCTATCATGTGCAGATTTTCTTTGCATTGCATTTTTTCTCAAATATGGCATTTTATGACATTTTTCATTTTGAAAATATTAGAGTCGTTGATTTAAATGAATAGTCGCAAGAAACGAAGCATTGAGTTTCTGTGAAATTAAATAAAAAATAAAGCTATCAATACTGTTAGCAGAGCCATGCCTTCTGGGGCTATGTGTGAATATCTACATTTTCCTTGAATATATCAAAACTAAAATTGTAATAGGCCTACCGTAGGCCTATTACAATTTTAGTTTTGATATATTCAAGGAAAATGTGTGGTATACCTCAATCGGGGTAGGCTACCCCGATTGCGGTATACCACACTAAACTACTGAAGACCCTGTCAATATTCGTGGAGAGGACTAGACACTTTAACACCACAGTGTCCAGTGCGATCTGTCCGATTCTGTCAGTTCGTCATCTTGTCTGAAATACCGTGACAATAATACAGAGTAGAGCACAGTACTATTGAGTTGAAATTGTACTAGGAGACCACTGGCACTGGTGCCCAATCTGCCCGCAAACGATGGAACGATCGAGATATTCCCCAACCTGTCTTGTTCTATGACTATGTCGCCCTAGTTCAACAAGCTGAACCCTGCTGACATTTAATTTTGTGATATTGACAACGCAGGGTTCAGCCGTTGAACCGAAATTTCCTATCGCAAAATTTTCGGCCTCCCGACCTAGGTAACAGCGGGTGGATTTGGGCTCACAAAAATCGATAATACCTATCGCTTTGCACTCGCTTGGATAGAATACATATTTGCCTACTTCCCTGGCCATTTATTTTATCCGTCCAGCTTCTTTAATTTCCATAAATGGCAAAAGAAAAAAAAATCATCGCGGCTGATCTTCCAAAAACGAAATCGGCCGCCATTTTATCACGTGACCGTGAATCTCGCGTGATGTTATTCTAAATTCAGGATGACACGAGTCGGAAGAACTGAATCCGCTCAGTCGATCCAGTCGCTTAGGGAGATGAAAAATCCCGTGAATCACCTTTTCCAGTATGTGCCTTCTATTATGCTTGATACCTATAGTTACAATTTTACATTTAAAAGCAGATAATTTGACAGCCTTATGAGTGAGCCGTTTCCGACCTTCCCGTCTACAGTCCCGAAATTACAATCGAGGTACGATCAGTCTCGTGTCACCATAGTGATATTTTCAAAATGGTGGCATATTTAGTTTTTGGAAGATCAGCCGCGATGATTTTTTTTCTTTCGCCGTTTATGGAAATTAAAGAAGCTGGACGGAGAAAATAAATGGCCAGGGAAGTAGGCAAATATGTATTCTATCCAAGCGAGTGCAAAGCGGTAGGTATTATGGATTTTTGTGAGCCCAAATCCACCCGCTGTTACCTGGGTCGGGAGGCCGAAAATTTTGCGATAGGAAATTTCGGTTCAACGGCTGAACCCTGCGTTGTCAATATCACAAAATTAAATGTCAGCAGGGTTCAGCTTGTTGAACTAATGTCGCCCATGACAGTTCATTGTTGTGAAAATCAGATCGCCGTCATCGGGAGGTTGCCGAATTCGAGAACGTTGCTGGATTCGGCAATATTTCCACAATGATGTTTACCAGTTTGCAATGGTTTATTATAGAAGACGAAGAAGAAGAACTGGGTCAAAGAGCAGACAATCCAGGTCAAATACCTCCGTATCAAATATGACAAGATTGTCGCAAAGTCGGGGTCTGGATCGCTGTCAGACTCCTCTCTCTCCCCTCGTGAACTCATTCTGCCCCCTGTAGAATTGCTAGATCCCATAGATGTGGCAGCATTGGTCGAGACATTCGTTTCTAAACTTTGTTTGACTCTAAAACAAACGTGACTGTACAACTTTTTTAGTTTGCCGAGGTCTTTCCCGCAATCTTTCCTTGCATATGACAACAGTGACCTTGACCTTTCAGATTCAGTCGAATTTCTACGAACACACTTTCGAATTTCAATTCTTTACTGTTGATCAAACAGTCCGCCTTGTGATGTTCGCATGACTTTTTTATTGAGTATCCCCACTAAAGTGAATGCTGACATTCTACTCAACACTGATTCAAAATTCACACACCTGTCCACCTGTCGATAGTTTCGTATTTCGGTTATCTCCCTTGGACCGCAGAACTTGGGCGGGGACTTTCTTTAGCAGACGGTCTTGAAACTTGCTAAAGATTTGACCAAGATAAACATTGATGTAAAAGAATCTACTTGAAGACGGTGTGGGATGGTAATACTGGTTTCTGATAACATTTGCCTTTATAGACACTCGACTTGAGTGAAAAAATGAATTGAAGAAACAAAAAAGCTGATCAACTGTTGCGAAAACAATCACAACAACAACAACATTCAGTAAACGCTAACCCGAAAACATCGGCTAAGGATTCTATTTTTTTGGTTGAATCTGACTCCTTAGCCCGAATGACTGATAGAGCCTGGAAGGGAAATAACTAAATAAGACGTCAGTCGCTCGAGATCTTTAACTTGCACACGGCGTGGGGACATAGGCACAAACATTTGCGTACACTTCGCCATCCATAAGATGGCTTGCGAATCGTGTGTCTCGGATACATGTCATTTCGTACCCAAACCGAATCGACCCTAACCGTTTCGTACCCAGTCGTTTTCGTACCCAAACGTTTTCGTACCATATGTTATATCAGTTATCTTATATCATAAACTATATTACCTGACAGCAGAATGTCTGCATAATTATTGTAGAAATTATGCGTAACTTATAGAAGAATAATTAAGAAATATTAGACAAAAAATACACATAACTTACGAAGACTACTGCATCGACGACTCAACTTGGCATACCGGTAGCAACAGTGCCTTTTGTAGGCGGGAAACGACACAAGAAAACATGCTTCATTTCCATTCTCCTCCTGTTCTTGTTGGAAAGATTCAGAATATCTGTTTCGTATGTTATTTTCCAAATAATCAATTTTAAAACGATCAGATATTTTGTATCGATTGAGTGTTAAAACTTGAAAATACTCCATAAAAATGTATGTGTGATCAGACAATTAACCAGGTACCGTAATCCTTTCCCGTTAATCCCGTTAATCGCCTACTCGTTCATTACAATAAGGGTGATTTACCCACTGCTATTCACGATATTCGGCGATAATGTCCTATATTCAACACTCAAACAGCTTAATATCAAGTGAGTTCAAATCAATCCCATTAATCATGACACTTTCTAGATTTTTACTCACGTTCATCAACCGAAAACGTATATAAATTCTGTATCATTCAGAACATTTCACGCGACTACAATATACAATGAACACATACTTACCAATATAACCTAATCAAAAACCAAGCGATGAACCTGTACATAGACAAATCTTCTATTCTAAACTATTTATATCTCCATCCGCACATTTATTGTCCTCCGCCACGAAGTGGTGGGAGGACTTGGAAATGCTAGCCGTCCGTCCTTCCGTCCGTCGGGGCGTCCGTCCTTCCGTCCGTCCTTCCGTCCATCCCTCCGTCCGTCCTTCCGTCCGTCCTTCCGTCCGTCTGTCCGTCCCACATCTTGTGAACGCGATATCTTGAGAACAATTCGACCAATCGACTTCAAACTTGAGAAGGTGCTTCACATCAGTTAGACGGCCATTGGTATTGATTTTCACTGAGGAACGTAATCCAAGATGGCCGCCATCGACCATATTGGATTCTGTCCGTCCCACATCTTGTGAACGCGATATCTCAAGAACAATTTGACCGATTGACTTCAAACTTGAGAAGGTGCTTCACATCAGTTAGACGGCCATTGGTATTGATTTTCACTGAAGTACGTAATCCAAGATGGCCGCCATCGACCATATTGGATTCTGTTCGTCCCACATCTTGTGAACGCGATATCTCAAGAACATTTTCACCAATCAACTTCAAGCTTGGGAATGTTCTTCACATCAGTCAGACGGCCATTGGTATTGATTTTCACTGAGGTACGTAATCCAAGATGGCTGCCATTGACCATATTGGATTCCATCCGTCCCAGATCTTGTGAACACGATATCTCGAACAATTCAACTAATCGACTTCAAACTTGGGAAGGTTCTTCACATCAGTTAGACGGCCATTGGTATTTATTTTCACTGAGGTACGTAATCCAAGATGGCTGCCATTGACCATATTGGATTCTGTCCATCCCACATCTTGTGAACGCGATATCTCGACAACAGTTTGACCAATCCACTTCAAACTTGAGAATGTACTTCGCATCAGTTAAACGGCCATTGGTTTTGATTTTCACTGAGATACGTAATCCAAGATGGCTGCCATGGACCATATTGGATTCACTCCGTTCCACATCTTGTTAACACGATATCTCAAAAACAAATCAACCAATCGACTTCAAACTAGGGAAGGTTTTTCGCATCAGTTAGACGGCCATTGGTATTGGTTTTCACTGAGGTACATAATCCAAGATGGCTGCCATTGACCATATTGGATTCTGTCCATCCCACATCTTGTGAACGCGATATCTCGAGAACAGTTCGACCAATCGACTTCAACTTGAGAATGTGCTTCACATCAATT